>CM068953.1:176412433-176422821 GCA_035128595.1 Eptatretus atami | reverse complement strand
TGAGAAGCACTATAAAAAACCAATGTCGACATGTGGAAATGATCGATTCAATGAGAAGCATAAAAAACTCAATATCTACGTTGGGGAAATGATCGATTCAATGAGAAGCTTTAAATACTCAATATCTACATTGGGAAAATGATCGCTTCAATGAAAAGCTATAAAACTCAATTCTGCAATTGAAAAATGATCGATTCAATGAAAAGCTATAAAAACTCAATATCTGCATTGAAAAATGATCCATTCAATGAAAAGCTATAAAAACCAATATTGCATTGGAAAAATGATCCATTCAATGAAAAGCTATAAAAACTCAATATCGACATTGAAAAATGATCGATTCAATGAAAACTATAAAAACTCAATATCTACATTGGTGAAATGATCGATTCAATGAGAAGCTATAAAAACTCAATATCGACATCGCGGAAATGATCGATTCAATGAGAAGCTTTAAAAACTCAATATCTACATTGGAAATGATCGATTCAATGAGAAGCTATAAAAACTCAATATCGACATGCGGAAATGATCGATTCAATGAGAAGCTTAAAAACTCAATATCTACATTGGGAAATGATCGATTCAATGAAGCTTAAAAACTCAATATCTACATTGGGAAATGATCGATTCAATGAGAAGCTATAAAAACTCAATGTCGACATCGTGGAAAATGATCGATTCAATGAGAAGCTTTAAAACTCAAATCATCAATGGGAAAATGATCGATCAATGAGAAGCTATAAAAACTCAATTTATACATTGGAAAAATGATCGATTCAATGAGAAGCTATAAAAACTCAATATCTACATTGGGGAAATGATAGATTCAATGAGAAGCTTTAAAAACTCAATATCTACATTGGGAAAATGATTGATTCAATGATAAGCTTTAGAAACTCAATACTACATTGGGAAATGATAGATTCAATGAAAAGCTATAAAAACTCAATATTGACATTGGAAAATGATTGATTCAATGGAAAAGCAATAAAAAACTCAATATCTACATTGGGAAATGATAGATTCAATGAGAACCTATAAAAACTCAATATCGACATTGGGGAAATGATCGATTCAATGAGAAGCTTTAAAAACTCAATATCTACATTGGGGAAATGATCGATTCAATGAGAACTATAAAAACTCAATATCGACATCGTGGAAATGATCGATTCAATGAAAAGCTTTAAAAACTCAATATCTACATTGGGAAATGATCGATTCAATGAGAAGCTTAAAAACTCAATATCTACATTGGGAAATGATCGATTCAATGAGAAGCTATAAAAACTCAATGTCGACTCGTGGAAATGATCGATTCAATGAGAAGCTTTAAAAACTCAATTACTACATGGGGAAATGATCGATTCAATGAGAAGCTTAAAAACTCAATATGTACAATTGGGAAAATGATCGAATCAATGAGAAGCTTATAACTCAATTTTACATTGGAAAAATCATCTATTCAATGAGAAGCTATAAAAACTCAATATCTACATTGGGGAAATGATAGATTCAATGAGAAGCTTTTAAAACTCAATATCTACATTGGGAAAATGATCGATTCAATGAGAAGCTTTGATAAAGGCAATATCTACATTGGGGAAATGATCAATTCAATGAGAAGCTATAAAAACTCAATGTCGACATCGCGGAAATGATCGATTCAATGAGAAGCTTTAAAAACTCAATATCTACATTGGGAAAATGATCGCTTCAATGAAAAGCTATAAAACTCAATATCTACTTGGAAAAATGATCGATTCAATGAAAAGCTATAAAAACTCAATATCGACATTGAAAAATGATGCATTCAATGGAAAAGCTATAAAAACTCAATATCGACATTGGAAAATGATCCATTCAATGAAAAGCTATAAAAACTCAATATCTACATTGGAAAAATGATCCATTCAATGAAAAGCTATAAAAACTCAATATCGACATTGGAAAAATGATCGATTCAATGAGAAGCTTCAAAAACTCAATATCTACATTGGGAAATGATCGCTTCAATTAAAAGCTATAAAAACACAATATCTGCATTGGAAAATGATATATTCAATGAAAAGCTATAAAAACTCAATATCTACATTGGCAAAATCATCCATTCAATGAAAAGCTATAAAAACTCAATATCTACATTGAAAAATGATCGATTCAATGAAAAGCTATAAAAAACTCAATCTCTACATTGAAAAATGATCGACCAATGAAAAGCTATAAAAACTCAATATTTACATTGGAAAAATGATCCATTCAATGAAAGCTATAAAAACTCAATATCTTCATGGAAAATGATCCATTCAATGAGAAGCTTTAAAAACTCAATATCTACATTGGGAAATGATCGATTCAATGAGAAGGTTTAAAAACTCAATATCTACATTGGGAAATGATCGATTCAATGAGTAGCTATAAAAACTCAATGTCGACATGTGGAAATGATCGATTCAATGAGAAGCTTTAAAACTCAATACTACATTGGGGAAATGATTGATTCAATGAGAAGCTTTAAAAACTCAATATGTACATTGGGAAAATGATCGAATCAATGAGAAGCTATAAAAACTCAATTTCTACATTGGAAAAATCATCTATTCAATGAGAAGCTATAAACTCAGTATCGACATTGGGGAAATGATAGATTCAATGAGAAGCTTTAAAACTCAATATCTACATTGGGAAAATGATCGATTCAATGAGAAGCTTATAAAACTCAATATCTAAAATTGGGAAAATGATAGATTCAATGAAAAGCTATAAAAACTCAATATTGACATTGGGAAAATGATCGATTCAATGAAAAGCTATAAAAACTCAATATTACATTGGGGAAATGATAGATTCAATGAGAAGCTTTGAAAAGGCAATATCTACATTGGGGAAATGATCAATTCAATGAGAAGCTAAAAAACTCAATGTCACATCGCGGAAATGATCGATTCAATGAGAAGCTTTAAAAAACTCAATATCTACATTGGGAAAATGATCTCTTCAATGAAAAGCTATAAAAACTCAATTTTCTCATTGGGAAAATGATCGATTCAATGAAAAGCTATAAAAACTCAATATCTCCTTTGGAAAATGATCGATTCAATGAAAAGCTATAAAAACTCAATATCGACATTGGAAAAATGATACATTCAATGAAAGCTATAAAAACTCAATATCGACATTGGAAAAATGATCCATTCAATGAAAAGCTATAAAAACTCAATATCTACATTGGAAAAATGATCGATTCAATGAAAAGCTTAAAAACTCAATATCGACATTGGAAAAATGATCGATTCAATGAGAAGCTTTAAAACTAATATCTACATTAGGAAAATGATGGATTCAATGAGAAGCTCTAAAAACTCAATATCGACATTGGGGAGATGATCGATTCATGAGAACTTAAAAACTCAATATCTTCATTGGGGAAAATGATTGATTCAATGAGCAGCTTTAAAACTCAATATCTGCATTCAGAAAATGATCGATTCAATGAGAAGCTATAAAAACTCAATATCTACATTGGGGAAATGATAGATTCAATGAGAAGCTTTGAAAAAGCAATATCTACATTGGGGAAAATGATCAATTCAATGAGAAGCTATAAAACTCAATGTCGACATCGCGGAAATGATCGATTCAATGAGAAGCTTTAAAACTCAATATCTACATTGGGAAAATGATCGCTTCAATGAAAGCTATAAAACTCAATTTCTTCATTGGGGAAAATGATCGATTCAATGAAAAGCTATAAAAACTCAATATCTCCTTTGGAAAATTATCGATTCAATGAAAAGCTATAAAAACTCAATATCGACATTGGAAAATGATACATTCAATGAAAAGCTATAAAAACTCAATATCGACATTGGAAAAAGTGATCATTCAATGAAAAGCTATAAAAACTCAATATCTACATTGGAAAAATGATCGATTCAATGAAAAGCTATAAAAACTCAATATCGACATTGAAGAATGATCGATTCAATGAGAAGCTATAAAACTCAATATCTACATTGGGGAAATGATAGATTCAATGAGAAGCTTTAAAAACTCAATATCTACATTAGAAAATGATGGATTCAAGAAAAGCTATAAAAACTCAATATTGACATGGGAAAATGATCGATTCAATGAAAAGCTATAAAACTCAGTATCTACATTGGGGGAAATGATCATTCAATGAGAAGCTATAAAAACTCAATGTCGACATCGTGGAAATGATCGATTCAATGAGAAGCAGAAAAAACTCAATATCTACGTTGGGAAATGATCGATTCAATGAGAAGCTTTAAATACTCAATATCTACATTGGGAAATTATCGCTTCAATGAAAAGCTATAAAAACTCAATATCTGCATTGGAAAATGATTGATTCAATGAATAGCTATTAAAACTCAATATCACATTGGAAAAATGATCCATTCAATGAAAGCTATAAAACTCAATATTGACATGGAAAAATGATCCGTTCAATGAAAGCTATAAAAACTCAATATCGACATTGAAAAATGATCGATTCAATGAAAAGCTATAAAAACTCAATATCTACATTGGTGAATGATCGATTCAATGAGAAGCTATAAAAACTCAATATCGACATCGCGGAAATGATCGATTCAATGAGAAGCTTTAAAAACTCAATATCTACATTGGGGAAATGATCGATTCAATGAGAAGCTTATAAAACTCAATATCGACATGCGGAAATGATCGATTCAATGAGAAGCTTTAAAAACTCAATATCTACATTGGGGAAATGATCGATTCAATGAGAAGCTTAAAACTCAATATCTACATTGGGGAAATGATCGATTCAATGAGAAGCTATAAAACTCAATGTCGACATCGTGGAAATGATCGATTCAATGAGAAGCTTTAAAACTCAATATCTACAATGGGAAAATGATCGAATCAATGAGAAGCTATAAAAACTCAATTATACATTGGAAAAATGATCGATTCAATGAAAGCATAAAAACTCAATATCTACATTGGGGAAATGATAGATTCAATGAGAAGCTTTAAAAACTCAATATCTACATTGGGAAAATGATTGATTCAATGATAAGCTTTAAAATCAATATTACAATTGGGAAAATGATAGATTCAATGAAAAGCTATAAAAACTCAATATTGACATTGGGAAAATGATTGATTCAATGAAAAGCAATAAAAAGTCAATATCTACATTGGGGAAATGATAGATTCAATGAGAAGCTTTGAAAGGCAATATCTACATTGGGGAAATGATCAATTCAATGAGAAGCTATAAAAACTCAATATCGACATCGCGGAAATGATCAATTCAAGAGAAGCTTTAAACTCAATATCTACATTGGGGAAATGATCGATTAAATGAGAAGCTTTAAAAACTCAATATCTACATTGGGGAAATGATCGATTCAATGAGAACATATAAAAAGTCAATATCGACATCGTGGAAATGATCGATTCAATGAAAGCTTTAAAAACTCAATATCTACATTGGGGAAATGATCGATTCAATGAGAAGCTTTAAAAACTCAATATCTACATGGGAAATGATCGATTCAATGAGAAGCTATAAAAACTCAATGTCGACATCGGGAAATGATCGATTCAATGAGAAGCTTTAAAAACTCAATACTACATTGGGGAAATGATCGATTCAATGAGAAGCTTTAAAACTCAATATGTACATTGGGAAATGATCGAATCAATGAGAAGCTAAAAAACTCAATTCTACATGGAAAATCATCTATTCAATGAGAAGCTATAAAAACTCAATATCTACATTGGGGAATGATAGATTCAATGAGAAGCTTTAAAAACTCAATATCTACATTGAAATGATCGATTCAATGAGAAGCTTTAGAAACTCAATATCTACAATTGGGAAATGATAGATTCAATGAAAAAGCTATAAAAACTCAATATTGACATTGGGAAATGATCGATTCAATGAAAAGCTATTAAAAAACTCAATATCTACATTGGGGAAATGATAGATTCAATGAGAAGCTTTGAAAACAATATCTACATTGCGGAAATGATCAATTCAATGAGAAGCTATAAAAACTCAATGTCGACATCGCGGAAAATGAATCGATTCAATGAGAAGCTTTAAAAACTCAATATCTACATTGGGAAAATGATCGCTTCAATGAAAAGCTATAAAAACTCAATTTCTTCATTGGGAAATGATCGATTCAATTAAAAGCTATAAAAACTCAATATCTCCTTTGGAAAAATGATCGATTCAATGAAAACTATAAAAACTCAATATCGACATTGGAAAAATGATGCATTCAATGAAAAGCTATAAAAACTCAATATCGACATTGGAAAATGATCCATTCAATGAAAAGCTATAAAAAAACTCAATATCTACATTGGAAAAATGATCCATCAATGAAAAGCTATAAAAACTCAATATCACATTGGAAAAATGATCATTCAATGAGAAGCTTTAAAACTCAATATCTACATTGGGGAAATGATCGATTCAATGAGAAGCTATAAAAACTCAATGTCGACATCGTGGAAATGATCGATTCAATGAGAAGCTTTAAAAACTCAATATTTACAATTGGGAAAATGATCGAATCAATGAAAAGCTATAAAAACTCAATAATCTTCATTGGAAAAATGATCCATTCAATGAGAAGCTTTAAAACTCAATATCTACATTGGGGAAATGATCGATTCAAATGAGAAGCTTTAAAAACTCAATATCTACATTGCGGAAATGATCGATTCAATGAGAAGCTTTAAAAACTCAACATCTACAATGCGGAAATGATCGATTCAATGAAAAGCTATAAAACTCAATATCGACATTGAAAAATGATCGATTCAATGAAAAGCTATAAAAACTCAATATCTACATTGGTAAATGATCGATTAATGAAAGCTATAAAAACTCAATATCGACATCGCGGAAATGATCGATTCAATGAGAAGCTTTAAAACTCAATATCTACATTGGGGAAATGATCGATTCAATGAGAAGCTATAAAAACTCAATATCGACATCGCGGAAATGATCGATTCAATGAGAAGCTTTAAAAACTCAATATCTACATTGGGGAAATGATCGATTCAATGAGAAGCTTTAAAAACTCAATATCTACATTGGGGAAATGATCGATTCAATGAGAAGCTATAAAACTCAATGTCGACATCGTGGAAATGATCGATTCAATGAGAAGCTTTAAAAACTCAATATCTACAATTGGGAAAATGATCGAATCAATGAAAGCTATTAAAAACTCAATTTACTACATTGGAAAAATGATCGATTCAATGAGAAGCTATAAAAACTCAATATCTACATGGGGAAATGATAGTTTAATGAGAAGCTTTAAAAACTCAATATCTACATTGGGAAAAATGATTGATTCAATGATAAGCTTAGAAACTCAATATCTACAATTGGGAAAATGATAATTCAATGAAAAGCTATAAAAACTCAATATGACATTGGGAAAATGATTGATTCAATGAAAAGCAATTAAAAAGTCAATATCTACATTGGGAAATGATAGATTCAATGAGAAGCTTTGAAAAGGCAATATCTACATTGGGGAAATGATCATTCAATGAGAAGCTATAAAACTCAATATCGACATCGCGGAAATGATCAATTCAATGAGAAGCTTTAAAAACTCAATATCTACATTGGGGAAATGATCGATTAATGAGAAGCTTTAAAAAACTCAATATCTACATTGGGGAAATGATCGATTCATGAAGAACATATAAAAAGTCAATATCGACATCGGGAAATGATCGATTCAATGAGAAGCTTTAAAAACTCAATATCTACATGGGGAAATGATCGATTCAATGAGAAGCTTTTAAAAACTCAATATCTACATTGGGAAATGATCGATTCAATGAGAAAGCTTATAAAAACTCAATGCGACATCGTGGAAATGATCGATTCAATGAGAAGCTTTAAAACTCAATACTACATTGGGAAATGATCGATTCAATGAGAAGCTTTAAAAACTCAATATGTACAATTGGAAAATGATCGAATCAATGAGAAGCTATAAAAACTCAATTTCTACATTGGAAAAATCATCTATTCAATGAGAAGCTATAAAAACTCAATATCTACATTGGGAAATGATAGATTCAATGAGAAGCTTTAAAAACTCAATATCTACATTGGGAAAATGATCGATTCAATGAAAGCTTTAGAAACTCAATATCTACAATTGGGAAAATGATAGATTCAATGAAAAGCTAAAAAAACTCAATATTGACATTGGGAAAATGATCGATTCAATGAAAAAGCTATAAAAACTCAATATCTACATTGGGAAATGATAGATTCAATGAGAAGCTTTGAAAAGGCAATATCTACATTGCGGGAAATGATCAATTCAATGAGAAGCTATTAAAAACTCAATGTCGACATCGCGGAAATGATCGATTCAATGAGAAGCTTTAAAAACTCAATATCTACATTGGGAAAATGATCGCTTCAATGAAAAGCTATAAAACTCAATTTCTTCATTGGGAAATGATCGATTCAATGAAAAGCTATAAAAACTCAATATCTCCTTTGGAAAAATGATCGATTCAATGAAAAGCTATAAAAACTCAATATATCGACATTGGAAAAATGATGCATTCAATGAAAAGCTATAAAAACTCAATATCGACATTGGAAAAATGATCCATTCAATGAAAAGCTATAAAAAAACTCAATATCTACATTGGAAAAATGATCCATTCAATGAAAAGCTATAAAAAACTCAATATCGACATTGGAAATGATCGATTCAATGAGAAGCTTTAAAAACTCAATATCTACATTGGGAAATGATCGATTCAATGAGAAGCTATAAAAACTCAATGTCGACATCGTGGAAATGATCGATTCAATGAGAAGCTTTAAAAACTCAATATGTACAATTGGAAAATGATCGAATCAATGAAAGCTATAAAAACTCAATATCTTCATTGGAAAAATGATCCATTCAATGAGAAGCTTTAAAACTCAATATCTACATTGGGGAAATGATCGATTCAATGAGAAGCTTTAAAAAACTCAATTCTACATTGCGGAAATGATCGATTCAATGAGAAGCTTTAAAAACTCAACATTTACAATGCGGAAATGATCGATTCAATGAAAAGCTTTAAAAACTCTATCTACATTGCGGAAATGATCAAATCAAAGAGAAGCTTTAAAAACTCAATATCGACATGCGGAAATGATCGATTCAATGAGAAGCTATAAAAACTCAATATCGACATCACGCAAATGATTGATTCAATGAGAAGCTTTAAAAAGCAATATCTACAATTGGGGAAATGATCAATTCAATGAGAAGCTATAAAAACTCAATGTCACATCGCGGAAAATGATCGATTCAATGAGAAGCTTTAAAAACTCAATATCTACATTGGGAAAATGATCGCTTCAATGAAAGCTATAAAAACTCAACTATCTACTTTGGAAAAATGATCGATTCAATGAAAAGCTATAAAAACTCAATATCGACATTGAAAAAATGATGCATTCAATGAAAAGCTATTAAAAACTCAATACCGACATTGGAAAATGATCCATTCAATGAAAAGCTATAAAAAAACTCAATATCTACATTGGAAAAATGAATCCATTCAATGAAAAGCTATAAAAAACTCAATATCGACATTGGAAAAAATGATCGATTCAATGAGAAGCTTCAAAAACTCAATATCTACATTGGGAAAATGATCGCTTCAATTAAAAGCTATAAAAACACAATATCTGCATTGGAAAATGATATATTCAATGAAAAGCTATAAAACTCAATATCTACATTGGCAAAATCATCCATTCAATGAAAAGCTATAAAAACTCAATATCTACATTGGAAAAATGATCGATTCAATGAAAAGCTATAAAAACTCAATCTCTACATTGGAAAAATGACGACCCCAATGAAAAGCTATAAAAACTCAATATTTACATTGGAAAAATGATCCATTCAATGAAAAGCATAAAAACTCAATATCTTCATTGGAAAAATGATCCATTCAATGAGAAGCTTTAAAAACTCAATATCTACATTGGGGAAATGATCGATTCAATGAGAAGGTTTAAAAATCAATATCTGCATTGGGGAATGATCGATTCAATGAGTAGCATAAAAACTCAATGTCGACATCGTGGAAATGATCGATTCAATGAGAAGCTTTAAAACTCAATACTACATTGGGAATGATTATTCAATAGAAAGCTTTAAAAACTCAATATGGACAATTTGGGAAAATGATCGAATCAATGAGAAGCTATAAAAACTCAATTTCTACATTGGAAAAATCATCTATTCAATGAGAAGCTATAAAAACTCAGTATCGACATTGGGGAAATGATAGATTCAATGAGAAGCTTTAAA
>CM068953.1:176338080-176361388 GCA_035128595.1 Eptatretus atami | reverse complement strand
TTATAGCTTTTCATTGAATCGATCATTTTCCCAATGTCAATATTGAGTTTTTATAGCTTTTCGTTGAATCTGTCATTTTCCCAATTGTAGATATTGAGTTTTTAAAGTTTCTCATTGAATCTATCATTTCCCCAATGTAGATATTGAGTTTTTATGCAGACCGCATGGCGGAGGCGTACAGCGGAAGACACGCGCGACGAGGGTTCCAGCGCGGTAGGGAAGACATGTAATTAAGCTCCATTTCCAATGTCACACAGGGTGTTTGAGGATTACTCAAGGTGATGACCCAGCCCATTGGAGGGGTGGACTCAGAGAAGATTAGATCTCCGACGAAGGACTTGATGCGTATACGAGCTTATCTGGCATAGCATCTCGTCTGCATCAGAGTGACTTTCGGAGGGTAATGCGGTATGGATAGTCGCGCTTGTTTGTGGAATCGGGCTATATGGTGAAAAGATGGACGTCCGTAGAGGTGGAGAGGAGGCGTCAATCAACGGAAGACAGCCGCGACAGGGGAGCGGTAGGCGAACGACGCGCCGAGGGCGTGTCAGGTATACGGAAGACATGCGTTTTGAGAGTGTAGGGTTAATGCTCGTTCGCAGACACTAGAGTGCTCACGCCTTGTTGGGATGTGGTAATTGTGAAGACTACGCGTTGTTGCGTATGATGGCTTTAGAGATGGAGACATATGCTCGCTGATGTGTCCCTTGGAAGGGTAAGGCGAATAGCAGCCAGCGAGGTGTTGGGGTTTGAATCAAGCCAAAAAGGGAAGACATGTTCGCGTGTAGGGTAGAGTAAGGGAAGTTCAATCATCGTCGTGCAGGGCGCAGGAGTGGTAACGTGATAGACGGCAGGTGCGCTGAGGGGAAGGGTAATGTGGTTTATAACGTACAGGTCTGCGAGTGGGAGGGTAAGGGAAGATCCAAGCGCGTGTGGGATTGATTTCGACGTCCGTGTAAGGGGTAAGACAGCTTCGTTCTTCGTTTTGAGTGTGCAGTCTGAGCGGTTAAGTGTGAGCATAGAAGAAGTGCTCGCGAAGGGAGGGTTCAACGGGTAGATCTCGCCCTGCCCGAGGGCGTAGGGTAAGAAGACTTATTGTGAATACGATCGCAGAGAACGGGTCATGATTCGGATTAGTAAATCGCCTGTCCAATATTCTTTTTATGCGGAAGTTGTGGCAGTAGGTGTAAAGGGAAGCACACGAGCGTATTGTGGGCGAACGGGTAAGGAGATAGACAAGCCGCGAATCGGGAGGGTAAGGGATAGATCATGCGTTTGACTTCTCCCTGTGAGGGGTCCGACGATGGGTAAATTCCGGGCAATGATCGAGATCGCGATGGAGTATTGGGTATGGGCAAGCACGAGCGCGGATGGGGGAGTGGGTAGGGAAGACAGCAGCGGCGAGGGCGTATGGGTAGGGTAAGCACAGCGCCTGGGAGCAGGATATTTTGAAGGGTAAGGACATGTACAGCCCTTAGGCCGTATCAGGCTGGTGACGCGGTAAAGTGGTAAGAGCAGCGGCTGAGGGGGAGGGTAACGCTGGAAGAGAGCGTTGTAGTGGTGTGGCACGCTGGTAAGTTGTTGACACCGACCTATGAGCTGCTCTTTGTCTTTGGCGGACCGCGCGTATTGATCTGGAGAAGTACGATGGGAGAGGGAGGTGTTATAGGAGAAAGACTATCTTGCTTCGTACTGAGGGGTTGTTGTTATTGTGGTATAGGGAATGACAGTTGTGATGAGGGCTGGAAGTGTTGGTAAATGGGTACATGTATCCATTGCTTGTATCCGTTGTACCGCGGGTGATGGAGTACAGCGGAAACTGACCGATTGCTTTCTGCGAGGGCTGGAGGTCGGTATTGAAGGTGAAGGCTCCTTGTATCCCAGTACATGTGCCCGCCTGAGGTCGGGAGCGGGTAAGCGGTGGAACGTACTATTCTTTTCACTTGGTAGTGTCTGGGATGGGAGTCGCATTGTATAGGGAACGTGGTACACTAGCCGTTTAGGTCGTATGGTGTTATGAGACAGTGCGCTTTGAGGTGGTCGGCGGCGGTAGGAGATATGTTATACCTATGTCTACATGTAATCCATGTTTTGTATCGGCCCATGGCGGTGGGGTAAAGGGAAGACAGCGTGAGAGTGGGGTAGGAGGAGTAATAGGAAGACAGCTGGCGAGGGGGAAGGCGTAAGATAGAGGCAGCACGAGGGCGCGGGTATGGAGGGAAGACTAGCGCGACGGGGGTAGGTTAACGGAAGAAGCCGTCGATACGAGGGAGGGTAAGATGGGAAGACTAGCAGAGGGGCAGGGATATAGAGGACAGAATGCTTGTAAAGGTGAGGGTTCACAGGGTAAGACAGCGTCTAGGTATAGGGTAACGGGAAGACATGCACGAGGGAGAGTAAAGCGCGACGACCTAGGCAGGGGGGAGGGTAAGGGAAAGACGGCCAGGAGGGGGGGGGGTAAGGGAAAGACAGCAGAAGGGGGGCGGGGGTAAGAGAGCACAGCGTGAGGGGAGGGTGAGGGAAGAGCAGCTTGCGAGGGAGGGTAAAGAAAGGATGACTCATATGCAAGGGGAGGGTAGGGAAACAGCGTGAGGGGAGGGTAAAGGAAAGATCAGTATTGAGGGGAGGGTAAAGGAAGACATGCATGAGGGGAGGGTAAGGGAAGACAGGGCGAGTGGTGGAATAAAGGGAAGCACACGCGGCGAGGCGGAGAGGGTGAAGGCAGAATCCACGCCGAGGGGCGGGTAAGGGAGGACACGCGCGTGGGGAGGTAAGGGAAGGAGTGAGAGGGGAGGGTAAAGGGAGGAGACGCGCGAGGGAGGGTAGGGAAGGTCAGGAGACGGGAGGGTAAGGGAAAGCCACGCGAGTGGAGGGTAAGGGCAAGGCAGCGTGAGGGCAGGCTAGAGGGAAGACAGCGTGGAAAGGGTAGGCGTATGGGACGGCGACACCGCGTGAGGGGAGGGGAAAGATAAGACTCGCGTCGAACGGGCGAGGGTGGAAGGAAGACGGCGTGAGGGGACGGAGGAGAAGACGGCATGCAGGGTGAAGGGACAGACGGTGAGAGGGCAGGGTAAGCTGGACAGAGCAAGGGCAAGGGTATGCAGAAGAACAGCAGAGGGGAGAGTAATGGAAAACGACAGCGTGAGGGGATGGGAAACGGAAGAACCTGCATGAGGGGCAGGGGTGAGGGAAGCACCGGCGTGAGGGGAACAAAGAGGAAGAGCGGTGAGGAGGGCAGGGTAAGAGTGAAGACATTGCGGTGAGGGCAGGGTTGGGGTAAGAGCAGCGGAAGGGCAGGGTAATGGGGAAGTTACACAGCGCGGAGGGGACAGAGTAAGGACAAGAACAGACGTGAGGGGATGGGACAAGGAAAGACTGGCAGTTAAGGGGCAGGAGTATACCGCCCGAGACACACGCGTGAGGGGAGGGTAGCGGAAGACAGCGTGAGGGGAGGCATAGTAGGAAGACTAGCGGCGAGGCGAACGAAAGGGTAACTTGGAAGCAACAGCGCTGAGAGGAGGGTAATGGGACAGAGCAGCGGGCGAGGGGAGGGAATGGGAAGACGCGCGAGGTGCCGAGGGAATACGGAAGACATGCGGGCGAGGGGGAGGGAATGGGAAGCAACAGCGGCAGCGTGAGGGAATGGGAAGAACCAGCGGCGAGGGGAGGGAACATGGGAAGCCACGCGACGCGCGGGACCACCAGGAAGGAAGAATGAGGGAAGACAGCGCGGCCGTCGAGGGAGACAATTGGGGAAGCACAGATGCGGCATAGGGGAGGGTATGGGAAGGACAGCGCATAGGGGAGGGAATAGCGAAGACAGCGGTCGAGGGGAAGGGAATGGGAAGACAAGCCCGAGGGGAGGGAATGGCAAGACAGCGCGAGGGGAAGGGAATAGCGGTACAAGGTCTTTCTCAAGCACTCCGCAGCCGCTTCGCGTGTGTTAGCCAGTGATGCGCGAAGAAAGCGTGTCATGGTCGTGAGCAGGACAATCTTGGGATTATTACATCCTGTGCATTCGATGTCCAGCGTCATGTGACGGGTATCTGGGAAACAGCGCTATATGGCCGGAGGGTCATCTGGGTATTATACCGCGCGAGGCGATCAGGCTTAGCATTGAAACGACAGTTATGCTCGACGGGGTGCCTGTAAGGGAAGATGGGTGTATTTAGGTAGCGGAGGTATATAGCTATGTAAGGGCATTTGGCCGGGACCGAGATGATTACGCAACACGGCGGTTCATTAGTGGTGGCTTTCATTTTGCGAGGTGGAGATTCGCGCATCGCAATTAGGGGTCCCACCTAGTTCTAAAGGGGTAGGGAAGACGGTGTTTCGTATTTAGGGGGAATGGTAGTATTGGCTGTGAGGGCGAGGGGAAGGGAAAGACTGTCAGTGCAGGGGTGCTTTGGTGAAGGTAAGACGGTCAGTGAAGGCGTTTATCGTTGAGGCAAAAGCAGCTATCAGAGTGTGTTGCCCACGGCACTATGTTTCGAGACAGCACTACGCCGGCGAGTGGTTCTTGATATCTCGTAGCAGTCGGTCTATTTTCTTCAATGGACAATTAGAGATTGTCTGAACTTTTCGCTGCAGTACGCGAGTGTTTCTAGGGAATTGAGGAAAAGACAGGCCCGATGGAGTGGTAGTGATCCAGATTATCTCAATGACAGACAGCTCAAGTTCGCCAGATATGTGTTGTTTGGTAATGGGTAAGAAGCGCGAGGGGGAGAGAAAAATGGGAAGACAGGCTTTTTAATCGTGAAGTGGAGTGTTGTATAGAGTGAAGATCACAGTTTTCCCATGGCTGACTGGGGAGCTCGGTTTGTTTCATGAAATTCTCCCCTGGAATATCAGTATCACACTTGCTCGTGAGCGGTTTGTATGGGAATTCTCGAGATAGAGCAGGAGCGTCAGCTTGTATTCGTCAGGTTAGCGTATTGGGAACTTTCATACTTCAGGTGCCGCACTTGAGGGAGTGCGCTATGGGTATGTCACTGACATCGACTCATTGCTGCTCGTGCGAAGAAGTGTGGTGTCATATTCGGGGAATGCTACATCGCTCATTTTGCCGACTGAGCTAAGGGGCACTGGTATGGGAGACACAGTCTTTATATCCTTCTCTTACGTATCACTTATGGCAGAGTATGAAATGGACAGTGTGAGTTGGGAGGAGGTATTTGTGATGGCGTGAGGGGAGGGCATAAGGGAAGGATTTGATGAGGTCGTTTTATATAGGGGGAGGGAAGCATTTCTCCGATCGTTGCATGGCCGGTTGCGCGCCGCGGTGAGCGAGTACGGCAGGTATTGTATTATACGAGTTTCGGTTCTTATTGATGTTTGTTTGCGCATGCACTGATGGCAGTGTGGAAGTCCTTTTATTTCTTCAATTTTCCAATGTGTTTGTGAGGGGAGGCGCGGATAGGTAAGACGCGTTTGTAGGTGGCACGCTTGGCGTATTCTCACGACTGCTATTTCCTTGATGGGGTTGGGAAGGTAAGACGGCAGTTTTGAACGGGAAGGGGCAAGGAGAGTGGCGTGACATATTTGGCAAGGGTGTACTTCGCATGGTCGATCTTTCTTTTCCTGTTCCTGGTTTTTCTTTCATTTATTCCTCAATTTTTCATGTTGCTTTTTTTTTCCTTTTTTTGCTTTGTTCCGACTTTTCGTTTTTCTTTCCTTGCCTTCTCTTTCTGTCACCTCTTTTTCTCCTCTTTCTTTCTCACTCTTTCTGGTCTAACACTACTTTTTTAATATCCCCTCTGTGTCATGTTCCATTGATCTGTTTTATAATTCTCTTATAACTTTCGCCCTGTCGCTACGGGTTTAATCAATTCTATTGATCATCATTTTCTAAATTCACACTTTTTATCATTTTCATTCACATCAATTTTCGCCAATGGTGATATTGTTTTTATCTCCTGCGGTAGATACTTTTAAGAACTTCTGTCATATAATATTTTCCCATTACATCAGTTTTTATACTTCCTCAGATTGAATACTCTTTTTCCATGTGTTTTTAGTTTTATAACTTTCTTGATCATCATTTCCTCTGTGACATGAGTTTTTTATAATTACTCGTGTGAATTCTAATCTATGAGTTTCCTATGTCGAGACCTGTAGTTTTATAGTTGCTCATTAATTGACATTTCCGCCATTTACTAGTTTTTATGAGGTAGTGTTGTACTCAGATAGTGATGATCATTTTCCCCCGTGTAAAACGCCAGGTTTTGTATGCTGTGAGATGACTCATTTTCTTGTGAATATTAGTTGTTGTATACTTTTTCATTGAATATCATTTTTCCATGGTCACATTGGTTTTTATAATTTGTTGAATGATATCTCTGGTAATAATTTCGTATACTTTTTGATTGATATGTTTCCCATGTGAACTTCTATTTTTTTAATTTGTCGAATGTCATTTCCATGTTGATTACTTTTTCTTATCCCTGCTCAGAAATATTTTATGACCCTGCACGGTATATGTAACATATAGTATTTTGCCCGTGTTGATCTACTGAGTATTTTTATATTCTTTCTGAATGATATTTTTCCCAATGTTGTATTGAAGTTTTTTTATACTTTCATTGTTAATCATTGTCCATTGTTACTGAGTGTTTTATACTTCTATAATCCTAATTTATATTGGAAGTTTTATCAATCTCATGAATATCATTACCATTGAAATATTTTTTTAACTTCGTTGATCTATCATTTTCCCTATGTACACCTGAGTTTATACTCTCTTGATCGATCATTTTCCCTTCGATATAGTTTTTATAATTCTATTGATGATATTTTCCTGTAATAGTTTTTTATAGGTTTGTTGATGATATTTTCCCTTTGATTTATTTGCTATAACTTTATTGATTCATTTTTCCCCATGTAAAATGAGGTTTTTATAATTCTCTTGATGTATTTCCAATGGATGATATGAGTTTTTATCCTCTGCGGTGCAATATTTTATATGCTTTATAATCATCATTTTCCCATTGTCGGACCCGTTTTATTTCTCATTGATGGATCATTTTCAATGTTGATGATTAGTTTTTCATAATTTTTTTCTCATCATTTCCATGTTGATTTGATTTTTATTTTCATTGAATCGTATTTCTTCAACTAGTTTTTATATGTCGTTGATCGATGATTTCATGGTGTATTATTTGGTAATAATTCTTATCATTGAATTGAGTAATTTTCATGTGACACTTAGTTTTATAATTTATCATATTTTCCCATTGACATGTTAAAACTTCTCATTATGAATTTCCCATTAATTTAGTTTGTATATCTTTATTATCATAAATTATTCATTCAACTAGTTTTATCACTTTCATTTATCATTTTTCCTTCCATGGTTGATGATTAGTTTTGTAATTCTCATTGATAAGATATTTCCCCTGTTGATATAGTTTAATATTTATTAATCAATTTTCCCATGTCATATAGTTTTTATAAGGTCTTCCCTGAATCGATAATTTTCCATGTTAATATTGATTGTATCTTCTCATTGGATGATCTTTTACTATGTAACACAGTTTAAAAACTTCCTCGTTGATCGAATTTTTCCATGTAAATTGGAGTTTGTTAACTTCTCGTGAATCATAATTTTCCCATGTCAATATTAGTTGTATGATTCTCATTATCATTGATGTCATTTTCCATTCAACTGATTTTATAATCTAATTGATGATATTTTCGCTGTATTTAGTTTTTTATAACTTTATTGATCATCATTCCATGTGACTAAGTTTTATACTTCTATTGTGAATATTCCCATGTGATACTATTTATCCCAAGTAAGTCGTCGAAGATAGTTGTATATTTCATTAATCAATTATTATTCCCAATGGTTGACATAATTTTTATCATCTATTTGAATCGATTATTTTAATGTTGATATGAGTTTTTATAATTATAATTGATATCATTTTCCATTATACTAGTTATATTTATTATCAATCATTTTCATGGTAACTGATTTTTATAATCTCGTTGATCAGATTTCTCATGTATAACTAGTTTTTAATAACTGTCGGTTGATCGATATTTTCCATTAATTATTAGTTTTGTATAATTCTCTGAATCATATTTCCATGTCGAACGATTTTTTATATTTCATTGAATCAATATTTCCCATGTACAATATGTTTTTATAATTTGTGTGGAATGAATTTTCTCTGTAATATAGTTGGTATATTTATTGGATTGAATTTTATATGTACATAGTTTATAACTTGTCTGATCGTATTTTCATTGTCACATAGTTTTTAAAACTCGTGTATCTGGTCATTTTCCATGTCTATTAGGTTTTATATATTCTCATTGATGATCATTTTTCCCATGTACACCGATGCCGTCGTTTTTATCTTCATCATAATTCATTTCCATGGTGAACCTATTTTATAATTTCATTGTATCAATTCATGGTATAGTTGTATAAACTCTCATTGAATCGATTTTTCCATGTTACACTAGTTTTTATAATTTCATTGATCGTATTTCTCCCCCATCGTCAATATTGATTTTATTTTTCATGAATGATGATTTTTCCATGCAAAGCTTTTTATAACTTTCATTACAATATTTCCTCATGGTTATATAGTTTTTATATTCTCATCTGAATGCATTTTTCCCATTTGTATGGATTTTTATAACTTATCATTGAATCATTTTTCCCATTTGATTACTACTTTTATAATTCTATTAGTTCATTTCTCAATGTGATACAGTTTTATACGATTCTTGATATCATTTCCCTTAGCACCTCAGTTTTTAATTTCGTTGAATCATCAATTTTCCATGTGTAGTTTTTATATTATCATTGATTATTCATTTCCAATGTTGGATACTAGTTTTATCCCGTCCAAATTTATAATGTTATTGTATATATTTTCCAATTTGACAAGTTTTTAACTTCATTAATCGTATCTTTCATGTCATTTGCTTTGTATAACTTTCATTGTATTTTCCATAGACACTGTTTTTTATAATTTCATTTGATCATTTCCATGGTTTGATCTGATTTTAATCCACTGTGCGAAGGATATTGTGAAAATTATTAAATGAATCATTTTCCATTTTAACTATTTTATATTTATTGGTTAATGATCATTTCCATGTTATATTGATTTTTATATTTCATTGAATCTATTTTTCATTATACTAGTTTTTTATAATTTCATTGATCGTATTTTCCTTACTGAGTTTTTTTTTTATACTTCTCTGAATGTAATTACATGTAAACCCTAGGTTTTTAATCTTGTCGTAATGAAATTTCGCATGGTCAATATTTTTTATAATATTCATTATATATTTTCCCATGTCGAATCTAGTTTTATAACTTGTCGTTATGATTTTCATGTTCGAACTAGGTTTTTTATTCTCATTGATTGATTTTCCATTACTGAGGTTTTAAAAAATTCTGTTGGATCGAATTTTTCCATGTTAATATTTTTGTTACTTTCATTATGATCTTTTCCTTCCCCATCGTCGAACTAGTTTTATAACTTTCTTGAATGATCTATTTTCCATGTTGACTGACGTGAATTTTTGTTGTAATTCTGATTGTTTTTCCAGGTCAAACTAGTTTTATAACTTGTCTATATGATTTTCCCATTATATTGATTTGGTTAACTTATTGCTATCGATTTCACATGGTTCCATAGTTTTTTATAATGTCTTGTATATTCCATGTAATTTAGTTTTTATACTTTATTGATGCATCATTTCCATGGTCCTGAGTGTTTTATCACTTTTATTGGATGTCTTTTCAATGTTGTATTAGTTTTTATAATTCTCATTGAATATCATTTCCTGGTGATATTAGTTTTTATATTCTCTATTATCAATATTTCCCCATGGTGATCTAGGTTTTTATATTCTATTGAATGATCATTTTCTCCATGTGACCTGAGTTTTATAACTTCTATTGAATCAATTTTCCCTATTCGAAGCTGAGTTTATCATTCATTAATGATCATTTTCCCATGTCGACATGAGTTTTTAATTTTTGATGTATTATCCCAATGGTTGATTTGAGTTTTTTAAACTTCTCATTGGACATCTTTACCATGGTGTACTAGTTTTTATCATTCTTATTGAATCATATTTTCCCATGGTTATATTAGTTTTATCATTTAATTGGAATAATTTTTCCCGCTTACACTAATTTTTTATAATTTCTTGAATCTATCATTCCAGTGTATGAGTTTTATATTTCATTTGATCATTCCATGTCAAAGCAATTTTTATACTTCGTTGAATATATTCTTGAAATTTATTTTTATAACTTTCATGAATGATATTTCCCCATGTCACATAAGGTTTTTATAACTTCTGCATTATGTATTTTTCCCAATGTTATACTGATTTTTTATCTCTGTGGAAGATCTTGTTAACTTCTCATTGATATTCATTTCATGGTACATAGCTTTTTATACTTTCATTGATCGAATTTCCCATGGCTGGATATATTTTTATAATTCTCATTGGTAATAATCATTTCTCCATTCCTACTAGTTTTTGATACTTCTCATTATCATCAATTTTCCAATGGTTGTATTAGTTTTTATACTTCATTAATAATCATTTCCCCATGTTTTCCCCGGAACTGTTTTTATAATTTCGTTGAATCTATATTTTCGCATGTGATAGCTAAGTTTTATAATCTAATTGATCGATATTTCCAATGTTGGATATTAGTTTTTATATCTCATTGACTATCATTTCCCCATGTCGACACTAAGGTTTTTATACTTGGTCCCTTTGATTATCATTTCTCCCATTGGTGATAGCTGGTTTTATAATTCATTTATATCGGATGTATTTTTTCCGCCTGTATTATTTTTATACGTGTTGTTAAGCGATAAGTTTTCCATTCCTTGTAGTTTGTATATATGTCATTGAATTGATATTTTCAATTCGACACTGAGTTTTTATAACTTGTCTAATGATATTTTCCCAGGTTCTGTTTTAAAAACTTCTCTCCGTTGTGATCATTTACACTCATGTCAATGGATTGTATAACGTTATCATTGGAATGATATTTTCCCCAGTGGGTAGCTGAGGTTTTTATAATTGTTTTATCGGATCATTACATGTGTCGGAGGTGTTTTTGTAGAGTCCAGATTGGAATATCATTCCTGGTAACGGGTGTTTTTATAACTTGTATATGATGGATATTTTCCCTTGTTATTTGGGAGGTTTATGACTTTTCATTGGGGATGGGGGGTATCATTTCCCATGTTAATCTGGGGGAGTTTTTATATTGCATGATGTATTTTCCATGTTGAGTGTGAGTTTTTATTCCGCAGGCGTGGCGAAGGGGGATAGTTGGTTATAGAATTTCGATTGAATCATATCCCGATGTATGGGTATTGGTTATATTATAACTTTGTCTTGATCGATCAATTGTGTCATGTAGGCACTGGAGTTTTTTTTATAAGTTTGTTTGAGATCGTAAATTTTCCATGTTATGGTGGTTTGTATAGATTCTCATTGAATCGTCATTTTCCCATGTGACACTGAGTTTTATAATTGTTTTGAATCGATCATTTTCCCATGTCGAATGGTTTTATAATTTCGTTGAATGATAATTCCGTCATATTGAGTTTGTATAATTCTCATTGGAAGTAGTATTTTACATGTCAACTGAGTTTTTATTAAGATTTCTATTGGAGTCGATATTTCCGAATGTATGATACTGAGTTTTTATCGCAGGAGGTGGCGGAAGGGGGATATTGTTAAGTTCTCATTGATAATCATTTCCATGTGAACATGAGTATGTATATTTATTGATCGTATGTTTCCCAATGTTGATGATTGGGTTTTTTACTCTATTGAATATCATTTCCCCATAGGTGATATTGAGTTTTATTAATTCATTGAATTGATTATGTTTTGTGATATGTTTTTATAATGTCTCATGTGAAATCGTCATTCCATGTCAAGACATCGAGTTTAAAATTATTCGTTGGTATCGAGTCATTTGATCCATGTGACACTGGAGTTTTGGTTATTCATCTTCATTGATGATCGGTGATTTTCCCAATGTTGATTGGGTTTTATATTCTCCATTGACTACATTTCCCCTGGGTGAGGTACTGAGTTTTATAACTTCTATTGAATCGATATTTTCCATGTCGGATAGCTGAGTTTTTATAACTTTCATTGACGATATTTTCCATTGTCACACATTGAGTTTTATAATTGTGTTGATGATAATTTTCCCCATCTGTATTGAAAAAAAGGGCGGGTGGAGACAGGGGGGGGAAAAACGAAAAGGGGGAAAAAGTGGGGAAAGGGAGAAAAAAGGATAAAAAAAGAAAAAAAAGGAAAAAAGGTTTGGGGGGAAGGAGGGGTGAGGGGGGATAAAAAGTGAAAAAAAAAAAAAAGGGGAAAACGAAGGTGCGTGGGGAAAAAAAAAGGGAAAACAAAAAAAAAGAAAAAAACAAAAAAGGGAGGGGGGAAAGGGGGAAAAAAAAAAGGGGGAAAAAGAGGAGGAAAAAAAAAAAAAAAGGGTTTTGTATAAGAATGCTCATTTGAATCGAGGTCATTTTCCATGTCACATGAGTTATTTTATTTTGTGTTGAATGTCATTTTTGCATGTCAATATTGATTGTATAAGTTTCTTGATGGTATTTATTCCCATGTTAGACTGAGTTTTTATAATTGTTTTGATCGATATTTCGATGTCGATCCCGGGTTTTTTAATTCTGATTGATATCATTTTCCCGCATGTATCGTAGTTTTATAATTGTCTTGAGAATATTTTCTCTGTGAATATTGAGTTTTATAACTTTTCATTGAATATATTTCCGCGATGTTGATATTGAGTTTTTATAATTATCTATGATGTCATTTGCATGATGATATGGTTTTTTATATGTTCCGATTGTGATTGCAGTTTTCCATGTACTGGAGTGTTGTGATAGTTTGGTCGTGGGAGTGGTGATTTGGCGGGGTGTGAGGGGTGTGAGCGTGTGGCGGGGTGGGTGGTGTGTTGGGCGTGGGGGGGCTGGGGTGGTGTGATAGGTGTGTTTGGATCGATCATCGTTCCATGTTTCGAATGATTTTTATCATTCTCGTTGAATGATATATTCCCATGTCAATATGAGTTGTATAGATCTCATTAATAGATGCATTTTTCCATGTAATGAGTGTTTATAACTCTTATTTGTCGTCTGTTTCCAATGTTGATACTGGTTTTTATCCCCCGCGCGTGGAGGGATATGTTATAAATTTCATTGATCAATCAGTTCGCAATGTCGATGAGTATTTATATTTAGTTATCGTCAATTTCCCATGTTGATAGTTGAAGTTTATATTTCATTGAATCAATCATTGTCTGTTGATGATTGAGATTTTTATAATTCTATGTGATCGATGCTTTGTTGCCCATGTCGATACTGGTTTTTTATACTTATATTCATTGAACTCGGATATTTTCACCATGTCAATATGCTGATTTTAAAACTTTCGTTGGATGATATTTTCCCATGTAAATTGAGTTTGTTATAGACTTATTGTTCATTGATCGATCATTTTCCCTGTCAATATTTATCATATTGACAGTTAATTTAATTGAAAAATTGTTTTTTGTATATATTAGATTTGATTATAAATAGAAAAAATGATGACTTTTTACAAACTGTAAATATTATTTTTAATTCATTTTTGAAATTGATAATATATTATTATTTTTTAAATTGAGTATTACAGATATGTTGTTTTGTTTTTATTTGTATTTATAGGAATAATTATAGGAATGTTTCTCATTGGTGGTGTATGTATGTGTATAAGAAAATTTTAAATAAGTATAAAATTTAAAGGTGTTATTATATATATTTTAAATGTTGAAATTAATATATTTTTTTAATATTATAATTTTTAAATTATTATTTAGAAAATGTGTGGGTGGTATTTTTTATATATTATATATAGATTATTAAATATATAATTGAGTTTGTAAGAATTTGCTTGGAATGATCTTTCCCCATGTCGACCTGAGTTTTTATATTGTCGTGAATCAATGATTTTCATGTGCACTGGTTTTAAAATTTCCATGATGATCATTTCCATGTCAATTATTGAGTTTGTATATTCATTGATGACTATTTTCCACTGTAACTGAGTTTTTATAATTCTTGAATTCGATATTTCCATGTTGATGTTGAGTTTATAATTTCCCATTGGAATCATCTTCTCTGTGATATGAGTTTTTATTCTTCATTGATGATATTTTCCATGTAACTGAGTTTTATATTCTTCGTTGATGATAATTTTCCCCTGTTAATATGAGTTTATATTTTCATTGATGCGATATTTTTCCCATGTAAACTGAGTTTTATAACGTTGTATTTGAATGATATTTTTCCCATGTGCGCACTGAGTTTTTATAACTTTCTTTGAATAATAATTGTTCCCATGTCACTAGTTTTTATATTTGTGTATGAATGGATCATTTTAACTGTGATATTGGTTTTTAATTTCTGATTGGATTGATATTTCACAATGTAACATGGTTTTTATACTTCTCATTGATGATCTTTTCCCATGTTGTATTGAGTTCTTTCTATATACTTTCATTGAATATTGATTTCCTGTTGATATTTGAGTTTTTATACTTTATTGAATGATCGATTTTCCCAGTGATCCTGAGTTTTTTATATTCTCATTGGATCGATATTTCCATGGTCATATGAAGGTTTTATAAATTGTCGTTGATAGATAATTTTTACCTTGTATTTGAGTTTGTTTTATTCTAATTTTTTTTGATTGATCATTCTCCTGTCGACGAGTTTTTATAATTGTGTGGAATAGATCGTTTTCCATGTCGCACATGATTTTTATACTTGTGGGGAATCGATATTTCCCATGTGAAGGGGTTTTAATTCTATTGGATGATCATTTTTCCATGTATATTGAGTTTGGTATAACTTCTCATGGATCGATCATTTTCCTCCCATGTAATGGTTTTTATAATTGTATTTGAATGATCATTTCCAGATGTGACACTGGTTTTTATACTTATCATTGCTAATCATTTTCCCCCCATGTCCAACATAGTTTCTATAATTTGTGTTGATGGTATTTTCCATGTAAATATTGAGTGTATACTTTTACTTGAATAGATCATTTTTCCCATTCGAACTGAGTTTTATAACTTCTCAATTGGAGATTTCTTTTCCATTGTGATATGACTTTTATCCCGGGGGGCGGGGGATATTGTTATAATTCTATTGATCATTATTTTCATGTTGCACTGAGTTTGTATCACTTTCATTGATCGATCATTTTCCGCGAATGGTTGATATGAGATTTTTATAACTTCATTGATGTATTTTCATGTGATGCTCGAGTTTTTTAACTTTCATTGAATCGATCATTTTCCCCTGTAAACTGAGTTTTATTATAATTGTCGTGGAATCGATAATTTTCATGTCGACGGAGGTTTTTTTAATTGTCGTGGAATGTAAGTTTTTCCAGTCGACCTGAGTTTAAAATTTGTTGTGATCGATATTTTCTGCATGTCAAATTGGTTTTTAACTTGTCTGGATGATAATTTTCGCATGTTCGAACTGAGGTGTTTTAAAAAGCTTGTGTTGGATCGATCATTTTCCCTGCATATTGAGTTTGTAATTTATTGAATGATCATTTTGCTCCCTGAACAGTGAGTTTTGATAACTTGTCTTGATTGATCTTTTCCCATGTGAACGGATTTTTAAACTTTCATGACTCATATTGCCATGTCACGTAGTTTTTTTACTATTTGTCGTTGATGGTATTTTCCCCTGTAATTGGTTTGTATAATTTCTTGAATGTCATTTTCGCCTGTGAACTGAGTTTTCTAATTGTGTGGATATTTTTCATGTGAAACTGATTTAAAAAATTCTCATTGTCGTTTTTTCCCCATGTCGATATTGAGTTTGTATAATTCTCATTGATTCGATCATTTTCCCCAAATGTAACGTGTTTTTATATTTCATTGAGATCGTCATTTTCCCAATGTTGATGTTTGAGTTTTTATAACTTTTCATTGAATAATTCATTTCCAGGTCGTACTGAGTTTTTATAGCTCCATTGAATGGATTATTTCCGCATGTATATTGAGTTGATACATTTATTGAATTGATATTTTCCTGTACCATGAAGTTTTTATAATGTCTTTGAATGATATTTTCCCATGTGATAGAGTTTTCTTACTTTCATTGATCAATATTTTCCCTATCAAACTAGTTTTTATAATTGGTG
Source organism: Eptatretus atami (assembly GCA_035128595.1). NCBI lineage: Eukaryota > Metazoa > Chordata > Myxini > Myxiniformes > Myxinidae > Eptatretus > Eptatretus atami. The sequence goes on along the minus strand of CM068953.1, from coordinate 176,345,140 downwards.
ATTGATGGATTTTCCTTGTAATTTGAGTTTCTATAACTTTTCTTGGATGTCATTTTTCCCTGTAACTGAGTTTTAATTTCGTTGGATGATCATTTTCAAGTGAGTGAGTTTTATCACTTTCATTGTAGTGATTTTCCATGTTGATATGAGTTTTTAGATTTATTGATATCTTTCCTGTGATCTGGTTTTTATAATTTCATTGAATGTTCATTTTCCATGTCGATTAGATCTTTTATACTTCATTGAATCGATTTTTCCCCATGTCAAATGAGTTTTCTTATTGTGTGTGTGAATTTCCCCTGTATATTGGTTTTGTATAATTCTCATTGAATGATATTTCCATGTCAAACTGGTTTTTAATTTCGGTTGATGATCATTGTTCCCCATGTAATATGAGTTTGTATATTTCATTGATGATATTTTCCATGTTATGGAGGTTTTTATACTTGTTTTGATGATGATTATGTTGATTCGAGTTTTTATAATTTATTGAATATCTTTCCCCTATGTCAAACTAGTTTTTTATAACTTGGTCTTGATGGTATTTTCTTGTGAATATTGGTTTCTATTAATTTATGGAATAAATCATTCCCATGTTGATATCGGTTTTTTAAATTTCATTGAATGATCATTTCCATGTGATTGAAGCTTTTTATTTCTTTGAATCGATCATTTTCCCATGTAATGGAGTTTTATACAGTTCTCGTTGAATGATGTTTCATGTAAGATTGAGTTTGTATAATTCATTGAGATCGATATGTTTCCATGTGACCTGAGTTTTATACTTTGTTTTGATGACATTTCCCATGTGACTGAGTTTTATAATTCGTTGAATATGGATAATTTCCATGTTATATGAGTTTGTATAATTCTCATTGAGGTGATCATTTCCGTGTTCCACTGAGTTTTTAATTTTCTATTGATGGTATTTCCATGTGATACTGGAGATTTTTTATCCGGTGGGGAAGGGGATATTGTTATAACTTTATGATAATATTTCACATGTGACTGAGTATTTATCAATTTCATTGATGGAATTTTCCAATGTGATATTGAGTTTTTATATTATGATAATCACTTTTCCATGTTGTATGAGTTTTTATACTTCTCATTGATGTCATGTTCTATGCTCGATAATGAGTTTTTATAGATTTATTGAATGATATTTTTTCCATGTCAAACTGAATTTAAAACCCTTCTCTTGGATGGATCTTTTCCGCTGTAATCTTGAGTTGTATGATTTTTGAATCGATCATTCATGTCATATTGGTTTGTATACACTTTATTGATCTGATAGATTTTCCCAGTCGACAGAGTTTAGTAATTGTAGTGGAATAATATTTTCCCATGTGAACATGAGTTTTAAGAACTTTCATTGGATCGATTTTCATCGTAAATATTGATTTGTATAACTTTATTGAGTGATATTTTCTTGTAAACGATGAGTTTTATAAATTTCATTGATGAATCATTTTCCCATGTGATATTCGGTTTGTATAATTCTATTGAATCGAATAATTCATGTGTACTGAGTTTTTGTATACTTATCTTGATTGATCATTTCGTGTCAATGAAGTTTATAAGTTCTGTTGAATGTAATTTTCATGTATTTGAGTGGTATAATTCTCATTGTCGTCTTTTCCCATGTCGACATGGTTTTATTGTTGAATCGTATTGTCCATGTGACAGCTTGAGTTTTATACTTCTCGTTGAGTGATAATGTTTCCCATTAATATGAGTTTGTATACTTTTGATGTCATTTTCCTGTCAACATGGAGTGTTTTATAATTTCCATTGAGATGAGTATTTTTCCATGTTGATATGGTTTTTATGCGGTGGGGAAGGGGGATAGTTAGGTTATATCTTTAGAATAATATTTCCATGTCGACATGAGTATTTATAATTTCTTGATCGTATATTTTCTCAATGTTGATATTGGTTTAACCTTCTGTGTGGTGATCATTTTCCATGTAATTTTGAGTTTTGTGTAATTTATATTTGATGTATTCCGATGTCGAAGCTGATTTTATAATTCTGTGGAGGAGTATTTTTCCCATGTACTGAGTGTTTTAAAACCTTCGTGGTGGTATTTTCCCATGTATGATTGGGTTTGTCGTAAGTTTCAGTGTCTGCACTGAGTTGTTATGAACTTGTTGTGGATCGCGATCTATTTTCGCTATGTAGATGGAGTTGTGATAAATGTCTTCGTTGAATCGATCTTCCATGTCGAACCGAGTTTGTAGAACTATTCGTTGGAGTCGATCATTTTCTGCCATGTTATATTGAGTGGTATAACTTCTCATTGAATCGATCTTTCCTGTAAGCTGCAGTTTTTATATTGTCTTTGATCGATCATTTTCATGTGAACCGAGTTTTATTATTCCATTGATATATTTTCCATTGTACATAGTTTTTTAAGTTGTCGTTGATGGATATTTTCCGCATTGTATTATGGAGTTTGTATAATTTTCATTGATGATCATTTTTCGCATGTCGAACCTGGAGTTTTATAATTTCAGTTGGATGAGGTCATGTTTCCCCATTGTGATATGGAGTGTTTTTTAAATTGCTATTGAATAATCATTTCCGCATGTCGAATTGAGTTTATATTTATTGATCGTCATTTCTATGGGATTTTGGGTTTTATAACTCTCATTGATGTCATTTCCGATTGATAGTTGAGTTTTTCTATAATATTCATTGAATCATATTTCCATGTCGATACCTGAATTTTTTATCATCTATTGATTCGATCGATTTTACATGTGACACTGGTTTTATACTTATCTTGATATCATTTTCCCCCCATGATTGAAATGATTTTTTTAATTCGTCATTGAATATCATTTTCCGCCATGGTGTCTGGTTTTTATATATCATTGAATGTGATTTCCATGTTGATATTTAGTTTTATACTTTATTGTATCATTCCATGTGAACCTGATTTTTATATTCTCGTTGAATCTATCATATTTCATGTGATACTGAGTTTTTATATTCTCATTGAATGATATTTTCAGCATGTCACATAGTTTTTTTAGTTGGTGTTGGAATGGATCATTTCCCAATGTTGATACTGTTTTTTCTGTGGTGAGAAGGGATTTGTATATTTCTATGTGATAATATTTCTTCCATGTGACTGAGGTTTTCTTCATTTATGAAGTGTCTTTCCAATGCTATATTGTGTTTTTATAATTTATTGAAAATCATTTCCCCATGTGTATGAGTTTATCATTCATTGAAGTATGAAGTTTTTATCATTTTGATAATTTTCCCGTGTGAACTGAGTTTTTATACTTTTGTTGATTTATCTTTTCATGTGCAAGAGTTTTATATTCTCTTGAATGATCATTTCAGTGATACTGAGTTATTTATAATTATTGATGATATTTTCCATAGGTACCATAGTTTTATAGCTTGTCGTTGATGGATAATTTTCCCCCTTGTGATATTGAGTTTGTATACATGTTCTTGAATGTATTTTCATGTCAAACTGATTCTTTATATTTCATTGGTCATATTTTCAGTTGTACTTGATTTTACTTGTATGGTGGCGGAAGGGGATATTGTATATTTCATTGTCATCATTTTCCCAATGTGACACCCGTGTTCTTTATCATTTCTTGAGATATTTCCAAGTGTTTGAGTTTTATAACTTTCCATTGAGTATCATTTCCATGTGGATATGAGTTTATTTATATCTCATTGATGATATTTTCCATGTTGATATTGGTTTTATATTTATTGAATCATATTTTCCATCGTGAATGAGTTTTTATATTGTTATTTGAATATATTTTCATGTAGACTGAGTTTTTTATGTTCATTGATGAGCATTTCGCATGTCGTACTGGTTTTACTTATCATTGAATGAATATTTTCATGTACACGCTGTTTATATAGCTTGTCGTTGATGGATATTCCCTTGTGAATTGAGTTTGTTCTTTTCATTGAATGATCATTTTCCATTTCACTGAGTTTTATATTTCATTGGTGATCATTTCCCTGTCGAACTGAGTTTTTATCACTTCTCATTGAGTCGATCTTTTCCTGTGATTGAAGTTTTTATAACTTTCATTGATATCATTTCCCATGTAGTGAGTTTTTTATTTCATGATCGTTTCCCAATGGTTGATATTGAGTTTTTTATCCTTTCAATTGAATATCATTTCCCCCGGTCGACCTGAGTTTTTATAATTCCGTTGATCTATATTTTCCCGTGATGGGAGTTTTTATCTTCATTGATGATATTTTCCATGTCGATACGTGATTTTAACTTTCATTGAATGATATGATTTTTCCAATGTCAACTAGTTTTTATAGCTTGTCGTTGATGGATATTTCTTGTGATATTGGTTTATGTATAACTTTATTGATCGTCATCTTTCCACAGTCACACTGGTTTTAATAATTCTCCATTGATGATCTATTCATGTTGTACTGAGTTTTTATCATGCGCGTGGCGGAGGGGGATATTGTTATAATTCATTGAATAATTATTTATCCATTGTCGCATCTGATTTTTATATTTATTGATCGGCATTTTCAATGTGATATTGGAGTTTTTTATTAATTTTTCATTGATTATTTCATGTGTACTGAGTTTTTATATTCTATTGATCGTCATTTTCAATGTTGATATTGAGTTTTATAATTGTGTGGAATGTATTTCCGTGCTGAGTTTTGGTAAAATTCCTATGATGATCATTTCATGTCGATATGAGTTTTGGTAAAAAAAAAAAAGAAGTAACTTCTCCATTGAATCAATCATTTTCTCATGTACACGGTTTTTTATTAATTCTCATTGAGTCATTTCCATGTGATATTGAGTTTTTATAATTATTGATAATATTTTGTTGATATTGAGTTTTTAATAATTTCCATTGAATGTCACCAGTAATCTGAGTTTTTATAAGTCTCGTTGAATATGTATTCATGTAATTATTATTCGTATAATTTCATTGAATTGATATGTTCTATGTGTAATGAGTTTTAGAAGCTTTTGTGATCGATATTTCATGTCATTGAGTTTGTATATTGATGTTGATCGTTTCCATCACTTGAGTTTGTTTTCCTTGATTCGGATCATTTTTCATGGTAACACTGGTCTTTTAATTTTTCATTGGTCGATCTTTTCCCATGTAAATGAGTTTTTATAACCTTTATTGAATAACTCATTTTCATGTGAACTGAGATTTTTATAAATTCTCATGGATGATATTTTCCAGTGTATGAGTTTTATCACGAGTGGGAAGGGTTTGTTTTTTATTGAATAATATTTTCAATTTGACACTGAGTTTGTTATCATGTTCTATTGATGTATTTTCCCTGTTGATTTGAGTTTTTATAATTCTATTGATGTATTTTCCATGTGTACTGATTTATAACTTCTTTGAATGAGTATTTTCATGTACACTGATTTTTTATACTTCCGTGAATCGATAATTTCCCATGTCAACACTAGTATTTTATAACTTGTCGTTGATGACATTCCCTGGTATATTGGATTTGTATAACTTCATTGAATGATCATTTTTTCCCATGTGACCGGCTGAGTTTTTTATAATTTCATTGAATATCATGTTATGTAACTAGTTTTTATAAATTGTCGTTGAATGATCATTTCATGTCTTGATTTGTATATTCTAATTGAATTGATCATTTTCCTATGTGACACTGTTTTATATTGTTGACTGATCATTTCTATGTGATGAGTTTTAAACTTTCGTTGGATGATATTTTCCATTCATTTGGAGTTTGTAATATTCTATTGATGTCCATTCAATGTGACACCATGAGTTTATAGACTTCTCATGTGATATATTTTCCCCTGTGAACTAGTTTTATAACTTCTCATTGTATATGATATTCCATGCATATTGAGTTTGTATCTTTCATTGATGATATTTCCGCGATGTAACTATGTTTTATACTTCTATTGAATCGTATTTTGCCATGTAATATTGGAGTTTGTATAATTTTCATTGGATGGATCATTTTCATGTCACATTTCTAGTTTTTATATCACTTATTATTGGGCGTCATTTCCCATGTTGACTGATTTTATAATTTATTGTGATCATTTTCCCATGTTGATATGAGTTTTAATTTCATTGATATATTTTCCATGTTGATCACTGAGGTTTTATAATTCTCATTGGATCGATATTTTTATAGTGAAATGAATTTGTATAACTTCTGAATAGATCATTTCCTGTGATGATTTTTATAATTCTCCGTTTGGTTATTTTTCCATGTGACATCGAGTTTTATAGTTCTCGTGAATGATATTTTCCATGTAATATTGAGTTGTTTATTCTCCATTGATGGTGAGTTTCCCATGTCACATAATTTTGTATAATCTATTGAATCGATCATTTTCCATGTTTAAGGATTGGTTGTATATTTTCAATGATCGTATTCTTCATGTCACAGGAGTTATAATTTCATTGAGGATATTGTGCAATGTGATACTGTTTTTACTTCTATTGAATCCGATCTTTCCATGTGATACTGAGTTTTTTTATAATTTCATTGAATATTCATTTCCATGTTGATATGAGTTTTTATAATTATTGGAATCGATCATTTTCCCATTGTGACTGAGTTTTATAATTCTCATTGATCGATTGATTTTACCATGTAAACTTAGCTTTTTATAGTTGTGTTAATGGATCATTTTCCCTTGATATTGAGTTTGTATATTTTCATTGATATATTTTCCAATGTACACTTGACTTTTTAATAACTTTCTGGATTGATATTTTCCAAATGTTGATACTGAGTGTATCCTGCGCGTGCGGAGGGGGATATTGTTATATATTTCATTGAATCAATATTTTCCCATTGAACTGAGTTTTTTATCAATTTATTGATGATAATTTCAATGCTGATATTGAGTTTTTTTATAATTCTCATTGATATATTTTTCATGTCGATCTGAGTTTTTATCATTCTCTTGATCGAGTCATTTTCCCCAATGTTATATTGAGTTTTTAATTTCCAATAATGATTCATTCCTGTAATTTCAAACCAAGGAGGAGGGAAGCGAGAGATGATG
>CM068953.1:176304771-176322863 GCA_035128595.1 Eptatretus atami | reverse complement strand
TATTGCTTAAATAAATTATATATTTATATATTTATTCACCTGGCCGCTGTAGCGCGGTCGGGAGATCCGCAGAAAATTAGTTATGTTCCAGGGAAAACGCCGCGATGAATCCGGGTGGCGCGATGGTGAATTCCGCGATGAGCGGGGGTTGACCTGTATATATGCATGTTAATATATATATTGTATATATATATTACATAATATAGTATACTATATTATATATATATATTTTATATGATATTATATATAGTAGTTACACCGGGGTGAGTGGCGTGCGGCCTGTAATCCGGCTACTGGGGAGGCTTGGTTGGAAGGATCGCTTTGAGGAGCGGGAGCTCTGGCACTGTGGCCGCGGGCTATGAGAGGGTGTAGGGCAGCCTGGAATCATGGCGAAAACCCAATCATATCCCTGTTTCGTATAGAGGGCGACCAGGGGGTTGCGGGGTCAGGAAGGGCATCCGGTGTATAAACCTTTTGGCCAAATCAGTAAAAATAAAAAAAAAAAAAAAAATGAAAAAAAAATTTGAAAAAAAATATAAATAAAAAAAAAAAAAAAAAAAAATAAAAAAAATAAAAAAAAAAAATAAAAAATTAAAAATCAAAGAATAAATTAAATTAGAAAAAAATAAATAAAAAAAAAAAAAAAATAAAAATAATAATAATAATGAATTAAAAAAAAATAACAAAAAAAATATTAAAAATAAAAAAAACAAATAAAAAAAAAAAAAAAAAAAAAAAAAGATAAATAAAACAATAATAAAAATGATTAAAAATATAAAAAATTAATATAAATATAACAAAAAATTTAAAAGTAAAAAAAAATATAAATTTGAATCAAAATAAAAACTATATAAAAAAAATATAATGAATAAAAAAAATAATAAAAAAAAAAAAAAAAAAAAAATGTAATAAAAAAAAAAAAACAAAAAAAAAAAAAAATATAATATAAAAAAAAAAAAAAAAAAAAAATCATAAATTATTAATAACGAAAATTAAATTAAAATAAAATAAAAAAAAATAAATCAAAAAAAAATAAAAATAAAAATAAAAAAAAAAAATAAAAATAAAAAAAATTTAAATATTAAAAAAAAATATAAAAAAATATAAAATGAAAAAAAAATGAAAGAAAACAAATGACAAAAAAATATGAAAATAATAAAAAAAAAAAAAATAAAAAAAAACCATAAAAAAAAATCATAAAATAAAAAATAAAAGAACTAATAAAAAAATAATCCTTAATAAAAGATATAAAAATAAAAATAAATAATAAAAGATAAAAAAAAAATATATATGAAATTTTAAAAAAATAAAAAAAAAAAAAAAAAATATATGGAAAAAACAAAATAAATAAAGAATGAAAAATAATAATATGAAAAACACAATGTGATAAAAGAAGAAAAAAAAAAATAAAAAAAAATATATAATAAAAAAAATAAAAATACAATAAAAAAAAAAAAAAAAAGACAAATAAAAAAAAAAAAGAAAAAATACAAATAAAAATAAAAAAAAAAAAAAAATAAAAAAAAAATTAAAAAAAAAAATAAAATAAAAAAATAAAAAACAAATAAATAATAAATTAATTAAAAAAAAAAAAAATAAAAAAAAAAATAAAAAATAATAAAAAAAAAAAAAAAAAAATAAAAAAAAAAAAAGATGAATAAAAAAATTATAAAATTAAAAATAAAAAAAAAAAAAAAAAGAAAAAAAAAAAAAAATAAAAAAAAAAAAAAAATGAAAAAAAATAATAAAAAAAAAAAAAATAAAAAAAAATAAAATAAAAATAAAAATAAAATAAAACATTATAAACAAATAAAATATTTATAAAAAAAAAAAAATAAAAAAAAAAAAAAAAAAAAAAAAAATATAAAATATGATAATAATGATAAAAAGATAAAAAAAAAGAATAAAAATAAAAAGAAACAGATAATAAAACAACATATAAAAATAATAATAATTAGAAAAAAAAAAAGAAGATAAATAAAAAAAATAAAAAAATAAAAAAACATAAAAAAAAAAAAAAAAAAACAATTACAAATTTAGAAAAAAAGAAATTGAAAAAAAAATAAAAAAATAAAAAAAAATAAATAAAAAAAAAAAAAGTAATTAGAAAAAGAAAATAATAAAAAAAATAATAAAAAAAAAAAATTAAAAAATGCGGATCATAATGGATGATCCGCTGTGGCGACCCTAACGGGAGCAGCCGAAAGACGAACAACAACACAACATTATATAATTATATATATATATATTATATATATATATATATATACAGATGTGTTCAAAAAGTATCCAACCTTAATTTTCGTGCGTAAACAAATGAAGCAGGGAGGCGTGGTTTGCTGCACGTATGTAGGCGATCCTAATCCGTATGGTGAATATTTTCCGCCTGCAGAAGCTGTCAGTCGCCGACAGACCGCCGATGAGTGAGGAAGTGTAAGTGAGCGCCGTCAGATTTTCGTTTTTGACAAAATGATGGAAAAACTTGAACAACGCTACTGCATCAAATTTGTTGTAAAGCTTGGCGATTCCCAAGTGGAAACGATCCGCAAGATTCAACAGGCCTTCGGGAACGAAGCAATGGGCACCACACAGATAAAAGAGTGGCACAACCGCTTCAAATATGGTCGCACATCAGTGAAAAGTGAAGCACGTTCTGGTAGGCCTCAACATCCCGAAATGAGATCGTCATTGACCAAGTGAGGACCCTGCTAATGCAGGATCGTCGAATCACGATCAGAGAACTTGCAGACGAGGCGGGCGTCAGCATTGGATCCGTTCATTCCATTGTGACTGAGGATTTGGGCTTAAGGAGAATCACAGCGAAGATCGTGCCAAAGCTGCTAACGATCGAGCAGAAGCAACTCCGTTTGGAGATCGCAAGGACATGCTGGAGACTGTGAACAGCGATCCCAACTTCTTCAACACAGTGATCACTGGCGATGAGACCACACACAGTGATCCGTCATTTTGTCAAAAACGAAAATCCGACGGCGCTCACTTACACTTCCTCACTCATCGGCGGTCTGTCGGCGACTGACAGCTTCTGCAGCGCGGGAAATATTCACGCATCGAATTAGGATCGCCTACATACGTGCACAAACCACGCCTCCCTAGTTTCATTTTGTTTACGCACGAAAAATTAAGGTTGGATACTTTTTGAACACACCTCGTATAGACCCCCGGTTTGTTGATAAAAGCTACTATTTTCGTGTGTCCATCGTACCGTTTCATAATGTGTACCACAACAAGTACTGTATTCAAAACCATATTTCACTTGTTTTGGCCATGTGAGTATTCGGCACGATACAGCTGATAGACTAATTAGGTAGGTTCAAATTTGAGTTAGATAGGTACCTGGAACCATTGTGGATAAAGGGGTACATAGATATCGGCAGCACTGGTCGGTAGCTTAGGTACTGATGGGTGATTATGTCCATGTGCATTGATCATGATGTCTTTGAGAGGGTCTGATCAAGAAAGTGAATTTGTTGTCAGTGTGTTAATTTCTCAAACAACAACCCTCTTTATCCCACCAAAATTACCAAAAACAAAGAAAACTGGAAGGGCACTCGGTAGAGCGCATACCTCCGCCACGTAATGCCTGATCCATGAGAACATATCATATCAGGCCCATTACATTTTTGAAATATCATGCTGGACAGCACTATATCATTTTTGGCCCGATCTCTCAATGGTGAAGAATCACTTAAAAAACTTAAATAAATCTCCTATCCAGATCCGGATTCGGATCTTCACCAAAATCGAACCAATTCTTCCTTTTCACATACTTAACATGTTCATCAAGTTTCGTCTGAATCCGTCAACAACTTTTTGAGATATCGTGCTATATATCGTTTTTGGCCTTATCTCTCAATGGCGAAGAATTACTTAAAAAAATTCTAGTAGTCGGATCTGGATCCGGATCTTCACCAACATCTAACCAGTTCGTCCTTGTCACACATCCAACCTGTCCACAAAATTCATCCGGATCCGTCCACAACTTTTTGAGATATCCTGCACAGAAACAAACAGACAAACAAACAGACAGAAACGGGTGAAAACATAACCACCTTCACTTTCGGTGGTGGAGGTAATTATAGTAGTCGTATCCATATCCGCATTTTCACCAAAATCTAACCAGTTCGTCCTTGTCACACACCCAACCTGCCCACCAAATTTCATCCAGAACTGTGGACAACATTTTTGAGATATCCTGAACACAAACAGAGATACAGACAGAGAAGGGTGAAAACATAACCTTCACCCTCTGTGGCGGAGATAACTAGAGAGTTCATGGAACACTTTACCCTAAGTAGTTTTGAGAAAAAAGGACATAAGAAGGGTCTTTTAAACTCTTGCTCATTGCGTTTCGGAGCATGATCTCTATTTCCTTCGAGACGCCATTTTGTTTGAATCTCGATATTCCCCAATGATGAGAGTGAGTGGCAAATTTGATTGGTCGAGATGGTGTAAAATGGCATAATATTTTGTCCAAGTGCAGCTAAACTGGAGGTTTTTGGAAGTGACAAGAAGGCGATTTGTGGTCCACATTGTTCAAATATATAATTCAAACGAAATAAAAATAAAGGTTTTACAGGTGTATAATTTTATTTTTATTTTTAAAGTTTACCGCCATTGATGTACCGTCTTTTAAACCCCCTTATTTAACATGTTAAATTAGTTAGACCTGCCTGGTGTTTGCCTACATGCCTTTATGACATCCCTAAAAACAGTAAGTTTCCTGTTTGGAATGATTCTCATTTTTGTCTGCCAGACAGGCAGACAAACTAAATTTTTTTTATCTTATTTCTCAGGGCGCATGCGCGCTTGAGGCGAGACTCCGTACAATTTGCCAAATTCAGAGCCAAAGTACTGCTAAACTGCAGGTTCGTGTTTTGATTCATGTTCCGATTTGTGTTCAAATATGAAATTATATTGAAATTACGTCGTTCCTCGATCATAAACTGATGTCTGCAGACAAACAGATAGAGAAATTGCACCAAATTGCTTAGCCCCTGCTTTTCGCTTCGCGTGCAAGGGTTAAAATGGTGATGATAAAGCACAGAATGCTGGATTAAATAGCCTCCTTCTTTGTCTAATTTCCTTGCATATCCTCTGAAGTTGTTGAATAAAAATGAGTTCATTTTGTGGTTTTGGTAACATGCACATAACCTGTTGTATGTAGGTACCAATTGCAAACAAGAAGGAGGCCAGATCAACGATGGCTTTGGTTTTGCTTGGAGACTCCACCAAATTCTACACAGAACACCTTGATGGAATTTTCAATCTGACTTTAACCTACCGAAGAGATTCTGACATCTTCTCCTCTTACGGCTGGCTCGAAGAGATTGAAGAAAAGGTTAGTATAGTGGTGGCCATTAAGCCAGAAAAGCATATCCATGTACTGCACGAGCAAAGGTACCCGGCGTTGCCGGGCAATGACGAGTACCTCCTCCTCACACCCTTCTCCTCCATCCTCCAACCTCCCCATCACCACCCCCCGCTTCTCCAACCCACTACCTCCTTCAAACTCCCTCCCCACCCACCCCCTACCTCCTCCCACAAAGGTACCCGGCATTGCCCGGGATGTAACATACATCCATTGGACGACCACAATTAAGCAATTATTTAGAGCCAAACATTTTATTTATCAAGCTGCAAAATATTGAACAGGAATATCGACAAAACTGAACATATTATTGCAATGCTTTTGGTTAGACAATATTGAATGTTGGTCCATCAAGGATCAGAATGTATAAACTGTTGGGTGTTCCAACTCCAGAGCAGCCCGCGTAGTATAGTTGACCATGTGAAAAAGATATCACACACCACTCCTTCCCAAATTAAAACACAGAACTGCATGCAACGACATGAGGACAGCATTTCTACCGGCCTTGTGAACTTCAGCATGGATGCCACAGATCCCAGGAGCTTTACCCCCTTTCAACAGCTTCAGTGCAGCCTGTGTTTCCACAAACGAAGATGGTTCACAGTTGATTGGAGCGTCAGCAAGAGGGATAGTTACACCCCTGACATCCAACTCAACAGTTGGTGGGTCACAACCTGGTACAGCCGCCCAAAGTAACCGGCCCAGTGGGCCTGCACTTCAGACTGTCAAGAGCCCTCCACCATCAGTTCTAACTGCAGTACACCAAGGCATAGAATGGCAAAGAATGCCTCCTTCACAGTGAGATCCTCACCTCAGTTGGAGCATATACAGAGAAGAGGGAAATGACACCCAAGGAGTGACAAATCCTTAGTCCCATAATACGCTTATTGACCGGTGTTACCTTAATTATCATTTGAGTCAGCCTATTGGACACAGCCACAGCAACCACTTGGGTATGGTAACCATCAGAGTAACCAGACCAGTAGTAGGTGTAACCACCCGCTATGATTTCACCACTCTTCCGTCTCCGACTCTCAGAGAGTGCTGAAATACCGATGTCCAAACGCTGGAGCTCAGATGATAGCAGAGACAGCTGATCATCCTCTCTTAGGGATAGGACATTCCAGACACCCACACAAAGAGACTGCCTCAGGTTAACATGAGGAGACTTTATGATCCCCAATCTGTCCATCCCCCAAGCAGATGCCTGGCCCATCCCCATCTCCTTGAGATGCTGATCAACCTGATGCAACCACGAGGCACGTGGTTGGCCCATTGGAGTCCACCACTCACGAGGCTCCCACACCGAGATAATCTGGTGAGCAGGATCAGTGTCAAGAAAACGAGCTACATGTCCATACAGTCGCAGCTGATGCTCATGAACTATGCAGTAACAAATCTCATTTGAGTCTCTCTCAGCAACCGCTCATTGGACACAAAGTCCGACCAGCAATAGCCAAGGATTCCCCAAAGAGAACTGGTTCCAAAGGAATTAAGTCGCCATCTCAGATCCCTGGTCAGAGTCCAAGTCCCACATCCAGAGAGTAAGACTGGAAGCACCAAGGACCTGAAGACTCGGACTTTCGTCCTCCCGCACAGGAACCGGCAGTGCTAAACCCCATGATTCAGTGAAATCATGACTCCCCAGGCTCGACCCAGACATCTGTTGACCTCTGGCTCACAGCCAGCAGGGACATGAATACCACTGCCATGATAAGTGAATCTCTCCGTGACTTCAACATCATCGCCACAAACAGGTACAGACAAGAAAGCAGCATCCAAGATGTCATTGAAAGCCTGGATCTTAGTTTTGACCCAGGAAACCCGTAATCCCAGTGGCTCCGACTCCTCATTCAGCACTTCAAGGGCCCCCAAAAGGATTCCCGGAGTCTCCGCAAAGATGACTGCATCATCTGCGAAGTCAAGGTCAGAGATCTTGACATTTCCAAACGATGCACCGCAGCTTGATCTCTCCGACATCCTCCGCAGAATCCAGTCCATATAAGCACTGAAAAGTGTGGGGGCCAGTACACACCTCCTGACGAACTCCAGTAACAACTGGAAATAAGACAGAGATGGTACCACCACATCTCAAAGCACTCTCAGTTTCAGAATAGAGTTCAGACATCAGATTGATCAGTATTGCTGCCACTCCACGAAGACCAAGAATCCTCCAGAGGGCATCCCGATTCACTGGATGGAGAGAGAATGGCGTTTATACATATGGATAGATATACATAAAGTTGGCACTTGATGATTCATTTATTTATCAAAAAAAATGCATCAACGACAAGGCAACCGAAGGGTTTAAATGCTGAACGCATATCAAGCGTCGATGTAAGATTAATCATAACACCATTTTCTACATTAATTACCTCCGCCACCGAAGGTGATGGTGGTTGTGTTTTTAACCCTTTCTCTCTGTTTGTTACTTGCAAAATTGAAGATTTTTCAAGTATATTGGTCCGTCGATTTTGTTATTCTGTCGGTCTGTCTGTCTGTTTATCGTCTACAGGTCACAATTTTAAACCGATCTTCACGAAACTTCATCACATGGTAAAGTTTTTCAAAAGGAAGAAGCCTTATAGTTTTTGAGGTCAAAAGGTCAACATAGGCCAAAGGTCAACGACATAGGCTGAATTTCTAAAATTGTCAATTTTCATCCGATTGACTTGAAATTTGAAGAGGAGTTGCATATTTGGTCATTGAATCCAACCACCAATTATTTTTGATGTCAAATGTGTTTCAAAGATTTTTCAAATTTCGTGCTCTGCACGACGTCGTCTTCTTGTTTGTTTGTTTGTCTGTTTGTGTGCAGGATATCTCAAAAAGCTGTTGACCTATCCGGATGAAATTTTGTGGACAGGTTGGGTGTGTAACAAGGACAAATTGATTCGATTTTGGTTAAAGTGTGTATGTAGATCCGGCCTATCAGTGGGATATAAAACGTACATTGTTCAGCCAAGTGGAGGTATGCGCTCTACCGAGTGCCGTTCTCATTGAAAATTTGATGACAAAAGCTCAAGTGGTTTGAAAAAGTGGTATACATACACACATGCACACACATGCACACACACGATTGCAAAACCCCATCTCACTCTGCATGCATGGACAGGCAAACTACTGTAGGAAAAGGAATTCCATTTGCTGCCCCCGACCCCCACAAAATCCACCTGTGGTACCATCATATTGCTCTTGCCACCAACCCGTTTTTGCTGAAAAATAAAACTCTGTTGTGCAAGGATGTATTGCCATAGCTCACCTTGCGCTACATTCTACACTTCATCCCTTCAGAAATCCTGTTCTGTCTTGTTCCTCACCAGCACCAATATCCCCCTCTTCTGAGCTGTTTCTCCCTTTGTCACTACTGTCTGGCCCTCTTTTTCGCCCCCTCGATCTCACTTATGCTAGCGCTAACCTCCAACTTCCATTTCAATTCTGCCATCCCTCCCTCTTCTTTTCCCAACTCACTCATTGCATTGCACCATTGACCCTTTCCTTCACTAAATCACTTTGGACAGGGATCATGCCGGGTGTACTTTGGCACTGAAACCATAAATGATGAGGATTTTGTACCCGGAGACTTTCATTCACGTTGATGATTTGTCATCACAATAACAGAACTTGCAAAAAATACCTTCACCGGTCATCATTGTTGTGAAGAGGTATAATTTAATAGTTATACCATGTGGTACAGCTTGCCACCTCAACTCTTGAGGGCAATCTCCTCCATGTTGATAAAGGCCAGTGGTTCCCAAAGTTATGGTACAATCATGCATTCTGGCCCTGTGGTTCGTTTGAGCATGTGTTATGGCCTTTGTGTTGTATATATTAGTTCGACAAGATTTGTAGGATTGTGTACTTTGACCGCGGCCATGGAGCTCATGTGCACATCCTTGGCTTTGTTGCAATTTTTTTGTTTGTTTGTTTTTTTTACATTATTACAGATACATAGTCTGTTCAAATAACCATAAGAGCAGATAGCAAGTCATAAAAGTTTTTATTACAGCGATCAGAACTCACAATCTCAAGGATAGTCCAACGGAAAAAAAAACAACAGAAAACGCATAAATGACGCTGAAACTTAATAACTTATACACTTGAAAAACGCTTCTTAAATTACTGTACTCCAACAATACACATACACTGAACTGAACAGTTTTCATGAGCAGGACTATTTAGTGGTGGACATTAAGCTCTGCATTTGTGTGTCATATGATGATATTAAACTTTTACAATTCCAATTTTCACTTACAATTCCAATTACAACAAGAGCGAGAATTGCTTTTGCAATAACGTCACCTACCGGTCCCAATGAAAGTTCAGGAGACTAAAATTTGTTTGTGATTAATGCACACTCAAGCCGATACCGGAACCAAAATGAAGAAGAAGAAACTCTCTAACCCACCATGTTTTGTTAGTTTATCGGCTTTGCCGATTTCATATTAAGAAAAAAAAACCCTGATGTACATACATGAAGCAAAAACATGCGTACAGCTTATGTGCATATATAATGCATCGTGGATATAGCTGGGATCATTCCAATTGCACTGGGCCATGGACTAACCCCCCCAGGCCTAAGACCTGAGACCTGCCATTCTGTGCCGTTTCATGGAATGGTGGCACATGATTTTATTGGGGTGGAGTCAGCGCAGCTGTCTAGCCAATGGGTGTAAATCAGCGGGGTGGAGTCAAGGCAGCTGAACACTAACCCATGTATAATATGTAATAGTTTCAAAGTCCAAAAAGGGCGAATTTGACGAAACGCTCTGAAACTCAAACTTGTTCTGTAACTTATCGTAATAAAGGCATGTACGAAGTTTCAGTCGAATATACATGTTCGAGGGTATGGGAAAAAAAAGTCTGAAAAACCACAGGTGGGATGGCTGGACAGATGGATGGACGGAGAGCAAACCTATAGTCCCCCTCCGGTGAAACCGGTAAGGGGTTAATAATGTGAGTTCTCTTACAAGGAAATTTGATGCAGGAGGAGGCCATTAGGCCCATCAAAGCCTGCGCTATTATTGTCAACTTATGGTTGCTTATCCATACTCCAAATCCTTTTTAAATGCTGAACGTCAAGCAAAGAAGCACCACGTACCGTTTCTTTAAGTCTTTGGTATGACTCGGCCCAGAGTTCGAACCACCAACCTCCCCAACCATTACACCACCGAATATGGAAAACCACTCTTGCACCACAGATACTTTATGGTGTGTAATGTTACACACCATAAAGTATCTTCTTTCTGTCCATTCTTGGGCCTCTGCTTTTCCTGATTTTATATAACTAGTCACACCCAATGCAAAAAAAGTGTCACTACCAACTCCCTCCGATAATGGCTAAAAGGTCAAATCACTTGCACTATTATCCATAAATAGGCAAAAATTGCAAGTCGTCTCCCCATTCTTGCCTGGGGATAGGGGGGCAATCTATAGGGGGGGGATAGGGGAGGGGAAGTAGTGAGGGGGGATTATTTTGTGCCCATGACCTAACCTCCGGTATCTCGAGAAAGTAAGCAAAATTTGGTGAAGATTAAATTTTATAATTATGAACATACATAACATACATAACACACTTGCAGAGTATTGTCTTATTGCAGTTTGACAAAATGTGTGTGCAATGTCACAAATCTCACCTAGGCTAAGAACAAATATCTTGTACCTCTGAAAGAGATCAAGCTCCAGGCTTGAACCATTTTCTGCTCATATAACTTTTTCTTTTGCACTTGTACACTTCACTGCCTCAGCCATTATAATGGTCGGTAACTTGTGCCGCAGCAACCGACACTTGGTAATTTGTCCTGCAAGCTGCGATTCAAGTCCTTCAATCTGACACACATGGTGCAGAGTAGTTTCATCCGATGTTGGCCGTTCAAATCTGGATACTTATTGAACTCGACTCTTCGTCCTCTTTTGTGGCAACAATCGAGCTGCAAAGGTAAAAATTGATGTTTCAGTCACCATGGAAACAGAGAAACATGTAGAGTGATGTATATTTCAAGAGGGAGGGATAGTGGGAACGTACTTTTTGCGGAGGCGCTCCAAGTCACATGAACCTGAAATACCAACAAGAGAAAAGATTTGTCATTGCATTTTTTTTTTTTATTGTTTCAATAATTAGCAAGCATCGACACACAATAAACTCAGTGTTCATTCAGTCTATTCATATTTGTACATTTCTGCAGCTGTTTAGCTCTAGAAACGACTCGGTCATGACTTGGAACAGCTTTTTTTTTCTCCTTTTGTCTAGCATGAGTTTAATTGAAGATGAAGCTTCGTAATGACTCTTCGCTACTTAGTCAAGTACCTGATTTTCGGCGGCGTTGGAGGTATGTTGCCAGAGCTGTAATCGATAACAAACCACCACATGTCAGTGTGGTGGCTTCCACAACTCTCTCTCCAAATGTTGAGGATTCCTTTGGTGCAAGAGTGGTTCTTGTTCTCCAGGTACTCATTGCAGGAGGCATTGTAGTTGGCGACATGGTACTCAATTCCTCGCTGTTGGCATCAGTATGAAAATCTGTACTGTATTGATCTGTCAGTAATTCTTTGAGTGTCGTGGTGATGCGTGGCAGGTCCATGATGATTTCATTCTGAATTGGTGCACCATTCGTGATCAATGGCACAGATGGAGTCATCGTCCGAGCAACTGTGCTTCCTGCCAATTGAGTCGCCACTCGTTCATCTGCATGAAAAATAAAATGAATGATCAATGTGAGTATTTTTTTTTTAAAGCAAAAGTGTAACTAAGGGAGCTATTGCGTGAAAAGGAAAACAGATGAGGAAGAGACATAAACTTGAGGTTTTTCGCTTAGTTCTTCCAATGTTGTGAAAGGTTTAATCTATCAAGAATTCATCTTGCACTAGTATTGATAGGTAAAAGCACTACAATTGATATGTTAAAGCACGTGGTTATTGGGAAATAGAATGATATTTAATAGAAATTAAACATAAAACAGCATATTTTAAAGAGTTAAACAATTTGGCCTTCTTTGGCATTCCCACACGAACACTTTCCTCCTGATTCTGGGATCAAACATTCAAATTCCGATGTTGTCAATTTGTCCATCATCTATTAATGCCCATGAAATTTATGTTAAAGTACAATTATGTCTTTTGTAATGTCCTTGTCTAATATGTAATATACGTATAAGCTCCTCTGTGAATCTTAGACCCACTGGATGCAATAAAAAAAATAAAACCATGTAAAAATTCCAGACTTATTTTCAGCCATTTGGTTTAAAAAAAAAAAAGAAAAGAAAAAGGAAACCACCTGTGAGAAAATAAAATTTGTCATCTTAACCAGAAGTTATAAATGACGTGCCCTTTTCCCTTCCTCTCTTCTCTTCTCTCTCCCAAACATATACGAGATGTGCGTCCAGTGGCGGTTAATGCACGGGCATGCAGTGCCCATGCCCTGGGCCCTAAACCAAGGTGGGCCCCGGGAGCTGTGGGTGGACTCCGAGCTCAATGTGGGCTCCGAGAAAGCATGGTGACGTAATGAACACCTTAACGTGGCATTTTTTTTCCAAGGGGGGAAAAAGCTAATAAAACATGGGAATTCCGCTGGAATTTTTGCAGTCGTGTCGAAAGCTACATAGGCTAAGTGAGTGTGAAAAATAACATGGAGTCCTCCTTTTGGGGCGTGTTTGGCCGAAAATAACATGGAGTCCTCTTTCTTGGGTGGTTTGGGCTGTATTATAATTTCATGCCTAGGGCTCCAAAAAATCTTAATCTGCCCCTGGATGTGTCTTACCACTGCTCTTGAAACCCTTACAATTCAGACCAATAATACAATAAAAATAAGATCCTATAATGACGATGATTTTTAAAGTTGTATGAAAACCTTACCCTCTTACCATTTTCACATCGTGCCCCAGTGAATCCGTCATCACACTTACAAGTGTAATTACCGATGGTCTCCAAGCACACCCCGTGTCCGAAGCATGAGGAATTGCTGCACGAGGCTGTAAATGTACAGATACACAAAAGCACAATAAGACACTGCATCCTCCTGAACAAAACAGTAAAATGACCATATCTTCACTTTTTAAACGTCAAAAATGAAGACATCATGGATTTGTACCTTTGTAACAGAGTGCACGCTTCCTCTTGCGGCACTTATCATCATTCCACTGCCCTGATGATGCCTCACTCTTGATGTAAATCTCAATACAGTTCTCTCTGGTTGTGAGGTTATTGGGCTCGTCCTTGGCCCAGTTAGTGAAGTGCATCAGCTCCTGGGTGGAGGTCCAGATCCACCCTGATCCATTGTGCATACCACTAGTCCAGTAATAACCTTTGACATATGGGAGGCTCTCATCGAGGTGGTCATTTTCCTTCTGATTTGTGATTGCGACCATGCTTGCATTCCTGTAACAAGGTACATTTTTTGGTTATGTACAATTCAAACTACACTAGCTAGCTACATATAGATATTGATATCACACAAGATTCGATCACTACTGCCAGAACAATTCCAATTAAAATTTGTGTCTGTTATTTCTTGCAATCTTTCGAACAATATATTTACTAACGCTTTCTTGGCAGCCTTTTGCACACATCTCTCAAACATGCCAAACACTAATATAGTTGCAGATTAGCCATAAATGAAATAATCGACAACAACACATCCTTTAGAGGGAAGTTTCTCTGTTTGTGTGAGGTCAGATTTGCTTCAGGTAACTTCAGTGCTATTTGTTCAAACCAAAAAAGTAAATGTGATTAATTGCTAACGTCACTGTGCACATTTTTTCTACTTATGGAGGAGATTTGTACACATATTTCCTGCAGGACAAGGGCATATCAATGTAATTTTCCCATTAATTACAATGGCATCAGGAGGAAATGGATAATTCAGCACAGTATTTGGAATTTCAACCTCAGATCCCAGCATCACAAGCTATGCGCTCAAATGGGAATGTCAAAATGACAACCAAACCCTTAATAACTATGTAAACTAGACATGTGATGTATTGAATGAGTAAGGAATTTAAAGCAATATATTTACCCGACTGTACTTTACATGATTAACAGGATGGAATGATTAGTTGTGACAGTTTTTTCATGTTTCTGAAAAGCATGCAATATAACATGTCAGAGTTTTTCAAAAATTTGTGAGTAATTAAAAAAAACAACATTCAAAAGAACATGTATTAAAACATATAAATATATATATATGTATATATTCATACATATATATATATATATATATATTATATATGTATAAATATATTCTTTTTAAAAAAGGCTCCGCTGGCTGAAAGGCTAAACAGTTAAACATCAATCTAAATCGATGAACATACTCCACGGGTGTACAAATTGATTATGGAGGTGAAATAAAAGTGCATTTCTGTCTCCATGTATTGCCACATTGTATGACGACTTTTTGACTGTGGATTTCTATGAAAATGAATTCAATCGAGGCAATAAAGGCACGGAGTCATTATTTTACAAGTCATAACTGTGCCTTATTAGTAGAATATTTCTGAGCAGTTTCCCGAGTTAAATGATAAAATAATGCTTTCGGCGGTGAGTGAAATTCATTTCACATTATTCATCTGCTTTATTAGAGAAAAGGAGTGAGTGTGTAGAGGACGTACATATGCCTGCAGTACTTCCATGCTTTTCCCCAAGGAAATTGGTTCTCCGAGTGAAAGTACGTCCAGCAGGACACCTGACCTGTACACAAAACGTTGTGCTATTCTCACTGAACTCTCAAAATAAACTTCCACATTTTGTTGTGCAATTATTGTCAGCAGTGAAACTGAAGTTAAATTACTCACAAGTTCATAATAACACTTAGAATGCTACAGAGGAAAGCGAAAGCAAGATTTAAAAAAAGAAAAGAAAAGAATGTGAATATATAAGAAAGAGAGAAATATAAAAACAAATCAACGGGCAAGCAGCACAATACAGCAGTTTCTTCTAATTACTTACCAATAGTTGTGATGATCAATAACAGTGAGTTGCGATACTGCAGAGACAGCATTTTCAATGTGTGCTGAATAGTCTTGTACCTGCGCATCAAGAATAATGCATAATGTTTTACGACGTCACAGAAAAGTGAAGGTGATCAACTGTATGCCTCAATTATACACTGGCATGCAACAAAGTATAATATACCTGTGGTGTGTCCGATTCATTCCCAAAATACAGTAGCACAAGCCCTTTATGATAATATGTAACGTTATACGCGTGTTATATTCTCGTTATCTTTCGAAGCACCAAATTTGAAGAATAGGCTGATAGATTACAATGTTGTTCTTAGGGTGTTAAACTCTCAATTGTAAGCATGCAAACGTACCTTGCCCTTGGTGTAGGTCTGAGTCGTAAAGCAGCCAAATCCTGTGGACTTTAACTTTTTATAAGATGTTCCTCCAATACATTTCTTATGGCGGTGCCTCTTGGGAAAGGGAGGATGTGGACTTTACTCAGAAAGAGAGCATCACATTGAGAAAATCCGTTTGGAATTTTACGAGAATTGCTATTCTTGGAATGCATTTCCACTCTTGTTCGGGAAATTTTAGACTCTCTTTTCTTCCTGCCCAGCCATGTACATGCAATGTGGAAGGGACTTTTGCGCCTTTACCTTTTTCCTGGCTCAGAGGCCACACAAAGTTTAGAAAAACACTGCTGCTATATCCTGTCCCATGTGTTCTGTTCATTGTTTGTGAGTGGCATTGTGATGGATGGCACGCGTTCCAAGAATAATGCATAAAAAAGTTTGTGTAAGAAATGCAGACAAGGTACATCAGTGGCAGACAGCGGGAATTGAATCACATTTCAAGACAAGGCAAGGAAATGTCCGAGTGTGAACCAACGATGGCAAATGGCTCTGAAACTGGACTAACTACCAAAGTTCAAATGAGGATGGACGTTGACCTTGGTAATGTGACAAGTCCATATAATTATTTTCAAGCTTGAATAACTATTCTTGTCTCTCACTGCGTTGGCATAATGGCCCAGCAAATAGGAAAGCGAGCCTTCTATGGGCGGCCTTTACGAAGTTAAATAACAGTCTTAAAGAAGGACGGGCTATTCGAAATAGTCCAGGACTGGCAAAAGCTTTTTTATTTTTCAATAGCCAAGGATACATAATAGGTAAGAACATGTAATAAATGTATTTTTATGTATACATACGTCTCGTTATACTTTTCGTTGGTGAGTCTTGGACTATGTATTGTGTGTATCTCGTTTGGAGCATTTTTTGAATGCCACATGTGGGTCGATGCAAAGTCAATGCACAGAGATCAAGTATTTACAGGCAGAGGCAAAAAGCACCAAAGAGCAGATTTAACCCTATCACGTATTCTTATGCAATCATATTTACACAAAAGACACATGGCCACCATTCAATCCGGGAAGAAGAAGAAGAAAAGAAGACCTGAGAAAAAAAAGAAAAGTACGGAGTCAGTGTGGGGTCGACTCCTTCCTTCACCTCTCACAGCCCAACGAGGCTGTGCCGGTCCGAATAATCGAATGATGGGGAAGAAAGGAAGAATGGGAATGATGAGTGGTGGAGTGGTGATGCTGTGCGATGGGATGTGCAGCCGCATCTCTAAGGCGTCCAACGTACCCAGTTAGGCAAGTCCCCTTGGTGTGCAAGATATGTGAACTGCAAGCAGCTCCGTTTCTGCTGTGCCTACACGACCATCAGCAACTCTTGAACCGAGCCGCATTCTGGGCTTTCTTCCTGCACTCCTCCATACTATGAGCTCTTTCCTTCTCTTCTCACACTCTACGCACCTTCCTCCTCCTCGCCGGACAAGCTTTGAGGACACAGAACAGAACCAACTCCAAGCTCCTTTCTCCTCCGAGTACTTGGCTTTCTCCTGGCTCGTCTTGTGAGAGCCCCGCTTTAATTGGTGCGCATCCGATGTGGGCGTGTCCACAATGCAGCTTGTGGAAAATGCCAGCTTGTGAGGGTACTTTCATCGCAGCCCCCAACCCTCCTTTCACGTGCCCAACGTACTAGCAAATACAACCTGTCGCTTCGCTGATGGGATTATTAAGGAGGGTGGGGGAGAAAGAGCGAGGGGAGGGAGAGAGAAGGGAGGGGAGGGATAGAGGAGGATAGGGGAGAGAGGGAGGTGTTCTGGACATGCATTTGATAGGGGTGGCTTGAGGGAAAGCAGATGGGGGTGGGAGGATGGTCTCCATATGCCGGAATTGGGACAGGATTGAACGAGATTGGGTAGGTTAAAACAGCGCGTTCAAATGGGCCATTTTAAGCAATGCCCAGACACCCACTCAGAGAGGTCCCCCGTGGGGGGGGGGGGGGAAGGGGCTTTGAGAGGAGGTAAGTGGGAAGGAAGAGGAAGGGAAGGACAGGCGTTTTCCTTCAATCACCAAAAAAGCTGCATCAGTGTTCATGCCTTTATTTAATTTCCACACATACGATAAGCTCCAGAATCTCTTTACCTGAGACAAATTGCAGAATTGATCCGAGGATGAAGGGGATTATTGGGGGATTGAGAAAGGCAGAGGGGAGATTGTTAGAACGGACTGATGGGGTGGAGAGGTTGTTGAATTGAGGTTTGGTGAAGGGGATTATTGGGGATTGAGAAAGGCAAGGGGGAGGGGAGGGGTTGTTGGAATGGACCAATGTGGTGAAGGAGGGCTTGTAGTAGCAGAGGGTGATAGAGTGTTTAATCCTCTCATCTCCTCTTCCCATCCAGGCTGGAGTTCCTCAAGGCAGTGT
>CM068953.1:176273891-176289763 GCA_035128595.1 Eptatretus atami | reverse complement strand
GACGAGATGTCAAGATCTTTCGAGATGTCATGTACCGGACGACGAGATGTCTAGATCTTTCGAGAGATGTCTCCTCCCCAGATCTGCGCCCGCGCATCTATCCGCCCTCTTCGGGCGGGGGACAAAAAAAGGGGGGAGGAAAACGTCTCCGCCAACCTCGTCCACAATCTGAGATGGCGAAGCCCCTGACTGGGCGAGGAGCCCACTCCTCCCACTCTGGGCGGAGTCCCGCTCTGAGGTGGTGAAACCCCAATTGCGAAGTCCTTTTCTTCTCGGAAGATCTGTTTCCTTTCTTCTCCTCCTCTGTGCGTTCCCGCCCCTCCCCCACTTGGGTGCTCCGTCAAGCGAACCGGTGGGTGGGGGCTTAACCCTTCACCCAATAAGCTCGCGGGGGACGCTGGGAGCTGAGGGGTTGCAGCTGTTGTTTGTTACAGGAGAGGGGGTATTCTAATTACAAATCGCAGCGCATTCACACATAATTACCCGCTAGACTAGGGAAAGGGCTATCTATAAAACACGTACTTACCGAGATAACTGAGCTAAAGGACCTGAATGTTGAGTGCAATAGCTTTCCAAATCCACAACGATATATATATATATATATATATATATATATATATATATATATATATATATATATATATGTTGCCAAAGATTGTGGCAGTTGGGATTTGACATTTTTGAAGAAGAAGAAGAAGGCACTTCCAACCAAAAGTAAAAAACTAGATCGACTCTGCTAATTTGGCAAAAGAAGTGAGAGCAGACCCGGTCTCAGACGACGTTTCACCAGCTTCACAGCCAGCTTCATCAGGCACAATAGACTCGGCACGTGTCCGCTTTTTATATAGATTCCACCGCTCATTTTCGGTCGTGTGCTGGTGCTTGAGGTCAAATGGAGGAATGCTTTATATTTTTGCAAAAGCAAAAACAAGTGTCAAATCACATCATTGACGGGGTGCTCTGCTATTCTTGTTTTTACTTACATGTGATCTGGTGTTGTGAGTGTGTGGGTGAGCAGGTGTGCACGCTCGTTATTGTTTTTGTGTTTCCGGGGCACAAACACAGCTGGTTTCATGTCCGTGTTGGGCATGATGAGGTATTGGTTGTGCGAGTGTTGGGGTTCTTATGGGATGTTGTGCACGTGTGGACGTGGTGTTTGGGATTGAGTGTTGTTTGTTGCTCACATTATCCAGCCGTTTGCATCATCCAGTTTTCGCCATTTGCACCGGAGGTGTGTATTGTGTGGGTTTGTCTACAGTCTCCCCAGTTAGACCACCCTATAGACACAGATCTGGCAGACGCGATGGAGAGGCAGTCCCTCTGGGGAATAGGGTGTGAGGTCAAGCATGAATGCATTAAATCATTTAGCTCAATGAAGCTGGTTAATTTTGGCACGTTCCTAAACTTTTTGTTCACTCAATATAATTCTCCAAACAGTAGAAAAAGGTAGGTTTAATGCTTTGGAAATTTCACCTTTTCTTGTGTATCTATGGAGAAGGAGGGAACACAGCCTTGCTTGCTCAAGGTAAATAGGTATATTGGCTGAGTAATAAAGACTCATTATTTCTTTAAATTATCAGATTTCACAACAGATTTCGACATTTATTTGGTCCAGACAATATCCGATCCTCAAAACCGAAATATTATTTTGATTATATACTTAAATTAGTCCGTGAGAGTAGATCGTGGAAAATCGTATCACAGAATGCATGAAAATCGCTCCCAGCTCCTAATTTGAAAACTATAGTACTTACAAAAGCGATGTATACAGCGATGCATAGCTATCATGAACAGGCATTCGATAATATGAATGAGGAATGTGAAAAAAAAGACTATCGTTAAGAAATCGTTACGGCCTGTTCCAAGTCAATCATGGTTGAGCAGGCCAAAAAACATGGGGGCTTCAGACCCCAGCAAGGTTACCCAGGAAACGCCTTAAGACCTCAGACAGCCATGTGGCAGAGGATCAAGGACACAATTAAATGAAGCCATTAATTACTTTCAAAAGCAGTGTTTTAATTAACCCAAACATCTAATTTTCACTCTTGCACTTCCTTTGAGTTTTCTTCTTATGCATGCAAAGTTTCAGGCTGATAGGTTTTATAGTTTTGGAGTTATGGAGAAGAAACACTGACACACATTGATATTGTTACGGATCTGGAAACCATATGCATTCAAACATACAGATGTCCCAAAAGTCAGTGATTCCGTTAAGTACATTTGAAGACAGGCCCATTCCTTTTGTCTAGTGGGAGAATCAAAGGTGTGGGTTGGCGGGTCTGCGCCCTCCCTTTTGCTTTGTTTGCGCTACCTTGTCCCCTGGCGCCCTGTTGCCCCCTTCCTGGCTCCCCCGCCCGGTTTTTGCCCGTGTCCCGGCGGGCGCCTTTGTGTTCCCTAGTGTGTTCTTCCGTCCCTCCTCCTTCCACTTGCACCTCCCCTCTCTCTCTATTATCCCCGCTGTCGCCAGCCCCGCTTTTTTTTGCCCGTTTCCCACCGTGCTAAGCGGCCTCCTTGCCCCCCCCCTTCATATTCCTTCCCTTCGTTCTTGTGTGCTGTTGTTTGTCCCCTTGTCCCTCCCTCCTTCCCGTCCCGTTTCCTGGTTGCCCCTCTTTTCCTTTTTCGTTTGCTCTGCCCGCCCCGCCACCAGCCTCCCCTTCATCTTGCTCTTCTCCTGTGCGTGCATCCTCGGGCCTTCCTTCCGCCCCCCGTCCTGCTGTCCTCCTGTTCCGTTTTCGCCCTTCCCTGCCCGCGCTGTGTTCCCCCTCTACCCGCTTTTGCCCCCTTGCGGCTGTTTTTCCCCCGCTTTGCTCTTCCCCCCTCCCATCTCCCCGAGAGGCCGGTTTCCCCGCTGCTCTTCCCTCCCTCATCCTGCGCGGCCGTTTCCACCGCCCCTCTTCCCCCTCCCTCTCCCCGCGCGCTCCGTTTCCCCGCCTCTTCCCCCTTCCTCGTCCCCGCGGCGGTCGTTTCCCCGCCCCTCTTCCCCCTTCCCTCTCCCTGCGCTGCCGGTTCTCCCTCCGCTCTTCCCCTCGCCTCTCCCCGCGTGGGCCGTTTTCCCGGGTGCTCTTCCCTCTTTTTTCTCTCCCCCGCGCGGCGCGGTTTACGCCCCTGCTCTTCCCGCCTCCCTCTCCGCCGCGGCGCCGGTTTCCCCGCTGCTCTTCCCCACCTCCCCTCTCCTGCGGGGCGGCTGGTTTCCCCCGCCCCTCTTCCCCCCTTCCCATTTCTCCTGCGCGGCCGGTTTTTCCCCCGCCCCTCTTCCCCCCTCCCTCTCCTGCGCGGTGTGGTTTCCCCGCCCCTCTTCCCCCTTCCCATCTCCTGCGCTGCGGTTTCCCCTCCGCTCTTCCACCCTCCCTCTCCCCGCGTGGCCGTTATACCCGGTGCTCTTCCCCCATCCGTCTCAACCGCGCGGGGCCGGTTTTCCCCACCTGCTCTTCCCCCTCCCTCTCCCCGGCGCGCCGATTTCCGGCCGCTGCTCTTCCCCTCGCCTCTCCTGAGCGCTGGTTTTCCCGCCCCTCTTCACACCTCCCTCTCCTGCGCCGCCGGTTTCCCCGCCCCTCTTCCCCCTCCCTCTCCTGCGCGGCTTGGTTTCCCCCGCCCCATCTTCCCCTTCCCTCTCCCTGCGCTTGCCGGTTTCCGCCGCCCTCTTCCCCTCCCTCTCCTGCGCGGTCCGGTTTCCCCGCCCCTCTTACCCCCTCCCCTCTCCTGCGCGCTGGTTTCCCCCCACTCTTCCCCATCTCCTCTCCTGAGTGGCGGCGGTTTCCCCGCCCCTCTTCCCCCCCTACCTCTCCCCGCGCGGTCCCTGTTTTCCCCGCACCCTCTTCCCTTTCCCTCTCCGCGCATCTGCCGGTTTCCCGCCGCTCTTCCCCCTCTCTCCCCTGCGCGTCCAGTTTCCCCGCCCCTCTTCCCCCCTTCGTCTCCCCGCGCGGTCGGTTCCCGCCCCTCTTCACCCCTCCCTCTCCCGCGCGTCCGTTTCACCGCCCTCTTCACCCCTCCCTCTACACACGAGCCGCGTCGTCTGGTTTCCCCGCCCCCCTTATCACCTTTTCCATTCCCACCCATTCGTCCCGCGCGGTTTGTTTTACCGGTTGCCTCTTACCCCGCTCCCTCTCCCCGCGCCTCCTGTTTCCGCCCTCTTCCCCCCTTCGTCTCCCGCCGCGGCCGTTTTTACCCGGGCCACCTTATTCCCCTCCTGCCCTCTCCCCGCGCGGTCGTTTACCGGCCCTCTTCCACCTCCCTCTCCCCGCGCCGCTGGTTTAACGCGGCCCTCTTCAACCCTCCCTTTCCCCTGCGCGCCTGTTTCCCCCGCTCTTTCCCCTCCTTCCTGCCCAGCCGGTTTCCCCCCCGCTATTACCCTCCTCTCCCTGAGTGCCGACGGATTTTTCTGCCCGGCCCCCCGGTGGCGGCGCCGCCCGGTCCCCGGCGATCAGGGTTCCTTGGGTTCCTCGCCTTCCCTTGCACTTCCGTCGTTCTTGCTCCTCCTTGCCGTTTGCCGACCGCCCGTCCCCAGTGCCCCACTTGCTTCACCCCGTTGTTCGCTTCTGGCCGTTGTTTCCTGCTCCTTCCGGCGGGCGGGGGTATTCTTCGCCCCTGCCTACACCTTACTTCCTCCTCCTTCCCTCCCCCTTTCCCCCCCCCTCCCGCGGCCGTGGGTTTTTACGTTCACTTCCTTGTTTCTTTTTCCTTCCTGCTGCTGCCCCCCCTCTCCCCGCTTCGCCTGTCTCCCACCCCGGCCCGTTCCTGTCGCTTTTGCTGCGTCTCGCCCCAGCCCTTCTCCCTCTTGCTTTGCACCCTTTGTGCCCTCCGCCTTTGTCTGTGTTCCTCTCTTTTCCTCTTGGGTTATTTTTCTGCTTTGTGCCTGTACTTACTCGTTTCCCCGGCCTGTCCGCTGCAGTCTTCCTCGTCGTCCCTGGTCGCTGCTGTGGTTTCTGTCCCCGATGTTTCTTCCCGTTCCCCGTCCCGTTTCTGCTGGTGGCCTCCGCCCCCTTGTCCTGCACCGTCCCTCCGTTCTTTGGTCTCCTTCCCCCCGTTTCTGCTGTTTCAGGGGTCGTGCCTGCCTTCTTTTGCCCCCTGTTGTGGTTGGTGGTGCGGCTTCCCGCTTTTGGTTTTGCACTTGACGGCCGGCCCCCCTTGCTTCTTCCTTGCGCCCTTCCCTCCCCGCTGCTCCCCCCTTTGACCCTTTACCTCGTTTTAGACGCTTCCTCTCCCATTGACAGCCTGACCTCAACACTTCGGCTTCGCCGCTCCCCCCCGTTCGTCCCCCCGTTCATGCTTCACATGTGGTCCCTTGCTTGCCCGCCCTGCCTGTGGTGGACCCCTTTTTCACGACGGCGTTGACCCGCCTCACTCCACGTGTCAACCCTGGCCGCCGGTTCTGCCATTCGCCCTGCGCCTGGGTTGTTTTGGACGCCGCTTCTGCCCCCGCGGGTTTTGGCGGCCGGCCTCGTTTCTGCATCTGGTTTCCCGCGCTCCGCGGGGTCGTATCCCTGTTTTGTGTCCGTCAGTTGGACCCGGCTGCGCTGCCGCCCCTGCCGCCCGGCCTCCTCCCCTGCCTGCGGCCCCCTGCCCACTCCCCCCTCCCTGTTCATTTGGTCGGCCTCGTCGCACCCCCTTCATGGTGCCGCCGTCCTTTCCCCCTGGTTCCTGTCCCTGGTCTCTTGTACTGTCGCCGCATTTTCCCCTTCCTCCCTTCCTGCTTCCCCCTCCGCCCCCTCGTCGCGCCCGTGTTTTGTTTCCTCTCCGTCTCCCCTCTTAGTGCCGGTATGCACCTCGTTTCGTTTTGTTGTGTGCAGGCTTGTCTCTGTTCCCGCCCCCTCCCATCCTTCTGCTTTTCTGTCTGTCCCCCGGTCTGTTCCCCTGCTTTGGGTTCTTGTCCCGCCTCCCATGCCTCCCCTCTGCCGTCCTGGTGCCGCCTTCTTCCTGCCGACCCTGTCGCGGCCCCCCTCCGTTTTTCCTTGCCTGCGGTTTTGGTGTCCTGTTTTTGCGTTATTTTCGCTTTGTCCCTTTCCTTGTCGTCTCTCAACGCCCAGTGCCCATCGTCCCCACTCGCGTTCCCTGGTATTGCTGTGTCCCGTGTTCTTCCGGTTCCCCTCCTGCCTCTCTTTGCTCTTGGCTTCTTCGGGTTTCCTTCTGCCGTCTTTGGTCTTCCGTTTGCCCTTTTGCTTTGTGCTCTTCCTGCCGCTGTGGTGCACCTGTGCTTCCCTGCTGCCCGACCTCTGTCTTGTCCCCTTTCTGTGCTTGCGCCTGGGGCGTCCCTGCTGCCCCTCTATCTGGCCTCTGTGGGTTCTTCCTTGACCTCTTTGTTCTTTTTTCCTTTCCCTTTCTTTCTCCTTTTTCCCCTTTCTCTTTCCTTCTTCTCCTCTCTTCCCTTTCTCACGGGTGATGTCCGCTGGCCCCGCTTCTTTGCCCTGCTTCCCCCCGCTCCTTCTTCCTCCCGTCCTCTGTCCTGCCCCCCTTTCTCCCCTCTCCCCCCGCCTCCTTCCGGCTCTCCTCTCCCACCCTCCTCCCCTCTTCGCCCCGGTCGCCCTCTTTTCCTCCTCCGCTTGCTCCCTCCCCTCTCCGCTCTCTTTGTCCTTCTCTCTTCCCCTCTCTGCCCCCCGTGTCCCACCCCTCTCCGCTGGCTTTCCCCCCTCTTCCCCCTCCCGTCTCTGCCCCTCTCTTCCTCAGTTTCTCCCTCCTCGCTTCTCTCCCCTCTGCCCTCCTCTCGTACCCCGTTTTGTTCTGCCCCATCCTGCCCGCCGCTGTTGTTGTTGCGTCTCTCTGTTCGTGTCCCCGTCTCCCGGCCGTCACGGTCGGCGCGGCATTACCAGCACGTCATCAGAACCTTCCTTTCCAATTTTCTTGATATCTTTCTGTCTGTAATTACTCCTCCCCTCCCTCGCATCATATTCACACACAGGACCTGAATCCTCCTCTACACCTCTGTCTCGGACTTAATCAATCCCCGGTCATGTTCCCCAGATACTCAAACCTATAACGCTGCCTGATTTCCTTCCCTGCTAACCTGATATTCATATATTTTCTTTCTGCTGCCTGAGCCACATCACCTCAGTCTTCTCGACACTCATCTACAGTCCATGCTTCCCAAATTCCTCCTTCCACTCCCGCCCAGTACCTCCTGCATCTCCTGCCTATCTCCACCACAACAGCCATACTACCCCTCAGCTTGCACCTTCCTGCTTACAGCTCCATGATAAACATGAGTGACATGAGAGCACTTCGTTGCTCAAACCGATTGTTCATGCTGAAACTTCTCAGAAATCCAGGACAACTAAAAACTCTTCCCAGCGTTCTGCATGTCACATCCTTCCACAACAGACGTCTGCTTCCAGCACTCCCATCATATTTATTCATTCTAATTCTTGCTTTATTATTTAAGACTATTTCTCTTCTTTGTCTCTTGTCTTGGGAGAAGATTGAATTGATGCAGAATTTTTCTGTAAAGGCTCTCTTGGCTGCACCTGGATGGGTTTTGAGGGTAGTTGGGTTGCACAGTTGAAACCCAATCTCTATCCAGTTCTTCCTGATTACTTTGAAAAACATATTTGCTCTTTACTTATTCAGATTCCTTCTTGATGACTCAATGCAGTATTTGGTCTTCCATTTGAATACATTGAGATTGCGTTTATTCCTCTTCTTTTACCTCCATGAATGAATGTAGTTACACCACACACACAGACACACACACACTCACACATGCTTGTATTATAGCAAAACAAAGAGTTTGGTTGGATGCATCCAGCATTGTAAAAGACGTTTGTGGCCAAGAGGAAGTGTGGAAAACTTTGCCAGTGTTGCTTGGGGGGATGGAAAGTATTAAAAATGTTATTTGAGAGACACCAACACCGACGTAGCTCAAGTACCCATGAGGAAAAAACTAGTGGTTGCTCTTACGCCATGAGATTCGTGTGTGTGTGTGTGTGTGTGTGTGTGGTGTGTGTGTGGGTGTGTTGAACTCACAAACCGTTTGACTTGGATAATGTTATACCTCTAGGGGAAGCATCTCGGACCTGGGAATGTCCAAATAGCGGCAATATTTTTCCCAGGAGGGGAGGGAAGAGTACTTTCAGGCAGTTTTCTGCAATTTTTACAGTTCTTCAAAACATATTCTACACACACATGCATAACTAACAATGAGATGCTCATATGAAAAGCATTGATGGGGCATGGGTGGTGGGGGGATTAATTTTAAAGTGAAATTCTGAAGGTGCATCCCGGTAGGGTTCTATTTAAAGATAATAAACCTTACCTGGGGTGCATTTTATTTTGACCCTCTGAAACATTTCAGATTTGGGAATGACATGCCAACTTATTGGGGGGGGGGGGGAGGTGGACCTCCTCAGGATGGGAAATGGGAATGACATCCTTCACGATAGAACTGTGGTGGGTGAGCACTTTTAATCTGTATCCATTAGCGTTTCAAATGCCTACCTCGGTATCAAAATTGATAATCGTTGAAAATGGGGGTCTAAAGCGAGTTGTTTTTTAACAAGATCAAGGTCATGGAAGAGCTGTTGGTGCCAATTGCCAGTGGTGGAGTGGAGCGAGTTTGCATATAAGGACAATGAAAATTGGGAAGAAAAGCACTCCACCCAGACAGGATAGGGGAATGAGGTTGAGTGAAAGTATACCAAGGAACATGTAATGAGACAGGATACAGCTGACAAACAGGTTAATGTTGGGAAAAGTGTGGGGAGGCCAGGAGAGTTGGTGAGGCCAGAAAGATATGGGATAGGAGACGACAGCAATGCTCACTACTTTACAGGAGTGAAGAGAACATAAATGGATAAACTCAGGGAGGCAATCCCCACAGTTGAGACAGAAGGGTTCTATTATATCCCAATTGATATATTTTGGATACTAAAATACCAATTGATGTATCCTTGGAAATAATTTAAAATCCCAATTGATGTTATTTTGGGAAGAATGAAACACAATTGATATATTTTTGGATATTAAAATCCAAAATGGATATTATTTTTGGATATTAAAATCCCAATTGATATATTTTGGATATTAAAATCAAAATTGATTGTATTATGGATAGTAAAATCCCAACTGGTTATGTATCTTGGATATTAAATCCCAATTGTGTATTTTGGGAGAATGAAATCCCAATTGGATATATTTTGGATATAAAATCCAAATTGATATGATTTGGATTGTAAAAAATCCCTAATGGATCTATTTTAGAATATTTAAAATCCATTTGATGTATTTTGGATATTAAAATCCCAATTGATATATGTTGTATATTAAAAATCCTAATTAATATATTTTCGATATTAAAATCCAGTTGAATGGTATTTTGTATATTAAAAATCCCAATTGATGTTATTTTGGATAGTAAAATCCTAATTAATAATAGTTTGGATATTAAAATCCAATGGTATTATTTTTGGATACTAAAATCCCAATTGATGTTTTTTTGGAGAATGAAAATCCCAATTGATTATATTTTGGATATTAAATCCAAATGGATCTATTTTGGATATTAAAATCCCAATTGTTTATTTGGATATTAAAATCAAAAATTGAATGTATTTTTGATAGTAAAATCTCCAACTAGAAGGTATCTTGGAATTATTAAAATCCCAATTGATGTAGTTTGGAGAATGAAATCCTCAATTGATATATTTTTTGGTATTAAAAATCCAAATGGAATCTATTTTGGATATTAAAATCCCAATTGAATGTATTTTGGAGAATGAAATCCCATTGATGTATTTTTGGAGAATGAAATCCCAATTGATATATTTTTTGATATTAAAATCCAAATGGAATCTATTTTTGGATATTAAAATCCCCAATTTGATATATTTTTGGATATTAAATCAAATTGGAATGTATTTTGGATAGTAAAATCCCAAACTGATGTTTCTTGGATATTAAAATCCCAATTGATGTATTTTGGAGAATGAAATCCAATTGATATTATTTTGGATATTAAAAATCCAAAATTGACTATTTTGGGATAATGACATCCCTAATTGAATATATTTGGGATTGTAATCCTAATGGATCTATTTTAGATATTAAAATCCATTTGATGTATTTTGGATATTAAATCCCCAATTGATATATTTTGTATATTAAAATCCTAATTTAATATATTTTTCGAATATTAAATCCAGTTGATGTATTTTGTATATTAAAATCCCAATTGAATTGTATTTTGGATAGTAAAATCCTAATTAATATAGGTTTGGATATTAAAAAATCCAAGTGATATATTTGGATAACTAAAATCCAATTGATGTTTTTTGGAGAATGAAATCCCAATTGAATATATTTTGGATTTATTAAATCCAAAATGGTTCTATTTTGGATATTAAAATCCCAATTGATAATATTTTTGGTATTAAATCAAATTGGAGTATTTTGGGATAGTAAAATCCCAAATGATGTATCTTGCTATTAAAATGCCCAATTGATGTATTTTTGGGAGAATGAAATCCCAATTGATAATATTTTGATATTGAAAATCCAAATTGATTATATTTTTGGGAATATGACATCGCTAATTGATATATTTGGATTTGATAAATCCTAATGGATCTATTTTAGATATTAAAATCCTCATTTGATGTATTTTGTTATTAAAATCCTAATTATATATTTTTCGATATTAAATAACAGTTTTGATGTATTTTGGTATATTAAAATCCAATTGATTATTTTGGGATAGTAAAATCCTAATAATATATTTTTCGATATTAAAAATCCCAATTGATGTATTTTGGAATAGTAAAATCCTTATTAAATATAGTTTGGGATATAAATATCCTAAGGTGATATATTTTGGATACTAAAATCGCCAATTGATGTATTTTGGATAGTAAAATCCCTAATTAATATAGTTCTGGATATTAATCAAGTGATATATTTTGGATACTAAATCCCAATTGATGTTTTTTGGGACAGTAAAATCCTAATTAATATATTTTGGAATATTAAAAATCCTAATTAATATATTTTGGATATTAAAAATACGCATTTGATGTAATTTTGGATATTAAATCCAGTTGATGAATTTTTGGATATTAAAATCCCAATTGATGTATTTTGGATAGTAAAATCCAATTGATGTATTTTGGATAGTAAAAATCCCATTGATGTATTTTGGATAGTAAAATCCCAATTGAATGTATTTTGGATCGTAAAATCGAATTATATAAGTTTGGATATTAAAAATCCGCAAAGTGATATATTTTGAATATTAAAATCCAAATGGATCTATTTTGGATATTAAAATCCAATTGATTATATTTTGGATATTTAAAAATCAAAAAATTGAATGTATTTTGGATAGTAAAATCCCCAACTGAATGTATCTTGGATATAAAATCCAATTGAATGTATTTTGAAGAATGAAATCCGCAATTGAATATATTTTGGATTATTAAATCCAAATTGATATATTTTGGGATAAATGACATCCTAAATTAGATATATTTGGGATTGTAAATGCCTAATGGATCTATTTAGATATTAAAATCCATTTGATGTATTTGGATATTTAAAATCCCAATTGATATATTTTGTATATTAAAATCCTAATTAATATATTTTCGATTTAAAAATCGCTCAGTTGATGTCATTTTGTATATTAAAATCCCAATTGGATGTATTTTTGGATAGTAAAATCCTAATTAATTAGTTTGATATTAAAATCCCAAGTGATATATTTTGGATACTAAAATCCCAATCTGATGTTTTTTGGAGAATGAAATGCCCAATTGGATATATTTGGATATTAAATTCCAAATGGATTCTATTTGGATATTAAAATCCCAATTTGATATATTTTGGATATTAAAATCAAAATTGATGTATTTTGGATAGTAAAATCCCACTGATGTATCTTGATATTATAAACACCCAATTGAAATGTATTGGAGAAATGAAATCCAATGATATAATTTGGATATAATAAATCCATTGAAATATTTGGGATAAATGAATCTATTGAAATTGGGATTGTAAACCCTAATGGATATTTAGATATTAAAATCCCATTTGATGTTTTTGTATATTAAAATCCTAATAAATATTTCGTTATTACAAATCCCAAGTTGAATGTATTTTTGTATAATAAAATCCCAATTGAATAGATTTGATAGTCAAAATCCTAATTATGTATATTTCGAATATTAAAATCCCAATTGATGTATTTTGGATAGTAAAATTCCTAATTAATATAGTTTTGACTATTAAAATCTAAGTGATATATTTTGGTACTAAAAATCCCAATTGATGTATTGATAGAAATATCCTAATAATATAGTTTGGATATTAAAAATCCTAAGGAATATATTTGAACAAAATCCCATTGAGTATGTTGGAATAAAAATCCTAATTAATGATATTTGAATAAAATCACCAAGTGATATATTTGGATACTAAAATGCCCAATGATGTTTTTTGAAAGTAAAAATCCAATAATATATTTTGGATATTAAAACTCAATTAATATATTTTGATATTAAAATACCATTTGATGTATTTTGGATATTAAATCCCCAGTTATGAAATTTGGGTATTAATCCCAATTGATGTATTTTTGATAGTAAATCCAATTTGATGTATTTCTGGATATTAAAAATCGCAATTGAGTATTTTGGATAGTAAAATCCAATTGATGTATTTTGGATCGGTAAAATCCAAATTAATATAGTTTGGATATTAAAATCCCAAGTGATAATTTTTGGATATTAAAATCCCAAGTGATATATTTGGAGTATTAAAATCCTAATTGATATATTTTGCCAAGATAAATAATTCTTGTTACCTCCACCACTGAGATGGACGGAGGTTATTTTCACCCCTGGGTCTCTGTCTGTTTTGCTTGTTAGCACTGCTCTGTCAGACAGACAGACAATCTCAAAAATTTGTTTGATAATCAACTGAAACTTGGTGACCAGTTGGGTGTGTAAGCAAGGAGAAATGACTCTCAATTTGGTGGATTCCAATCTAATCCAGATAGTGCGATAATTGAAAGTGAATTCTCACCATTGAGAAATAGGGCCAAAAAACGATTATTGGCAAGATATCTCAAAAATTGTGAGATTTGAACGAGAATTGGTGAGAGATGGGTGTTTAACAAAACGAAAAAGCCATTACTGATAGAAACGAGGACCAGACACCCCATCTGCACCATTGAAATGGACGTCTAGATTTTACATTTAAATAACTAAATGAATAATCAATATGTGGATAGTTGGAGAGGTAACACTGTACATAAAAAATAATTCAAAGTGGTATGAGGCTAGGGATGATGATGATTTTGTTACATTTTAATACGAAATAATATGTGTGGGCCAGGGTCCGGTGGGCAGAGAACGACAACTAGGTGGGGAGCATGGCTTGGCATTTTGACGGGCGATCGCCTCGCCCCAGTGATCGACCCGGTGGTCGATTTCAGGGGTCTTCTTTATCGGCCCCGTAAAATAAGCTGTGAAAAAGAAGAAAAAAATAAAATAAAACAAAAGCTAACATTACCTGTATGGAAAACAAAACACCTTTGTTTCAACAGCCATTGGTCTCCTTTTGGACGCGAGAAACGGACACATCGACAATGGTTGAAGCCATCTCCACAGATGATGAGTAATACTGGTTTGTGTTGGACTTATCTTCAGGTAGCTCCAAGGGGATGAATCTCTTTCACAATTATCTGATGAGTCTGATGATTGGTGACTTTTGGGGGTTTCTGCGCTGCAGATTTACATCAATACTGCCAAACCTACTAAGTTAATTAGTATTTGGCAGAATGTACTGAACAAACAAGTATCTGTTATGTATTGAATGGTAGAGAGAGATACTTGCAGATAAATTAAGTTTTGTGAGCAACAGAACATTGCATCAACTAAACTCATTAAAATTTGCGACTGTTCAGGATATTTTTTTTTTTTGGTCATTTCAGCTTTTGCAGCGAATAAGTTTTTCAATTTGTTACGAGAATAATCTTTTGAACATTATTACTATGTTACTGGTGGATCCAGGTGTGGACATTCAAGTACAACCTACATGACAAAGTAATGGCAGTGAAAAAGTCAAGATTTATCCCCCAATGTATAGTGTTGAAACAAGTGGGCTAGTCCAGGGGTAGACAATGGGTTCGACTTGTGTAACCGTAATACTTGAATGGTCCCAGTTCAATAGATACAATGTAATGTATTGTACCGGCACATTATTTATGCCAAATTGTCAGAACATTTGTCATTACAGGTAATACCACATCAAA
Source organism: Eptatretus atami (assembly GCA_035128595.1). Lineage (NCBI taxonomy): Eukaryota > Metazoa > Chordata > Myxini > Myxiniformes > Myxinidae > Eptatretus > Eptatretus atami. The sequence continues at coordinate 176,275,527 of CM068953.1, read as the reverse complement.
CAGAAACTTTAGTTTCTTAAATACTTTTTAATGAAAAGATTGGGGAAAGTACTGGCCTTGAGCAGAAAGTTTCTGTGTCTTAGAACTGTGGTGTTTGCCCAAGAAGGGCCGTCTTAAGTAACAATTTGAAAGTGACATAGTTCAGGATTAGGCTAGCTTTTATCTAGATCTTGCGCAGTTCATGTTGTACGGACATTGGTCAATTTGACCACATGGTAAAACAATTACAAAAAACTAATTCACAAGATTTTGAAATGTTTAAAATCAGCCCGTGGGCAAAATCAAGCCCTCTACCACCAACATGACGAGCTATAATTAATCAGCCCCGTTCCGATTTTGAAAAATGGCAAGGCCCTGTGTGGAGGTTACGTCGTCTCCCACACAGACTTTCCGGAATGTAGGCGTCGTCCGGATAATTCCGTGAGCCGGTGGGTCGCCTGAAGCGACCGTGGAACGCCAATATCTTTCTTACCCCTGGTGTAGTGGTCTTATTTGTCCTGAACGCAAAATTTACTTAAGTAACCACTGTTCCAGCTACCGGGGATCCACACCTCGGCAATGTCTTGCCCGAACCGGATCACTCTACCGACTACCGAGCTGCCAAACGTACCTTTCCCGGCTCGGATGCAGTCGAGCGGCCTGCACAAGAACGTACCGACATAGGATGAACCGATTATAGGTAATAAAGACCCGACTAAAACCAGATCCGAACATGCTGGAACCAATGAAAGAAAGGACGGAAACGAACTGGGGAACATTTCTAATAATGTTTAATTTACAACAAGACACAGAGAGCAACTTAACGTGGATAAGTACACAGCAGGTTACGAATGATGAATAAAATACTGTAAACAGTTCTACTTGGAGACGGTGCCAACACATCGAGACGAAAAATGAAAACCCAGGTGTTTTATTGGTACCCCTCGCACAGGGAGAGAGACGAGCTGGGGGTCGCAGTTCACGTTGGGTAACTGCAACGTTGGAGGGAGGGGGTGCTCTTGTGGTGCGCACCTGCCAATGAGTCGTGCAGCTCGGCCCACGTCCCACACGCATGGGGCTCGGTGCCCCAGCGGAGGAACTCGAATCGAGTAGTCGGTAGTCCCAGGGCCGGAAATCTAGCTGGTCCCGGACAAACCAGCAAAAACAATCCCAAACGAACGCCCACGCAGAACTGCAACGAATCCTTCAACGAATGCCCCAACAAGAACTGCAACGGCATGCTCCAACTTAATCCAAGACTGAACGTTCTCCGCACACAGACCAAGAACTCTACTGAACTGAGTTTGTTGTTGTCCTGTTGTAGACCTCACCTGAATCGGGTGGGGCTCTGTGGAACCAGACGTCAGCTGCCGCCCTGATCGACAGGGTTCTCATGGGGTCCGCCTTTCTGGCGGGGCCTCGCCAACAGAGCCCCCATCCCCCCTCCCCCCATGCGTCTGGGACTCATTCAAGGAGAAGATACCAATGTTGAAAAGGAACGTTTGTAGAAGCGCAAATAGAATGGGCGGACTGGAACGTTTTTGCCCGCCTATGCTGTGGCCAGCGCGGCGAGGGTTTGCAGCGCTGTGAAGGGTACCGTGGTTGTTGTGTGGATGTAAAGATTTATTTAACACTAACTAAAAAAAACTTCGCAACG
>CM068953.1:176244988-176265629 GCA_035128595.1 Eptatretus atami | reverse complement strand
TAATTGGATTTCTATCAAAATACATCAATTGGGATTTTACTATCCAAAATACATCAATTGGATTTAATATCCAAAATTAATCAACTGGGATTTTTAAATATCATACAATATGGTTTTTTAATATCCAAAATATATTAATTAGGATTTTAATACTCAAAATATATTAATTAGGATTTTACTTTCAAAAAACATCAATTGGGATTTTAGTATCCAAAATATATCACTTGGGATTTTAATATCCAAACTATATTAATTAGGATTTTACTATCCAAAATACATCAATTGGGATTTTAGTATCAAAATATATACTTAGGATTTTAATATCCAAACTATATTAATTAGGATTTTACTATCCAAAATACATCAATTGGATTTTAGTATCCAAAATATATCACTTAGGATTTTAATATCCAAACTATATATAAATTAGGATTTTACATAAAATAATCAATTGGGATTTAATATCGAAATATATTAATTAGGATTTTATATAAAATACATCAATTGGGATTAATATACAAATACATCAACTGGGATTTTAATATCGAAATATATTAATTAGGATTTTAATATAAAAATACATCAAATGGGATTTTAATATCTAAATAGATCCATTAGGATTTTACAATCCCAAATATATCAATTAGGATGTCATTATCCAAATATCAAATTTGGATTTTAATATCAAAATATAATGTGGATTTCATTTCCAAATACATCAATTGGGATTTTAATATCCAAGATACATCAGTTGGGATTTTACTATCCAAAATACATCAATTTTGATTTTAATATCCAAAATATATCAATTGGGATTTTAATATCCAAAATAGATCATTTGGATTTAATATCCAAAATATATATTGGGATTTCATTCTCCAAAAAACATCAATTGGGATTTTAGTATCCAAAATATATCACTTGGGATTTTAATATCCAAACTATATTAATTAGGATTTTACTATCAAAATACATCAATTGGGATTTTAATATACAAAATACATCAACTGGGATTTTAAAATCGAAAAATATTAATTAGGATTTTAATATCAAAATATATCAATTGGGATTTTAATATCCAAATACATCAATGGGATTTTAATATCTAAAATAGATCCATTAGGATTTTCAATCCAAATATATCAATTAGGATGTCATTATCCAATATATCAATTTTGGATTTTAATATCCAAAATATATCATTGGGATTTCATTCTCAAAATACATCAATTGGGATTTTAATATCCAAGATACATCAGTTGGGATTTTACTATCCAAAATACATCAATTTTGATTTTATATCAAAATATATCAATTGGGATTTAATATCAAATAGATCCATTTGATTTTAATATAAATATAAATCATTGGGATTTTAATATCCAAACTATATTAATTCGGATTTTACGATCCAAAATACATCAATTGGGATTTTACTATCCAAAATACATATGCATTAATATATGGATTTTACTATCCAAAATACATCATTGGGATTTTTATATCAAAATTCATCAACGGGGATTTTAATATCCAAATACATCAAATGGTATTTAATATCCAAATATATTAATTAGGATTTTAATATCCAAATATATTAATTAGGATTTTACTTTCCAAAACATAATTGGTTATCAAATTATCATTGGATTTAATATCCAAATATATATTAGGATTTTACTATCAAAATATCAATTGGGATTTTAGTATCCAAAATATATCACTTAGGATTTTAATATCCAAACTATATTAATTAGGATTTTACTATCCAAAATACATCAATTGGGATTTTAATATCGAAAATATATAATTAGGATTTTACTATCAAAATACATCATTGGGATTTTAATATCCAAAATACATCAACTGGGATTTTAATATCGAAAATATATTAATTAGGATTTAATATACAAAATACATCAAATGGGATTTTAATATCTAAAATAGATCCATTAGGATTTTACAATCCCAAATATATCAATTAGGATGTCATTATCCCAAATATATCATTTGGATTTTAATATCCAATAATATAATTGGGATTTCATTCTCCAAATACATCAATTGGGATTTTAATATCCAAGATACATCAGTTGGGATTTTACTATCAAAATACATCAATTTTGATTTAATATCCAAAATATATCAATTGGGATTTTAATATCCAAAATAGAACCATTTGGATTTTAATATCCAAATATATCAATTGGGATTTCATTCAAAAACAATCAAGGATTTTAGTATCAAAATATATCACTTGGGATTTTATATCCAACTATATTAATTAGGATTTACTATCCAAAATACATCAATTGGGATTTTAATATACAAAATACATCAACTGGATTTTAATATGAATATATTAATTAGGATTTTAATTTACAAAATATATATTGGGATTTTAATATCCAAATAATCAAATGGTTTATTCTAAAATAGTTTTAGGATTTTACAATCCAATATATCAATTAGGATGTCATTATCCCAATTATAATTTGGATTTAATATCCAAAATATATCATTGGGATTTCATTCTCCAAAATACATCAATTGGGATTTTAATATCCAAGAAACATCAGTTGGGATTTTACTATCCAAATATCAAATTTTGATTTTATATCCAAAATATATCAATTGGGATTTTAATATCAAAATAGATACTTTGGATTTTAATATCAAAAATATATCAATTGGGATTTCATCCAAAATACATCAATTGGATTTTAATATCCAAAATAGATCCATTTGGATTTTAATATCCAAAATATATCAATTGGGATTTCATTCAAATACATCAATTGGGATTTTAATATCCAAGATACCATGTTGGGATTTTACTATCCAATACATCAATTTTGATTTTAATCACAAATATAATTGGGATTTTAATATCCAAAATAGATCCATTTGGATTTTAATATCCAAATATATCAATTGGGATTTCATTCTCAAAAAACATCAATTGGGATTTTAGTAATCAAATATATCTTGGGATTTTAATACCAAACTATATTAATTAGGATTTTACTATCCAAAATACATCAATTGGGATTTTAATATAAAATACATCAACTGGGATTTTAATATCGAAAATATATTAATTAGGATTTTAATATACAACATATATCAATTGGGATTTTAATATCCAAAATACATCAAATGGGATTTTAATATTATAAAATAGATCCATTAGGATTTCAATCCAAATATATCAATTTGGATTTTAATATCCAAAATATATCAATTGGGATTTCATTCTCCAAAATACATCAATTGGGATTTTAATATCCAAGATACATCAGTTGGGATTTTACTCAAATACATCAATTTGATTTTAATATCAATATATCAATTGGGATTTAATATCCAAATATATCCATTTGGATTTTAATATCCAAAATATATCAATTGGGATTTCATTCTCAAAATACATCAATTGGGATTTTAATATCCAAGATACATCAATTGGGATTTTAGTATCCAAAATATATCAATTGGGATACAATAGACCTTCTGTTCTCAACTGTGGATTGCTCCCTGAGTTTATCCATTTATGTTCTCTCACTCCTGTAAAGTAGTGAGCCATTGGTCGTCTCCTATTCCATATCTTTTTGGCCTCACACTCTCCTGGCTCACACATTTCCCACATTTAACCTGTTTGTCAGTTTATCCTGTCTCATTACATGTTCCTTGTAATCACTCAACTCAGTTCCCCTATCCTGTCGGGTGGTGTGTTTTCTCCAATTTCATTGTCCTTATATGCAAACTCGCTCACTCCACTATGGAATGCAAAGCTCTTCCATGACCTTGATCTTTGTTAAAACAACTCGCTAGACCCATTTTCAACGGATATCATTTTGATAACCGAGTAGGATTTGAAACGTAATGGATACAGATAAAAGTGCTCACCCCAGTTCTATCGTGAGGATTTTTCTTCATCCTGAGGAGGTCCACCTCCCCCCCCCCCAATAGTTGGCATGCCATTCCAAATCTGAAATGTTTCAGAGGGGTCAATAAATGCACCAAGGTAAGGTATATTTTAAAATAGAACCCTACCTGGGATGCACCTTCAGAATTTCACTTTTAAAATTATCCCCCACCCATGCCCCATCAATGCTTTTCATATGAGGCATCTCATTGTAGTATGCATGTGTTGGTGTGAGATATGTTTGAAGAACTGTAAAAATTGCAGAAAACTGCTGAGAGTACCTCTCCTCCCTCCTGGGAGAATATTGCCGCTTGACATTCCAGGTCCGAGATGCTTCCCTAGAGGTATAATATCACAATCAAACGGTTTGTGAGTTCAACACACACACACACACACACACACACACACACGAATTCATGGGTAATGAGCAACCACTAGTTTCCTCATGGGTACTTGAGCTACGTCGGTGTTGGTGTCGTCTCAAATAACATTAATACTTTCCATCCCCCAAGCAACACTGGCAAAGTTTTCCACACTCTCTCGGCCACAAACGTCTTTTACAATGCTGGATGCATCTGTGGGGGAAATTTATATTAATGTATTTTAAATTGTAACAAATGGAGTCTGAAATGTAACTTTTATGCTGCAAGTTGAATTGGCTGTCCTTTCTGGCCAAAAGACTTTTGCCTAAATGATAAGAAATGTGTTGTTCTGGAGCAGAGTGACCGAGCTGATAATGTACGAAGTGGCTTTTCGTCTAAAGGACACAGTCTTCAGTCTGGGTAACATCCCCCAACTCTCTCTCATGAAAGTGTAAATTATACCAGTGCAAGCACGTGAGGATGTATGGCATCTCAGTGGCTTGTACTCCTTGGGACTGACCAAGTACCAAGTTAGAATAAAACTGTCTGATGTAATGTAGAAGTAAATTGGATCGGTTGGTGTAACTGTTAACTAAAATAAGAATAAATGGAATAGAAAAATATATTACAATCAATTCTTAAGTTGGGGATTCTTAGTCTCATTAATCATTGATCTAAATCAATGGGTTCTTAAGTTCATGTATGAGGGTGACAAGTGTATGGTGTATCATTAGAAAATAAATTGTTTCACAAGGAAGGACTTGTGTGACATCAGTTTATCAGTGTCGATAGGGTTTTTGTAGGATTTTATAACCAAATCGAACAAACGTTAAACTCTGCTGAAGTCAAATAGGATTCCACAATCGGCCAGTGAGAATCCTTCAGGAGACAACGATCACAATAAGGTGGGTTAAAAAAAATCCACATCAGTTGGTCGTGACTCGGATTGAACCGACGTTGGTGCGGTGCTCGTGACCGGAGGTGCTTAATGCGGAGGCAGTGCCTGGAGGAACGACAAGTATTGAGCGAAGTAAGGGAGAGCGCTCTCAGCAGGTAACGCATTTGAACAAAGAAAGTTCATTGTCAGTAATTTTATTGAGAGAAAGAGAGGATCCGCGCGAGGAGTCGTTTTAAGTAACGATAGTACTGTAGTTGTTTACAAAAGTGGGAGAAGAAGAGGAGTCAGATGAATGAGCATGACGAAGTGACATGCCACAGACGCGCATAGGACGCGTGAGATATATTTTGCATTGATACCTGATTGAGGATACCATCAATTAGGTAAGGCGGTATTCTCAGGGCAAGGCTACCCATTGCACTCGGAGGGAGGGTGACCCTGCGTTCCCAAAATGTGGGAAAGTCGACTATAAATTTTGACATGCCACTGTTTGCATTGATACGACCGGTGTGAGAGAGAGAGGCCGAGTACATGGCTGAGACGCCGAGATAGGTTAAAATAGATAATATTATAAGTTCCTGTTTGTAAGAGTTAAGAGTTGCTTTTGTTCATTGAACTCACTGGAAGTTTTGTTGGCAGTGAGGTTGTTATATTATATTTGTGTGGAGGTTTTACGGATTTGTAAATGCAATGATTTGCACGAAACTTTTGTAGGATGCAGGAGATGATTAACCGGCTGGGAGCGTGCTGGTGGTTGCATTGATGCATGTGTTACTAAGAGGAAAATGAAACTTGTGCGAGTCCAATATCACTGAAATGAAACGTTTCTGTTGGGATTTTGACGATTTTTAACTCGTGCTGAATTAAGGTGGTCTGTTGGGTTGGCATTTATGCATTCTTGGGATTGTGGTTCCACGCGAAGTCGCAAATGTGAGACCTTCCACTGGATCTGTGGGGGTGGCATGTCTTCACACTGAGTCTTTGTTCAAGTTTTGCTTTAGGTTGAAATTCGATTCATATGCAGATTCAGAGGATGAGATAGAAATGTATTGGTATTTGTCAGTGATCACCCCGAGTCTATGATATGCAATGCTGTTTAGTGTGTGTGTTGAAGCCATGACAGAGTAATGCAAACTGTGGTTTTGCTGTCAGATTTTTTTTCCTTTTTCTTCCCACTGATGTGGAGAGAACTTCCTGTTCTTGTCTCTGGTGTTTGTGGCGCACCCTCTCTACTGAATGTTTAAAGTGAAGTCCATTTTGGGAAAAGTGATGAAGTTTATTTTACAACCATAGGGATTTTGAATAAATTGTGAAATAACAATTGTGAATGTGGATATACTGTATTCGGATGTGAATCTTGGGAGTTGAGCTCTCGCTGGCATATGATGATTGTAATTACACAACCCGGAGGTTTAAGTGCTGGCAAGCTCTGAGGACGTGTCAGAAATGTTTCGAAGATTGATCTGAGTTGAACCATTGTACTTAAAGATGTGATTTAATGTAGAAACGTGATTTGGAATTATTTAAAATTGATTTGATGATGTTTAGCAGTGGGGCAATTCACAGATAATAGATGATTCCCTCGGATGAACGTTGAAATATTGTTTTATTCGTTGCGAATGTTGAGGTTGCCTGATTTGTGCTGGGAAGCAATGGCAAACAACCGTTAACCCTTTGATGTTCAGTCAAGGTAAATTCATATTAATTGGATAGATGTCGAAGATTTAATTTTCATTTATGGATTTAAAAGGAATTTTTTGTTTTGACAAAGTTGTTGAGAGAGATGGATGTTTTGAAGTATACTACATGGATTTCTCGTATATTTTAGCATGTTGTTTTGGGAAATAAAGGAAAGGGATAAAATATTGATATGACATATAATGCAATTTAAATGCTTCTATAAGAACCTTTGTTAGTCTTATGAAAGGCCATGACGTTTTATTGATGGTTTATTGATGCTTTGTTTGTTTCGGAGTGTTGAAAGCAGCTCTTTGAAGCAATGTAGATTTCGTCTCAATGAAGTTTTGGAAAGAACTTCCACACAAAGTTGGACATGGGAGAACAGATTTGTGTATGAGCATTCAACGTGATCGTCAGCCCCTCCTGTGGAGCAAGATGGAGCAAGTGGGAAAAGAAAGAAAAACCCACTGAGGGAAGGTTGAAGCAAGTTTAACGTCGGGTTGTGTGGTGCCTGCGTGGAGGAATGTTTCAGCCACACTCTCGATTGCCGCTCTGCAAAATACTCATGACTTGCTGTGGTTGTCTTATGTACGACAGCTGGATCCACACTGCGCTCTTCAACCCAGTGTCCGGCCCAAACTTGTACTTGCCACATCTACCTTCTCCTCACTAAGGAGTGCTTCGATTGTTTCTGTTTGTGTGCATATCCACACCCTGACCTGTATTTCAGATTCGAATAGCATGTTTCAATGTGTGACACATGCTGAGAACAGGCATAAATTAAATGGAAACTCACTCATTTTTTGCTATGATATGCTGCCATTATTGATAACTGAGTAATGGAATCTTTTCTTCAGGAATGGGCATGTCATCTTGTAAGAAAAATTATTCAAATTTCCTTAAAAAAAAAAACGGGGAGTGTGGGGGAAAATTTATATAATGTATTTAAATTGTAACAAATGGAGTCTCAGAAATGTAATTTTATGCTGCAGTTGAATTGGCTGTCCTTTCTCGCAAAGACTTTTGCCTAAATGATAGAAATGTGTTGTTCTGGAGCAGAGTGACCGAGCTGATAAATGTACGAAGTGGTTTTCGTTAAGAACGTCTTCATTGGGTGAACCATCCCCCAACTCTCTCTCTCATAAGTATAAATGTTTTGAAATGTAAATTATACCAGTGCAGAGCAGTGAGGATGTATGGCATCTAGTGGATTGACTCCTTGGGACTGACCAAGTACAAGTTAGAATAAATGTCTGATGTAATGTAGAAGTAATTGGATCGGGTTGGTGTAACTGTTAACTAAAATAAAATAAATGGAATAGAACCAAATATATTACATCAAATTTTAAGTTGGGGATTTTAAGTTCATCAATTATCATGATCTAAATCAATGGGGATTCTTCAAGTTCATTGTATGAGGTGCAAGTGTATGGTGTATCATTAGAAAATTGTTTCACAGAGGGGACTTGTGTGGACATCATTTTACAGTGTCGATAGGGTTTTTGTAGGATTTTATAACCAAATCGACAAACGTTAAATTGCCTGAAGTCAAATAGGATTCCACAATGGCCAGTGAGAACTTCAGGGACAACGATCACAATAAGGTGGGTTAAAAAAATCCACATCACATCCAACCACTCTTTGTTTGCTAAATACAGATGTGTGTGTGTGTGTGTCTGTGTGTGTGTGTGTGTGTAACTACATTCACTTCATTGGAGGTAAAGAAAGGAATAAGCAATCTCAATGTATTCAAATGGAAGACCAAATACTGCATTGAGTCATCAGAAGGAATCTGAATAAGTAAAGAGCAAATATGTTCAAGATCAGGAAGAACTTGGATAGGATTTGGGTTTCACTGCAACCAACTACCCTCAACCCATCCAGGTGCAGCCAAGAGAGCCTTACAGAAAATTTTTGCAATTCACTTCTCCAAGACAGAGAGACAAAGAAAGAGAAATAGTCTTAAATAAATAAAGCAAGAATTAGAATGAATAAAGATTGATGGGAGTGCTTGAAGCAGACGTTTGTTGGGAAGGATGTACATGAGAACGTGGGGAAGAGTTTTAGTTGGTCCTGGATTTCTGAGAAGTTCAGATGAAACATCGGTTGAGGCACGAAGTGTCTCATGTCACTCTGTTTATCATGAGCTGGTAAGCAGAAGGTGAGCTTGAGGGTAGTATGGTGTTGTGGTGGAGAGTAGCAGGAATGCAGGAGTACTGGGGGGAGTGGAGGAGGAATTTGGGAAGCATGGACTGTAGATGAGTGTGGAGAAGACTGAGGTGATGTGGTCAGCAGCAGAGAAAATATATGATTATGGTTAGAGGAAGGAATCAGGCAGCGTTATAGGTTTGAGTATCTGGGGAACAGTGACGGGGATGATAAGCTCGAGACAGAGGTGTAGAGGAGGATTCAGGTGTGTGTGTATGATGGAGGAGGGTGAGGGAGTAATTACAGACAGAAAGATATCAAGAAAATTGAAAGGGAAGTTCTGATGACGTGTGTAATGCCGGCTACCTTACGGCCTGGAGACGGTGACACTAACAGAGAGCGCCAAACAGCGGCTGCAGATTTGTCAGAAAACTGGTTAGGAGGATTGCAGGAGTGGATAGAAGGAGGATGGAATGAACTGAGGGAAGAGATTGGTGTGCAGATGAGCTTGATGGGGAGATTGTGAAATGCCAGCTGAGATTGGTTGGACACTTGGTGCAGATAGGGAAGAGAGAATGACAAAGAGAGCGATAGGTTGAGGGAGCAAGGTAGGAGGAAGAGGTCGACCGTGTCGAGATGGGAGGATTGTGTGAGATTGGATATCGTAAGGTAGGGGTGGTTGGAGAGTGGAGAAAGTTGGCTGAGGACAGAGGGAGTGGAGAAAGTATCGTGGTAAGGCAGGGCAGAAGCTTGGTGCCATCGGACATCACCCTTTATAAGGGAAGAGGAGGAAAGAAGAAAGAGAAATGTGAAAAAGTAGAAAGAAATGTGAAAGGAAAAAAGAAAAAGATGTGGAAGAACCCACGATGCAGATATATTTCAGCAGTTACTCCCCAGGCTCAAGCACGAAAATGGACAAGTACCAGAGGTCGTCAGCGGGAAGCACAGTTACACAGCTTAGGATATAGCACAAGCAAGTCAAACGGAAGACCAAATACTGCAGAAGGAAACCGAATAAGCAAGCAGAAATAAGTCATTCGGGGAACCTGAATAACTGGACACAGCAACTACCATTGACTCGATGGTGACTTCATGGCACTTTTCTTTTATACTACAATAAATTTCACAAAGCTAAAAATAACTCAAAACATACACCACCTCATCAGAAAAACGGATTTGTTCGCGGAACATTTGTCTTCATGAATATTGTTCACCAGGACTGCATAGTTTTATTCATTTTTTTATTTTTTCCAATAACAAAGCATGGAACATACCTTTGTAAAATAAATTAATATTTTTATGGTTCAGGACATAGACAAGCCTTTCACACAACAACGAAACGATTTGCATACCTGCACTAAATATGGAGACGGAGATGAACAAAACACTTGGCTTCGACTGAGGTGCGGATGTTGAATCATGAAGTTAGTATTTTGGAAAATCTTCCATACAGATACAATTGTACAGAACCAGTTTGTAAAGGAGCTTCTGCACCATTAATGTGTTGCTACGATGGTACCAATGAACATGGATTTGGATTGTGCATGTTCTCAGGCGGTGAGTATTTTGCCTTTCCTGCAATGGGCTTCGCTCATCGTTTCCAACTTACTGAACAGAACAGTGATAGCCTCTGATCTCTTTAAACCAATGCAGAAACGATTCTGCTCAAACCTCTGTTCAGAATCTTCTTCCAAAACAACCCATTCTCATTGCAATGCAGACCTGGTCCAGTGTTTAACTGTGATGAGTCTGGTCAACTCTCTTTAAAAAGGTTGCACCACAGTCATGTTCGTGCAAGCAATGGACCACGTGAAGATGAAGGTGTGACGAATTTAGTTGATCGGCGATCCTGAATTTGAGTGGCATGCTTCATTGGAGGAGGAAGCTGTAAAACGATTTAATTTTTTTAATGTGTTGATCATCTGTAGTGAGGTCTCAGAATAAGAATGTTTTCCTTCTCAAGTTCAAACCAAAGCAGTGAAGCCTCACACAACACACATTTGTCAAAAGTAATGCATTTTCCTACCCTTAAACATATGAAACTTTGTGAATTATACAAATAATTATTTGATTTCATATAAGTTGGCTGATGCCACCATCATAACTGTACTTGGAACTGAATAACATCTTTTACAGAAACCACAGCACTACCAATTTACTCGATTAAGACTCATCGTACATTTCTTTGAAACTATAATTACATTTCACAAAGATAAAAATAACCAATGAAAAGAAGATGACATACAAATGCTGATGGCACAAAGTGTTCAAAGCATAGGGAGTGCTGTGTTCGAGACCGAGGCAAAGGCGACATGAAAATGTCGGGTGGGATATTATCTAATCTGGGAGATGTTTCATCAGCTGATGTAAAAATAAACAAGGAAATTAAATTTAAAATACCCACTGCCTCTGGGAGTGTTGGGAAGGTTGGGAGTGAGGAGAGTAATTAATTTTGTATATTGGCTAATATACCCTCCTCCGGTAAGGATCAGTAAACACACTGCGTAAGCGAACAACGGGGTTAGCATTGGTTCACTTTGTCGTCTGTCTGCAGAACGTCAATTTATGACAACGGAACTACTTATTTCAATTGAAATGCTATTACCCATGAACCCTGATCTCCTGGACTTCGTCTCTACGGTTTTATGGAAAAAATCCGGTCACTCAGGTTATGGAGGGTTTATAGGGTTGGTAAACCGCTGTTCAGGTAAATGGAGTTGAATAGCGGTTGGTAAACAGGCTGTCAGGTAAATGGAGGTTTTGATAGTGGCCGGTAAAACCAGCTCTCGGTATATGGAGGTTGAATAGTGCGGTAAACCGACCGCTCGGTTTGGAGGTTGAATAGTGGCCGGTAAACGGCGTCGGTATACGAAGTTTGATAGTGGCTGGTAAACAGGATGCTCGGTATATGGAGGTTGAATAGCAACCGTAAAACGCGTCGGCGTAATACAGGTTGAATGTGGCTGGTAAGACCGGTATATGGAGGTCTTGAATAGTGGCGGTAACGGACGCTCGGGTATATGGAGGTTGTGAATAGTGGTGGTGAACGACGCTCGGTATACGAAGGTTTGAATAGTGGTGTACACTGGCGCTCGGGTATATGGAGGTGTGAATAGCGCTGGTAACAGGCAGCTCGGTGATATGAAGTTTGAATAGTGGCTGGTAAACAGACCGCTCGGGTATATGGAGGTTTGAATAGTGGTAACCGCCACTCAGTATATGAGGTTGATAGTGGCTGGTAAACAGCCGCTCAGTTAATATGGAGTTGAATAGTGGCTGGTAAACGGCCGTCAGTATATGGGTTTGAATAGTGGTGGTAAACCGGCCTCAGGTATATGGAAGTTTGAATAGTGGCTGTAAACCGCTCGTCTATATGGAGGTTTGAATAGTGTGGCTAACCGGCTCGTTCGTATATGGATTTGAATAGTGGCTGGTAAACCAGCGTCAGTATTGGAGGTTAATAGCAGCTGTAAACCGGCGTGGTATATGGGGTTGAATAGCAGTTGGTAACGGCCGCTCGGTATAGGAGTTTGAATAGCACCGGTAAAACGGCACTCGGGTATATGGAGGTTTGAATAGCGGATGGTAAACGGCAGCTCAGGTATATGGAAGTTTGATGTGTGGTAAAGCCGTCATATATGGAGGTTGAATAGTTGGTAAACCGCCGCTCAGTATATGAGGTTTGAATAGTGGCTGTAAACGAGCCGCTCAGTATATGGAGGTTTGAATAGCAGCTGGTAAACCGGCCGCTCGGGTATATGGAGTTTGAATAGCAGTTGTAAACCGGCGCTCGGTATATGGAGTTTGAATAGCACGGTAAAAGGCACTCGGTATATGGAGGTTTGAATAGCGGATGAACCGGAGTCAGGTATATGGAGTTTGAATAGGGCTGGTAAACGACGCTCGGTAATGGAGTTGAATAGTGGTGGTAATACGCGTCGGGTATATGGAGGTTTGAATAGTGCTGGTAACCGGCGCTCGAGTATACTGGAGGTTTGAATAGCTGGTAAACGGCGCTCGGGTATTACTGGATGTTTGATAGCAGCTGGTAAACGGAATGTTCAAAGGGTTAATATTTTGACAATCGGTTCTGAATGGAAAACGAACCAGTAGTACAGCAGTTTTGGGTCTGAATTTGGCCCGATGATGCACGCACAGAGAAGAGAGATAATTTTTTTTAGTCTGTTTGCTTGTCTGGCAGTCAAACAAAATGAAAATATGTTCAACCAGGAAACGTACTGTTTTTAAGGATGTTAGAAGGGGACAAACAACAGGCACAAATAAGAATGTAATGTGTTAAATAAGGTGTGTCAAGGATGCCGCTCAACGGCGGTAAACTTTCAAAAAAGCTTTCTTGTCTACATCCTTTAAAATATTATTTTATTTCAATTGAAGTATGTATTTACTTGAACACTATTGAACACAAATTCGCCTCTTGACACTTTCAAACCTTCTGTTTAGCATTAATTGTGCAAAACATTGCGCCATTTACATCATCTCAACAAATCAAATTTTGTCGCAGACCCTCCTATGTTTTTTTCTAAGACTGTGGTGGGTAAGGTGTTCTTTGACTCTGAGTTTATCTGGAAGGAGAGAGTATTGGATTTGGGTCCATTTGTTACTTGCAAAATCAAGAATTTTTCAGCATATTGGTGGTCAATATGTTATCTGTCTGTTTTCGCCGTACAGGTCACAATTTAGGAACGATCTTCACGACATTTCAACCATGAAGAGTTTGCATAAGGAAGAAGCCTATTGTTTTTGAAGTCAAAAGGTCAAAGTAGGATATGTTAGCCAATTGTCTACGGTGAAGATCACTAAAAAAATATAGATCCGTATCGGATCTCAACAAATATAATCGTTGTTTGTCACACACAACCTGTACAATTTTGAGATTCTGCAAAAACAAAACAGATAGACAGGATGAAAGCATACCTCTTCATTTGGTGGTGGGGTAAAAAAATATCTTTGTATTGGTTCACAGTACCTTCCTGTTTTGTTGTACCCTTGCCATTCTAGTGTGTCGGCTACATCTTTACCCGATGAAGAATAAAAGCGCTGATCAGCGTTCTGATCATCGACATGGGTTGGCAGATGTTGAATTTGAGGGCAATCTGTGGATGGATGCAGTGAGATAAATCTCAGAAAGAAAAAGTTGTTAAACAAGGCAATTGTTTGAAGTTTTCCCAATCGGTCCAATCTTGCAAATGGTTTTTGTGAAAAAAGGCTGAGTATAGTTCAAACTGATACAGAAGTTGCGGAGTAATGAACTCCTGCGAAAAATGGGGGTTTCATTGTCCAAGGAAAGGTGTTAGAATCCGGTGAAACGAAGTGTCAATATAGTCATTTTGCGAGTGATATTGTCGGATAAGGATCAGGTCGGTCTCAAATTGAGTCTGAATGGTGTTGCCACTGTTATATTGTTTGAGGTATTCGGATATTTGTAAGTGATATATGGAGTTAAATAGTATGCCAACGTAGCGTAAGTCTACGTATAAATGTATTTTGCTTGGAAGTTATGTTTTCTGATAAACTGATTTTATTATGTATGTTGTTGAAAATGTTTATTTAAAATTTTTTTATCAGGAGGAGAGATGCTTGTTGTTCATGATGTTATTTAATATGTCTTCAAAGAAGAAAGTTGCAAGGAATGTCTTTAAAATGACGGAGATGTTGTATAACATCAAGTGGGGTGGCCAGTTATTATGATTTAACTCTTGTAGAAATTAACTGACTATGTATTGTAATTGGTGATACTACAGTGAGTGGCAAGTTTCACCTCTAAATTTTAACATTTTGATGTCATTGAGCTTTTCATGATGTTTCAATCAACTAACTAATATGGATTATCCAACCTAGTCTTAAGTGAATAGAACCCTTCTGTTCTCAACTGTGGGATTGCCTCCCTGAGTTTATCCATTTATGTTCTCTTCACTCCTGTAAAGTAGTGAGCCATTGCTGTCGTCTCCTATTCCCATATCTTTCTGGCCTCACCAACTCTCCTGGCCTCCCACACTTTCCCACATTTAACCTGTTTGTCAGCTTATCCTGTCTCATTACATGTTCCTTGTATACTCACTCAACTCAGTTCCCCTATCCTGTCTGGGTGGAGTGTGTTTCTTCCCAATTTCATTGTCCTTATATGCAAACTCGCTCCACTCCACCACTGGCAATGTCACCAACAGCTCTTCCATGACCTTGATCTTTGTTAAAACAACTCGCTAGACCCCCATTTTCAACGGATTATCATTTTGATAACCGAGTAGGATTTGAAACGCTAATGGATACAGATAAAAGTGCTCACCCCACCCCAGTTCTATCGTGAGGATGTCATTCCCATTCCCATCCTGAGGAGGTCCACCTCCCCCCCCCCCCCAATAAGTTGGCATGCCATTCCCAAATCTGAAATGTTTCAGAGGGGTCAAAATAAATGCACCCCAGGTAAGGTTATATTTTAAAATAGAACCCTACCTGGGATGCACCTTCAGAATTTCACTTTTAAAATTATCCCCCCCACCACCCATGCCCCATCAATGCTTTTCATATGAGGCATCTCATTGTAGTATGCATTGTGTTGGTGTAGAGATATGTTTGAAGAACTGTAAAAATTGCAGAAAACTGCCTGAAAGTACCTCTCCCCTCCCCTCCTGGGAGAAAATATTGCCGCTATGACATTCCCAGGTCCGAGATGCTTCCCTAGAGGTATAATTATCCAAGTCAAACGGTTTGTGAGTTCAACACACACACACACACACACACACACACACACACACACACACGAATCTCATGGGTATAGAGCAACCACTAGTTTTTCCTCATGGGTACTTGAGCTACGTCGGTGTTGGTGTCGTCTCAAATAACATTTTAATACTTTCCATCCCCCAAGCAACACTGGCAAAGTTTTCCACACTTCCTCTGGCCACAAACGTCTTTTACAATGCTGGATGCATCCAACCAACTCTTTGTTTTGCTAAATACAAGATGTGTGTGTGTGTGTGTCTGTGTGTGTGTGTAACTACATTTCACTTCATTGGAGGTAAAGAAGAGGAATAACGCAATCTCAATGTATTCAAATGGAAGACCAAATACTGCATTGGAGTCATCAGAAGGAATCTGAATAAGTAAAGAGCAAATATGTTCAAAGTAATCAGGAAGAACTTGGATAGGATTTGGGTTTCAACTGCAACCCAACTACCCTCAAACCCATCCAGGTGCAGCCAAGAGAGCCTTACAGAAAAATTTCTGCATCAATTCACTTCTCCCAAGACAGAGAGACAAAGAAAGAGAAATAGTCTTAAATAAATAAAGCAAGAATTAGAATGAATAAAGATTGATGGGAGTGCTGGAAGCAGACGTTCTGTTGGTGGAAGGGATGTACATGAGAACGTGGGGAAGAGTTTTAGTTGGTCCTGGGATTTCTGAGAAGTTCAGCATGAACATCGGTTTGAGGCAACGAAGTGCTCTCATGTCACTCATGTTTATCATGGAGCTGGTAAGCAGGAAGGTGAGCTTGAGGGGTAGTATGGCTGTTGTGGTGGAGAGTAGGCAGGAGATGCAGGAGGTACTGGAGGGAGTGGAAGGAGGAATTTGGGAAGCATGGACTGTAGATGAGTGTGGAGAAGACTGAGGTGATGTGGGTCAGGCAGCAGAGAAAATATATGAATATCAGGTTAGAGGGGAAGGAAATCAGGCAGCGTTATAGGTTTGAGTATCTGGGGGGAACAGTGACCGGGGATGATAAGTCCGAGACAGAGGTGTAGAGGAGGATTCAGGTGTGTGTGAATATGATGGAGGAGGGTGGAGGGAGTAATTACAGACAGAAAGATATCAAGAAAATTGAAAGGGAAGGTTCTGATGACGTGTGTAATGCCGGCCTACCTTTACGGCCTGGAGACGGTGACACTAACAGAGAGACGCCAACAACAGCGGCTGCAGATTTGTCAGAACAACTGGGTTAGGAGGATTGCAGGAGTGGATAGAAGGAGGATGGATGAACTGAGGGAAGAGATTGGTGTGCAGATGAGCTTGATGGGGAGATTGGTGAAATGCCAGCTGAGATTGGTTGGACACTTGGTGCAGATAGGGGAAGAGAGAATGACAAAGAGAGCGGATAGGTTGAGGGAGCAAGGTAGGAGGAAAAGAGGTCGACCGTGGTCGAGATGGGAGGATTGTGTGAGATTGGATATCCGTAAGGTAGGGGTGGTTGGAGAGTGGAGAAAGTTGGCTGAGGACAGAGGGAGGTGGAGGAAGAGTATCGTGGTTAAGGCAGGGCAGAAGCTTGGTGCCATCGGACATCACCCTTTATAAAGGGAAGAGGAGGAGAAGAAGAAAGAGAAATGTGAAAAAGTAGAAAGAAATGTGAAAGGAAAAAAGAACAAAGATGTCAGGAAGAACCCACAGATGCAGATAGATTTCAGCAGTTACTCCCCAGGCTCAAGCACAGAAATGTGGACAAGGTACCAGAGGTCGGTCAGCAGGGAAGCACAGTTCACACAGCTTCAGGATATAGCACAAGCAAAGTCAAACGGAAGACCAAATACTGCAGAAGGAAACCGAATAAGCCAAGAGCAAATAGAGTCATTAGGGGGAACCTGAATAACCTGGACACAGCAACTACCATTGACTCGATGGTGACTTCATGGCACTTTTCTTTTTATACTACAATTAAATTTCACAAAGCTAAAAATAACTCAAAACATACACCAAAACCTCATTCAGAAAAACGGATTTGTTCCGCGGAACATTTGTCTTCATGAATATTCGTTCACCAGGACTGCATAGTTTTATTCATTTTTTTAATTTTCTTTCTAATAACAAAGCATCGGGAACATACCTTTGTACAGAACATAAATCATAATATTTTATGGTTTCAGGACATAGACAAGCCTTTCACACAACAAAACGAAACGATTTGCATACCTGCACTAAATATGGAGACGGAGATGAACAAACACTTGGCTTCGACTGAGGGTGCGGATGTTGAATCATGAAGTTAGTAATTTTGGAAAATCTTCGACATACAAGTTACCAGCCACTATTCAAACTTCCATATATACCTGAGCTCCGTTACCATCCGCTATTCAAACCTCCATATACCCGAGTGGCCGTTTACCGGGTGCTATTCAAACTCCATATACCGAGGGCCGGTTACCACTAGCTATCAAACCTCCATATACCCGAGCGCCGGTTTACCAGCTGCTATTCAAACCTCAATACTGAGCGGCCGGTTTACCAGCCACTATTCAAACCTCCATATACTGAGCGGCCGGTTTACCAGCCACTATTCAAACCTCCATATACTGAGCGGCTGGTTTACCAGCCACTATTCAAACTCCATCTATACCTGAGCTGCCGTTTACCATCCGCTATTCAAACCTCCATATACCCGAGTGGCCGTTTTACCGGGTGCTATTCAAACCTCCAATACCCGAGCGGCGGTTACCAACTGCTATTCAAACCTCCATATACCGAGCGGCCGGTTTACCAGCTTGCTTATCAACCTCCATATACTGAGCGCTGGTTTACCAGCCACTATTCAAACCTCCATATACTGAGCGGCCGCGTTACCAGCCACTATTCAAACCTCCATATACTGAGCGGCTGGTTTACCAGCCACATTCAAACTTCCATATACCTGAGCTGCCGGTTTACCAGCCACTATTCAAACCTCCATATACTGAGCGGCCGGTTACCAGCCACTATTCAAACCTCCATATACTGAGCGGCTGGTTTACCAGCCACTATCAAACCTCCATATACTGAGTGGCCGGTTTACAGCACTATTCAACCTCCATATACCCGAGCGGTCTGTTTACCAGCCACTATTCAAACTTCCATATCACCGAGCTGCCGTTTACCAGCGCTATTCACACCTCCATATACCGCAGCGTCCAGTTTACAGCCACTATTCAAACCTTCGTATACCCGAGCGGTCGGTTTACCAGCCACTATTCAAACCTCCATATACCGAGCGTCCGGTTTACCAGCCACTATTCAAACCTCCATATACCCGAGCGTCTGGTTTACCAGCCACTATTCAAACCTTCGTATACCCGAGCGGCCGTTTACGGTTGCTATTCAAACCTCCATATACCGAGCATCCTGTTTAACAGCCACTATTCAAACCTTCGTATACCGAGCGGCCGTTTTACCGGCCACTATTCAAACCTCCATTACCGAGCGGTCGTTTACCGGCCCTATTCAAACCTCCATATACCCGAGCAGCTGGTTTACCGGCCACTATTCAAACCTCCATTTACCTGAGCAGCCTGTTTACCAACCGCTATTCAAACCTCCATTTACCTGAACAGCCGGTTTACCAACCGCTATTCAAACCTCCATATACCTGAGTGACCGGATTTTTCTCCAGGAAACCAGGGTGGAGGAGCCGAAAGTCCAAGGAGATCAGGTTCATTGGGTTAATAGCATTCAATTGAAATTAAGTAGTTCCTTGATCATAAATTGACGTTTGCAGACAGACAGACAAAGTGAACCAATTGCTTAACCCCGTTGTTCGCTTACTGGCAGTTGTTTACTGATCCTTACCGGAGGGAGGGGTATTATAGCCAATGATACAAAATTAATTACTCCTCCTTCACTCCCAACCTTTCCCAAACCACTCCCGAGAGGCAGTGGGTATTTTAAAGTTTAATTTCCTTGTTTATTTTTACATCATCGCTGATGAACACATCTCCCAGATTAGAATGTTCCCACCCGGACAGTTTCATGTCGCCTTTTGCCTCGGTCTCGAACACAGCACTCCCTATGCTTTGAACACTTTGTGCCATCAGCATTTGTATGTGTCATCTTCTTTTCATCTTGGGTTATTTTTATCTTTGTGAAATGTAATTATAGTTTCAAAGGAAATGTACGATGAAGTCTTAATCGAGTAAATGTGTAGCTGCTGTGGTTTCTGTAAAAGATGTTTATTCGATTCCAAGTACAGTTTATGATGGTGGCATCAGCCAAACTTGTATGAAAGTCAAATAAGTTATTTGGTATAATTCACAAAAGTTTCATGATGTTTAAGGGGTAGTGAAAATGCATTACTTTTGACAAATGTGTGTTGTGGTAGGCTTCACTGCTTTGGTTGAACTTGAGGAAGGAAAACATTCTTATTCTGAGACCTCCACTACAAGATGATCAAACATTTGAAAAAAATTTAAATCGTTTTACAGCTTCCTCCTCCAATGAAAGCATGCCACTCAAATTCAGGATCGCCGATCAACTAAATTCGTCACACCCTTCATCTTCACTGGGTCCATTGCTTGCACGAACATGACTGTGGTGCAACCTTTTTAAAGAGGAGTTGACCAGACTCATCACAGTGTAAACACTGGACCAGGTCTGCATTGCCAATGAGAATGGGTTGTTTTGGAAGAAGATTCTGAACAAGAGGGTTTTGGAGCAGAATCGTTTCTGCATCTGGTTTAAAGAGATCAGAGGGCCTATCACTGTCTGTGTCAGTAAGTTGGAAACGGATGAGCGAAGCCCATTGCAGGAAAGGCAAAATACTCACCTGCCTGAGAACATGCACAAATCCCAAATCCATGTTATTTGGTACCATCGTAGCAACACATTAATGGTGCAGAACTCCTTTACAAACTGGTTCCTGTACAATTGTAT
>CM068953.1:176153959-176168103 GCA_035128595.1 Eptatretus atami | reverse complement strand
GCGCTCCTCAGAATTTCAGCCAGCGTGACTTACAAATTAATTTTAAGTTTTTTTTTTTTCTTCAATTTTCAAAATTTGCACCATATAATTCAATTAATGAGTCCATCGGGCAGATCTTAGATCAGCAAAAGCCTTGCAGAACCAGAAATGACCAAATTTGTGCTTGTATCATATGAATTTGCAGGATTTTCTTTATCTACTACACATCTAACCGAGGGGGTTCAAGAGACGAGGAAGAAGGCTTTTGATTGCAGGATTTGAGGACCGGTGAGTGAAGAGATCGGGTGGTGAGAGGGGCAGTGAAGGAGGCAGCTTTTGTGGATGAGAGGTGGGGCAACTCCGAAGGGGATGACGTGAAGGGTGGGAATGGGGTGGAGAAGGTGGAGGGGGAGTTTTGAGAGAGGTGAGAGGGAGGCTTAGGAGGGAAGCATGCGGGATCGGTTGCTTTGACCGGTGAGGGAGTTGAGAGGGGTGAGATTGGCAACTGAAATTGGAAAAAAGAATGTGATGGAAAGCGAACATTTCATAGCAAACTGGCGTTTTTAAAAGTTCTTAGGTTAGAGATGCAAACTAAAAACATTTCTTGATGGAGATGAATAAGAGGCGAATTCAGAGAATGGAGGAGAAGAAATGCTCCCTTGTGTAAACGTTTGGAATATTTCTAGGCAAGGAAATGAAGGAGAGGTCGAATTGAGAGCAAGTCTGTTTAACATAGGTAAAGAGTACGTGCATTATGATACAAGGTGAAGATACCACATGTCGTGAAAGAGGAGATGAAGCATATATAAGACGATCGTTTTTCTTAATTATATATTATTTTTTAGTTTGAGAGACGTTATTGCATCAGATTATGTCATGCGAATTGTTGTAGAAAAAATCGTGAGAGTGGCGATGGAAATTGACGATCGATAACGCAGGGGTCTAACGATCACGTGGATTAGGCAGAGAGCACTTGGCTCTGGAGTTGTAATCGTCAAAAGTTGTGAAATTATTATTTTAAATAAGACTTGGTCGCTTAAACATTCGGAACAAGGAGTTTGAAGTAATGTGAAGTGATTTGGTGAATCTTGGACTTTAACGCAGTGTGAAGCTGCTGGGTCAGTATGAAAAAGTACCAGAGAGAGAGAGACAGAGAGAGACACACACGAGAGAGAGAGAGAGAGAGAGACGAGAGAGAGAGAGGAGAGAGAGAGGAGAGAGAGAGAGAGGAGAGAGACGTGGTTACAGAGAGGTGGACGAGATCGAAGAGACAAGAAAGATTATTATTTTTGATGTATTTTAGTAGAACAGGTAGATTCCGGGAATGGAAGGTTGTAGATCGGAAAAATCGCTTAAAGGTATGGCGAGAGAGGGTCAGCCAGTAGAATAAGATGGTGCTGCCGCAGGAGTAAGAAGAAGGGGGGATGAAGAAGCAAGAAGAAGAATCGAGGAATTGTGAGTGATGAAGGAGAAAGTTAGTTTTATTTTGTTTATTCAGACGAGAATAATAGAGTGTTTAGTTGGGAGGGATGGGGACGTTGGAACAGTGAGAAATAGAATTGAAACGAAGGTAAATGGGGAGGAAAAATACGAAATCAAACACATCGTACACCCGAGGGGACGATGGGTTAGGCCTCAAGCACATTACGGAAGACAAAGGATGAAAACTCACAAAATAGACGATTTGGAAAAAAACCGAACTGGAACACACGCTAATATTGCAGGCTAAGTAATAAAAGTTAAAAGGACAAATAACGACCGGGAAACTTAACTTTGAGATCGTCAGAGAGAGCCCTTGAAGGAGAACTGCCAACGCTCCAACCAGACCGGTAAGCTTTAAATCCCTTCCCCTCAAATTGCTCCATTTTGCCATCATCGTTTCCTAGGTGATGATGTGACACTAACCACAACTTGAACTCCCTGTAGTAAATTACAATAAAGTACAGCATATCCTTCTGAGCCTTCAACCTTATCATGATCTATAAAAGTTAATCCAGTGTACTTGTAATAAACTGGCGAATCAGACAGGAATTCGAAATTCGCCTGTGTTTAGTCCAAGAATTACTCTTTAAAACAGAAAGTCGATAATATTTGCAAGTCCCGAGAGAAACAAGTTTAACGGTGCCCTTCACAAATCTTGTATTTGTAGATTTACTTTCTGTAGAAAAATTGTAAAACTACGTTCAGCTCTTTGCACCCTTACCACAAATATTGCATCCAAGTTGGTTTTGGTTATGTCATTCTACCTCCAGATCTGGTCAACAGTTAGGTTATTATCGTTTCAACCATAAACAGATTTAAAACTCGGGGGGGGGGGGGGGGATAAAAGTGCAGTTTATCCCATCATTCAGTACATTTGAGAATCAATAATGTCACATGTTACGGGTCTACAAACGCACCCATGAAGGCACATTGAATTGGACCATGCCCAAACGGAAACAACACACCTCATTATCACGAGCCGGCTGTGCTTGGATTCCAAAGGCGATGGGTAAAAAGGACTGCTCAAAACATAATTCACATAAAATTTCTTCCGCAAGACAATACTAAAACTAAATCATCATTTTCACAATAACGTTCAACCCTGAACAGCTGAATTGCACCGTCGAAACAAAGATGGGACTTGACTCTAGCCAACGGACTTCATAGCAATAAATCATTGCTGATTACCTCTCGCTTAATCAAGACTCTAGAAGTATTTACAATTTTTTTTTACATCAAATCCACCATCCTGCACACATCTGTAAACATCACTTTTCCACAAAAGTTTCAAAATCGCAACCAGACCCTTTTATTCAAATTTACAGCATATTTCCCAAAACATTTCTATGTGAGTTAAAAATGTGTAGCGCCTGTGACAAAAATCCTCCCTCCCACCACCCCCCCCCCCCCACACACCGTGAAGAAGTCAAGCACGAGACAAAAAACTGCACATATTTCCCTTTTCCATGTGGTTTCCAGCCAGTCGGGCAATTTTCTCAGCAATGAGTTTCCTGATGGCAACAGTACAAGTTTGCTTTTCTTGACTTGCATTTCAAAGGGAAACTTTTAAAGAATCTCTACCTCTACCCCATACAGAAGATATGTCAACAAGTCGACTTTAGCAAAGTCTAAAGTCTTTGGAGAGCGAGTCTCAAGTCACCACTAGTATCCTTCAACCTTGTTGTCAAGTCCATACATGTTTACTTATAACTCTGGAGTACACGCTACTCAAGCGACATTAAGACACAGCACTTACATTTATGTAATGCATTGTTCTAAAAGAACTGTTAACTCAACTTTTTATGGATAAACTCATACAGGACAATCTTTGCTTTGTTCCAAGCAAAAATAAGTTTTGTTAGAATTTTACTTCTCATATCTAGTGTGTACCTACTTGGACATAATGTAATGAGACTAGTCAGAACTCAGCTAGTGTTTTACAAACTGGCTCTCAAGTCAACCAAAGATTACGTGGAACGGTAAAAGATTGTTAATCAATTTACTGTATATTTTATTATGTACGTTAAAATGAAACATATATTTCAGGAAGGGACGGGACAGCTAGAGAATCATGGAAGGAGGAGGATGCAGGGAATCCATGAAAGAGCAGGATGCTGTGTGAATCATGAAGCAAGCAGTATTGCTAGAATCATGGAAGGAGTGAGATGCTAGGCAGCTAGGGGATCATCGAAGGGAAGTAGGATGCTGGGAATCATGAAGGCGGTATGCTAGGGAAATTATGAAGGAAGCGGATGTGTAGGAACTCATGAAGGCAGCGGGCATGCTAGGAATCATGAAGGAGCGATGCTCGGAATCATGAAGGGTGGGATGTAGGAATCATGAAGGAGAGCGGTGTAGACCAATAAGGGAGCGGGATTGCTGGGCGAACATGAAGGGCGCAGGTATTTTTTACGGGAATACATGAAGGAGCGGGATGTAGGGAACCATGATAAGAGCAGCGATAATGGAGAATCATGAGGTGAGCGGGATGCTACGAATCAATGAAGGGAGCGGATGTAGGGACACCATGAAGGGAGCGGGATGCTGGGAATTATTTGAAGGAGCGGGATGCTAGCGATCATTGAAGGGAGCGGTTATGTTAGGAATCATGAAGGGAGCGGGAAATCTGGGGAGGATTAGAAGGAGCGGGATGCTAGGGAATCAGATACAGGGAGCGGGATGGCGATGCTCAGGGAATTCAATGAACGGGAGCGGCATGCTTTGGAGCAGAACAGAGGGCGGAACATTTTGCAAGATAAAGAGAGACGAGACACGGTAGAAATGAAACATAAACTTATAACGTCCAATTGTTGTCTCATATTAATTTACAATTATTGTAAAGTTTAAATAATCCAAGTCAAATGACATTTAAATAATCACAAAATCATATTTATCGGGTAGGGATGTACACTTGGGCCAGTTTCCACGAGTTGACACGCATCATTCAAGGACATGGTTTGAATAAAGTTGTGCTTCCTACTTTGTAAGTATCTTACCACCTTGACATAAGTTGTCTTCTGTGCTGTTGGAAAGTACACTCCCTATTAACCTTTGTAGAGACACCGGTACGGCAACCTTGGCGGCTGTGAGCTCTGGCTATGCTGCACAATGAACAGTTATACATGTAGAGAAGAGGGTAATGTCGTCACTTTCTGAACCGTGCACGCTGACGACTGAAAATCAGTTTCCCATTTATTTTAAACCCAGTTAATTCAATGTTATTCGGCATTCTTTGTGCTTGAACATTGTGGGTCAAGTCATTATAACTCAAGGCGCAGCAAGTCGCAAAAGCCCCAAGACACTAAGTCCCCAAGTTTCGAGTTCTCAAATCCAAGTCGAGTCCGCAAAAATTTTGCGAACATGAGTCCGAGTCACCGACTCGAGTCCCAAACTCTGACCACAACAATAATATAAAAAAAATAAAAAACAAGTGCATCAATTTGTTTTTGTTTATCACGAGCCTCGGTGGCGGAATGGTAGAGAGCGTCTACTCTGAATTGGGAGCGTCAAGCGTTTAACCCCGGCTGAGTCTTATGAAAGACTTTCAAAATTGTACGTGCTCTTCTTTTGCTCAAGTCTCAGCATATTAAAAAGGAATCGAGCATGACAAAACCATACGGTGGTAATAACTAGCGCAGGCTTTTGCATGGGCTTAATGGCCTCTTTTGCATTAACGTTCTTGTGAGGGAGTTCATATTATTAGTTATAATCAATAACGTAATAACAAAATCACACAAATCATTTCATCAGATACCAAATTAACTAGATCCCTTTTAGAAACCAATTAAAAATTCGGATTTTCCAAATTAATAGAATTCAGATACCAGTCCATGCTTCATGCAATCCCTAGTGGCTCCTGCTTCTCAATTTTTGCATTCCCCTCCATAATTAATAAAATATCTCCTTTAAGGCACACTGTCTATTTACAGTTCCTGCAACTTTCCATAAAAAAATGCCCTCACACATCCTTCTTCATCTGCTACAGAAGGTCTGGAGACTCATATCACGCTCGATTGATGGTTGCTTCACTAGTGCGATGTCTTTCAATACTCACTGATATTAAACCCTATCATTGAACTGTGTTGTTGTCAAAGAACCTGATCTGTCATCTTCTTATTGCAATCACTTCCGATTCCATTTCTTCTCTACAGGCTCGGGATACAAGAAAAAAAAGAAACAACTTATGAAAATCATCAGATATGAACAACATCACCAAAAAACGCACTACTGTTAGACGATATATCAAAAAGTTTGGACAGGCTGCTGACAAAAACTTGAGTGGATGAGTTGGTAACTGGGATGACAAGACCAGCTGATTAGTGGTTGGTGCAAGAGTCAAGAAGGCCGATCGACCTAATCAGCGCATGTGATACAAAACATAAAATGTTCAGTCTACGCTTTGAGTTTTTGCGCCTCTACCACTCCCCGTTCTAGTTCGACTTGAATTTCTTATTTAGCTGTTACTTTCTGTTCTTCTTCTTTTTCAATGAATCTCTAAACTGAATCTTATTGAAATGGCTACTTTGCTCATTGAACCATAATGCTTTCTTCCTTTATAAGCTATTTTAAAACACACTTCACTTTCCATAATTCTGTCAGGGGACGTATACCCCATTGTCTTACTTCTTCACAGATATATTCTAAAATTGTCAGCTTAGCGCTTGCGTCCACCAACCTCTCCTCTCGCCACCTACACCACACCTCTCTCTCTGATGCCTTGCACAACATTTTAGCCTCATCTCATGATTTGATTTCCGTATGTCCATTCGGGAATTTTGGACGCAGCATCCCTCTTCATGTCCTTTCGGCAACCCCTCACCCCACCTCTCAATCTCTCCTCCTCAACCCACTCACTCACTCACTCACTCAACACTCAATCCCATTTTACCCCTCACCAATCCCCTCTAAAAAACCCTTCCTTCTCAACCTGCCTCCACAAGCCTCCCCTCTGCCCGCCTCCATGCAATCTTAGCCATTGTCTTTCTCCCTGTACCTGTTAGTGGACCTCAAACATCCGATGTCGCCGCTTAACGCTCGACATCGCTCAATCCAGGTTGCCGCCGATCAAATGTGACCAAATCTGTTAACAGAATCCTTCCTCTGAAAGGACGTCCCCTCTGACTTCTTACGATCCTCCTCCGCGATTGTCTACTCCGAGATTAGATGGGCCTAGCAAACCTTAACCCCGGTGGTCGGAGTTATCCAATTCTAACAAGTCAAGATTCTCAATTTGTCATCTTGCCTTGCTACAGGGCTTTACATCCTCCCAACCCCAGGAGTACCTATTCGAGACGCCGCACACCTTCCCCCTCCACTCCACTCTTGTTTGCTTGCTATTTGTTTTTTTGGTGATTTGTCTGTGTGCTTGATGCGTCCTTCCAAATAGTGACAAACCCACTACATCTCTCCCAGACATAATGGATCACTTTTAACCACGTCATCTCAACTCTCTCTTCTCATATGGTGCGGATTTAAAACATGCAAATTGGAGCTGGGTGAATTTCCTTTGCTGCCCTGACTTTCCTGTTCCTCTCACCAACCAAGGCCCCAAAAAAAAAACAAAAACTTTTTTTCAAAAGGGGCCCCCCCCAACAAGGTCATTATAAACAAGCTAGACTCCCATTGGGGTTGACGGAATCGCTGTACATTTTTCAACCCGATTTGTCCCAAAAGGCAAATTCTCATTCTGCACTTCGGTGAGACAAACTCCCGGTACTGTCTCCTGCTCTTCGCTGCTCCAACTGACCCGTCATCTGCTCCAAGTTGCTGTGACTCACAATCTTGCGCCTGCAATCTCAGACAGCTGCCTCAATGACGCGCGAGTTGACAGTTCATTCAGCGTAGTTGGCAGGTACTGCAAGAGCCATCCTCTTAAATGGACTGGGTCTCCCATATCTACCACCTCTGAATCAACAAGGCTTGGAATTCTACAAAGACCCGCCCTGTCCTTATACATAAATCATCCCATGTCATCTTGATGGCATCATCATACCCATCCTCCCAACCACGGTACACTGAAATCTAGTGGTGAAGCAGTTTTGCTCTGAAACAACTTGCTTCTCTTCATAGCAAGCAAACCTGACACGAAAGAAATCCAGCCAATTCCACAAATCCCAGAAAGTGTGTGTCACTCGCAGGACAAGCCAGAAAAACAACTTCTGTTTCAACCTCAAGAATGAACTCTAAACTTAGTTCCCCCCATTAAACATGGTGGCCTTATTAAGTCCTGTCTCCAGAGTATGCTCCCCTATCCCTTCTCTCTTCAAATTACACCACAAGACGACTCCATTCGCGCAGGAGGCCGAATGCCTCAAATCTGTGTTTGCTTCCAATATTTGTCCCAAGCCCTCGCTCTCTGCACCACCCTCAAAATCACACCCAACTGCTCCCTCGACTCTGTGGCTTCTGACCCAAGACGCTGGAGAAGTTTCTGGAACAGACTGATGGCATCACTTCACATGTCCTAAAACCTAGCTGTGACCTGCTTCGTGCTGTTTTCAACCCCATTAACTATAGCCCTAGGTCATCTCTCCATCTACTTGGAAACCGGCCAACATCACTAGGCACTCATGAAAAGATGCAAAAAACAATCCCCTTACTGCAGACCTTAGAGCTATTCTCATCAGCAAGGTCAGGAATCCATCATTCGCCAGCTCCGATGTGAACATCACTTCCTTTTCTCCCAACGGCTTACATCTCAGCACCAATTCGGAGCAGGAACAGTCACTCCACCTTGAAACATGTGCTCCTACCACTACCTTAACAAGGATAGAGCCCCTCAATGTCAACATAGAGATCAGGGCTGTCTCTTCTCGACATATTTGAGCTTTGATGCAATGTCTGGGACCCAACTGTGTTCTCCAAACTCGTGTCTACTGCATCCAAGGCCTATACTCCAAGGTTTATATTTCCTCCATTCTCGGAAGCCCAAATGTGTACGGACTCATTTGACTATCCTTATCTCCTTCTCACCCCTGGCAAAACGACTGAATGCACAGCAGTGTTCTGCGCCTCCCAGTCCTATCCTAACTATTCACAATCACAATACTCTTCTGAACTCTGGAAATCTCTTTATCATATTTGCTGAATAACTCCACCCTCTGGCCTATGACGACCAGGTCCAGGCCGCAGGCTTTGCCTTCTTCAGATGCACAAAAATCACAGCTGGATGACACTTGGAATACCATATTTTTAATGCCAGACAAATCTCAAACTAATCTGCCTCTCTCTCCAAAAGGACGGTATGAGCCAAAAACCCTGCCAACTCTACTCTATATTAACAATCTTCTTTCTTGGCGCAAACCACCATTTTGAACAGTCTGGCCTCCTCAAAATTCACCAACACGCTACTGAGCTCAGCATCCTCACGTCAGCGTCCATGGTATGGGGCATGCGCCAGAGCAGGCGTCGCTGCATCCACTTTCCGCCCTGTTACTCCAGGGCTCTGTCTCGGCCCACTCCCCCAACGCCATATGACCCCGGCCTCCCATCTCCTTGAGCATTGCCGATCAGCCACCTACTGCCACCACCTCAGCGCAACCTCAAGCCAAGCTGGTCGGACCCAATCGCCCTCCTACCATCACGTAGACCTCCCTCCGCTGAGAAGGAATCTGAGTAGCAGCTCAGCGTCACGAAAATGAGCCACCATGTCCATACAGCTGCCAGCTGATTGCTCCGGCCTATGCAGAGCATAAAGCCAATCTCATTTGAGTCCTCTTCAGCAACCGCTCATGGACACAAAGTCCGCACCAGCTGATAGCAAGGATTCTCGAAGAGACCTAAGGTACTAAAGAAATTAAGTCTCCACTCGATCCCCCTGGTCAGAGTCCAGTCTCACATCTATACGAGCACAGACTGAAAGCACAAGGACCTGAAGACTTCGGACTTTCGTTCCTCCGCGCACAGGTACCGCCAGCGCCACACCTATGATCCAGTAGCATCCATGACTCCCTGGCTGACCCACACATCTCGTTACCTCTCCCTAGCTCACAGCCAAGGTAAGTGATCTCTCCACGATCTCACATCATTACAACAAACGGGCACAGACAGGGGATAGCAAGCATTCAAGATGTCATTGAAAGCTGAGAATCTTAGTTTTGACCCAGGAAGACCGTAATCCCAGCGGCCTCAACTCCATATTCAGCACCTCGAGGGCCCCCAAAAGCATATATAAAGGTCTGCAAAGATGACATGCATTCATCTGCGAAATCAAGGTCGAGATCTGACATTCCAAATGCTGCACCACAGCTTGATCTCTCCGACATCCTCCTCAGAATCAGTCACTACATCCTCACAATCATACAATCCTTTTTGCACACTGAATCCCACACAGTTATGATGGAGTGCTGCTCAGCCCTCCTGGCTAGCTTCCCTGCCTTCAAATACTTCTTCAGATTGATGCCATGGAAACCAAGTCCCTTCAAAATTATTGGAAATCTCCCACAATAAGTGGAGTCCATTGGGGCGTTATCACTTCGCACATTCGACAGACAGTTACAGTGGTGGTCTTCCACTGCCTCCTTTCAGTCCTTGCACCCTGTGCACTTTTCGAGCTTTGTCCCTCCCCCCCCCCCCCCCTCTCCTACCCCCCTCCCCCGTTCTGGCAAGGCATAACATGGTTCACCACATCAACCCCTTTCGGTGAACTACCTAATCAGGATCACTGCCTAAACTCTCTCATTTGTTCCTCTTGTTTTCCTGCCTGTGGAAACAACTCCCACTTTCTCTTCAATATCATTCTTCTCTCCAGGTTTCAAGACGCTGTTCACTACATCTCAGATCACTCCCCAAAATCCAAAACAATGATTTCTTTTTCCCACTGTCTCAACCTCCCCCACCCCTTCACATCCACCCCAATCCAAATTTCCGTTTTCCCTCCTATGGAGTTTCTTTCTGCATCCATATTCGTCACCCCCAGTATCAGCTTGTCCACCCCATGCATCCTCTCCTGCCCTTCCCATTCCTCCCTACTCCCATTATTTGTCCAACATCTTTCTCTATCCTTGGCCTTCAACTTGGGAATGGTTCCCCCCCCCCTCTCCTCACATGTTCACTTTTGTGTCTGTTAATGTCCTGATCCATTCAGTGTACGAGCTATTCCTGCCCTCGACTCATGTGTGCAAAATATCTCGAGAAGTTTCAAGCACCGGCGTCTTGCTATCACCATTCAACTCTTTCTTCGGCAAACCACATTTCAAAGTTCGCCTCCAAAGCCAGTCGCTGACTGACAACCATCTCTGCCATGCAAAGTCCTTCATTGGCACACCATGAACTACCCTATCCACCTACAAGCCTTCTATTCCACAGCGCTTATAGAAGTACTGGTTCACCCCCTCTACGGGCTGTGCCTCTCGTCACCTTGCTCAGCTATGCTATGCAAAGAACCAATGCTTCATATCATTGGACCTCTCCGGCGATGAGCTGAGTCTATTCACCAATAGAGCTTGCACCACAGTCGCAGACGAGGGTGCAGGTTCGCTCTCTCTCTGTCTTCGACTGGCCTCTCTAGTCGTAGCGACTCGTCACCCCAAGGTTTATTGAATGGGACTTTTGCAATGTGAATTATGAGTGTCTTGAGCTGACATTTTTGTGGTTTTTGAAAAAACTATTTAAGAGATTAGTTTTAATTTTGAGGAATACTTGTTGAGGATGTCTGTGCATTAATGTCTATGAAGGGATCAAGAGGTCAACTCTGCATAGGCTGAGGGTAGTTAAAATTTTCCATCTTATGCACATAATAAATAGATGCACATCTTCCTTCTTTAAAAAAACAAAAAACAACTTGGCATACATAACAAAGGAAAACGAAAACTGTCTACTTTTACAAAACTTTTGTCATTTGATTGGCTCAAAGATGCAAAACAGAATACTCAGTGAGTGTAGGTATAAGCGGGCTCACAAGTGACTTGATGTACATGCTTGAAAAGGGTGTCACTCCGAAAATGAATTCTTGGAGAGCTGCAAGTGTGGACCAAGATAAAAAAGAATGGACAAAACTGCAACATAAGCTCTTGACAGGCGTGAAGGATGAGCTGTTTGATCAGGACTGTAGAAAAGGTTCCGATAACGTGTACGGTTATTCATGGTCATGCAGCGATCAATTGTAACCTGCAGGCTAGACAAGAACTGTGTATATTTAATGAACAACAATGAAATTGATTATTTATGGTTTCAATTTTTCTTTCAAGTGGTTGAATGTGATTAAACATTGTTCAATAGCCAGATAGCAAAGTCAGATTAAAAAAATATATTGGGAATTTCTAACACGCTACAGTGCCTGAAAAAAGTTTTCACCCCTCTAATGTTCTTACATTCTGTGATCACACTAGTTCTCTTCATTATACTAATCAAATCAAATTATATATATATGTTCACAACTTACTCTTCAATGATAAAGAAAAAACAATGCAGGAAATGATTGTGCAACGAAGTAGCTGTTAACGAGAGAAGAATAGACAAAAATCTTATTCTCAGTTGCACAGTACTTCAAATCTTTTTACCGATAATTAGATCAAAATACTTCAGGAGCAAATTTCTTTCTGAAAGTGTAAGAAAGTGGTATATGGGTTTTAATCTCAATGTAATCATGGTTTAACTGTAAAATTAAGCCCCCACTTTTCTAGGCTGAGTTTTACGGTGCATACATCGCACTTTGTCACCAGAAGGGACTGAAGACCAAGGAGCTTTCAA
Organism: Eptatretus atami; assembly: GCA_035128595.1. Lineage (NCBI taxonomy): Eukaryota > Metazoa > Chordata > Myxini > Myxiniformes > Myxinidae > Eptatretus > Eptatretus atami. Next base: position 176,155,953 of record CM068953.1, on the reverse strand, counting down.
AAGTAGACATTAAAGATGGTGGAAAGGACCGTTAGGATGCAGGTACTAAGTAAAAGATTCTCAGTACCAGTATTGCCCCCCATTGAGTCGGAAATCCCATCGTTTAAGAGAAAGTGGAAGATATATACCACCAGGAATCTAACAATTCAGTCTCGCCCATCCACTGCAGCAGCCGGGCCAAAACAGGAAACTGGGTTCGGGAGTGTCACTTGTAATCCACTGATGACTATGAACAGTCCTCCAGGCTACTCTATGTCATGGAGATGGGGGTCAGGTTACATCAATTACAATATCGTTCCTCACAAGCTGATCTTATGGAAGTGGCAAGAAAAGATCCATAAATACAAAGAGACACATTTAAATCTATATGATTGTTGGCGAAAAGCATTTATAAGGATACTGAGGCCATGTGGAGAAACGTGAATTTGAGGGCAGACAGAAAAATGAAATGTTGTTCCAATTAATAGCGTTAGGTGTGCGCGAAGTTACAAGCAACATCACCAATCAACACCATCTGATGTCAAAGCATGAGCTGCTTTACAATAAGCAGACCTGCAAATTGTCAAATGAGAAGAGCAATGGGATTACAAGTAGGAGAATTTGATGTTGAAAACCTGCTCGTTCAGGCTGTAATCTAGAATGGGGGGTCGGAATTCACATTTTAAAGCGACAAATGATCGAAGCACAGAAGCTAGACTGCCACCATCTGACGTCATCTGAGTGAAGAAGAAAGAGTTAAAGTGTTCGTGTGGGAGTGGTCGCAGTGAGAGTCGCGGCGTGAGGGGGTGTGTACGCAAGTGAAGCATGTGGTGATGGCAAGAGCTGACAGATTGCCAGTGTTCGCGATCGAGCTCCCCATGCCAAACGTGGGGCGATAACGTAGAGCAAGGTGGTTCGAGTTAGAAGGGGATGGGCAAAATTTCGGACCATCGTCGGACGTGTGCGAAAAGACGCTGTGTAGAGAAGGCAGGACGCGCGAGCAGGAGGAACGATCGCAGGTATTACTGCAAGAAGGTTTTCCACCAAGTTACTGACCTGTTCCCCCCCAGGGGGGGGGAGTGAATACTTGACCAGCAGTTAATTTTTTTGTACATGTTTTTTGCAGTCATCCTGACATGTAACCACTTCAATGATAAACAATCATTTAGCTTTGATCTCTTCATTATGAAATACAAAAAACAAAAAGTTAATTTCAAAAATTGTTTCTACATTATCTGTAAATCATCATAAATGTGGCATTATTGGGCATAGGTGAATACTTTTGAGGCACTGCAGTAGTTAGATTCATAATTTTTTATGCGGTGTTGAAGCTCATGAAGAGCACCATTAACAAGTCGGCAATACATCAACAGACAAAATGTTGGATAAAGGAAACAATTGTTGGAATGACAAATGCACCCCTCCAACACAAGAAAAAATAATCTATAGACGCAACGCGGTACATAACAGGCGTCGCAGCACGCGTGCTATAAAAATTCCAGCGTAGTGAAAATCCAGCAAAGACAAAATACAGTGACAGCGACGGTCGCAAACTTTATATCCTGTAGGAAGAGCTCGCTGTAAGACTTGGAAGAAGTCCAAAGGCGATAAAGCAAGGTAGAAAGAATGGACGAGTGAGCGTTGAGTTTGAGTGCGTGAGAAAAGGAAAGGGGGTTGCTTGTGGGTGGAGATTCCAAATACAACCATAGAAAATAGAGGCATCCAAAACATTCTGATCTTCATCAATTCACAAGCACAAAACACTGGCTTAATGAACAGGCTTCTCCTATTAAAAAGCTGCTGTTCAAAGAATGTGGGTTATGTTGAAAAACATGTTGGAACAAGAAGGGCACTCTGTGGAGCGCATACCTTTTCCAGGCTGATTAGTTTACTTTTTGTATCCCACTCATAGGCTGAATCTGATTCGGACCTGAAATAAAATTTAAAAAATTGGCTTGTTCTTGTCACCTACCCAACTCGTCCACCATGTTTCATCCGAATCCGGCCACAACTTT
>CM068953.1:176138139-176148525 GCA_035128595.1 Eptatretus atami | reverse complement strand
AAGAGAGAGTTATACATTTGTGGGATCGGTTATGCCTTCATCCAACTGATGCCTAATAAGGATGGGCAGGTGGTTGGATGACGATTCGTATACTGCGTTCCAGGAGGAAATGATGTCATTTCAGGTGAGGTGAAGGTTATGCTTGGGGAGGTGGGGTTTGGTCATGGAATTGCTTGGGATGACAACCAGGTAGGGCTGTGGGCATTGAAGTCACTCCCTAGTGTGCGGTTGGGTATATGTGCAAGGATTGAAGGTTTGGAATATAATCAGTGGGACGTGAAGTGATCTGTGGAATGTAAATGTTTATGTAGTTGTACATTTTGTTGGCTGCTTTGATTTTCACCAGTTGATTTTAGTGGTTGAGTCGGCTGGTGGTGGTGTGCATTTGGTTTTGGTTGTTGTGTTGGTGAATGAGATGTCCTTGTGGATAAGGCCTCCTCCTGGCAGACCATGTAATCTGCCTGTTCTGACGACAGAGTAGTTGTGAAACTTGGTGTTATGGTGGAAGATGCGAGTTTGTTTCTTGAATTAAAGCTGCGTATATTGTGTTTGTGGAGGAAACAACTGAGTTTGATTATTCTCCTGGAGATACCATTAATATTTGAACAACAGAAGGTAAGGGAGGGTTGGCAGGATGGCTTAGAGGTATGCACAGTCATCTCTAAGCTGTCTAGCCTAGATTTGAATCTTGGCCCAGCTCTAAACTGTCATCCCGGTGTTTCATCAATGTGTGCCGTCTCTCGGATGGACGTTAAACTGAGCATCCCATCTGTCAGCATTAGTTGATGGATGTTAAAGATCCATGGTATGCTTCATGTAGAGTAAAGGCAAGCCATCACCGGCACCATGGCTATGCTCCAAATTCCTGCCCTAACTCCTTAGTTGAGCGTCAGGCCTGACCAGCTGGCTAGTGAAAGACTTAGGTCAAAAACTTCCCCTGGCCAACTCCACAGAACGTGGGAATAATTGGGGCAGTTAAAAAAGAAGATAAAGAAATGCAGTGCCGTATATAGAGACTGTCTGGCTATCATTTGTTTTCTCCATGGAGCACTGTGGATTGGCTGATCACAGTCACGTGGTTTTAAGGAGGAGGCCTTCTGCTCAAGGAGTACAAGGAAGGTTGTCTCACCCATTGCTCATTCTTCGATTGAAACTCTTCATGGCTGGAGAGCGCTACATTAGACAGATTGGAGGCCAGCTCAAAGACATCGAATGACTGATTAGTGAAACTAGTTGAGCAAGTTGATGATCCGACCCACGATATTCCTATTCCATCCTGCTACAATATGAAGGAAAAAACTGCTCCAAAAGTTCGACACAGTCAGGCTACACATCTTTGCATGGGAGCAGCAAGATATACAGGACTTGGAATCTGGAGGTGAATTTGGCAGTAAGAGTGCGGACATGTGTGTCGTCGTGAAAAAAACCTCAAATGATCTGTTTCTGCAGCTGCTTTTTCGACTGTGTTCATGTCATATCGCCCACCATCCGATAACCATTGTCAGCGCTCGAATGATAGATATCCATCCATCGCATCATTAGCCGTATCTGACAGGTCATCACCATGTGACATCGCTCATCCCATCTACGAAGCCCCGCAAACGTGTACTACTAATGACGATGTCGGTTTGGAAATTCTGATTTTCATTCTCGGTGTTTTGTCACAAATATCATGTTTTTGTTTTTTTTGATCGTTCATACTCTATATTTGCATCATAAATATTTGGTCCAATAAAATTCTGTCATTTTCTTGATTCTGTCTCGTACAAATCTCGTAATGCACTCAACACAGATATTATTCCCCATTTTCTGATCTTCGCCTCCAAGCGAACATAACTTGATTTTGAGTGGAAACGCAGATATATATATATATATATATATATATATATATATATATATATATATATATATATATATATATATATATATATTGTTACGGCTGTGGAAATTCGCAGAGCACCATATAGGTCCTTAGATCAGTTATGCCGGTAAGTCTGTGTTCAGATAGATTTCCCCACCGTTGTCTAATGGGAATTATTCGTGTGATCAGGGCTGTGATCTTCGAGTTAGCCGTTTTTCTTTTGCTATCGTTATTTTGGACCAACCACTTCACAACCACCACCTCCACCACCAACATCGCTCTCATCGACCGCTTCACAACCACCACTCCCACCACCAATCGCTTCTCACCGCTTCACAACACCACCTCCACCACCAACATCGTCTCATCGACCGCTTCAACAACCACCACCTCCACCACCAACATCTTCTCACCACCGCCTTCAAAACCACCTTAACCACAAGCACCCAACCACACCACCCTCACACCACAAAAACACCAGCCACGCGACCATTACAGCAACCACCTTAACCACCACCACGTTGCCACCTCAGCAGGGTTGCGAGAAGCCTGAAATTCGTCGGAGAGAACGGACGATGGCCTCACCCCCCCCCCCCCCCCAACAAAAAGCACGTGCAGAAGAAGCGGGGAGGCAGCGCTTAAACAAAAAGAGCCGGGCCGATCTCTCCTGGAATTTTCCTCCCCCCGCGAGCCGCGAAGGGAGGAGCGATGCGCCGTCGAGATAAAAGGGCACGCGGAACGAGAGGTCAAGGTCTGTGGGTCTGGAGGTCGTGGTCGCTCGCTGAGGTTGACTGCGGGAGGTTGTGGAGGCGTGTGGAAGGGAGGACGAGCGCAGCGGAGCCAACGCGCGTGGCCTGCCGAGCCATGCCTTACCGTGGGTCGTGGAGACGGGACGCCGCCCCAGCGAGGTGAAGGTAGCCAGCCCGGTCTCGCGGAGCCTCTGCGGTCTACACGGCTCCGTGTCAATAAAGACCCCAAGGGGTACAGTCTGCCTCTCGTCTGTCCTGGGGTTTTTCTTTACTCTTGAATGAATGTTGTGGCGCCATGTCCGCAAGTAGAACTGTATAAGTGACTGTACATAATAGATAGACGGTATTAGCTCCTTTGCATTACTTTTGCTTGATTGATACATGACTGCATGCGTGTTTTGCATACCTGCATGACTGCATCATTGTTTATACGTGCTTATGTGTTGTTCATAAATAAATGTGCTTGTTTAAATGTACCCTGTTCGTTGCGTCCTTTCCTTAATTGAGCTGCCATCTTGCACTCGGAATATAGTTGGTTTTTAAATAGCCGGTAAAGCGATCGGGTCCAACGGGACTGCGCGATAATACCCCGCTCGGTTATCCCAAAAGGAAGGCGAGCTGCTCAAGCGGCTCATTTCCAAGCGGTCCCGTTGAGATACAATCTGTCGGTAATCTACCCGCGCGATTAATTAGGTATATCGACAATTCGGTGATTGACCCTGTAGCGCGGGTAGAGTACGGACAAGGTTGTGGTGTGCTTAAAACCACACCCGTGGCTGGTTTTCGGCGTTGATCCGGAAAGCCGCGACTGGATTGTCCGTTCGGTGGGCGAAGCGGCCGCTATTGGCTAAACGCGGTCGTTCGCACGCCGGCGGGCGAGAATCCACAACAATATATATATATATATATATAATATATATAATATATATATATATATATATATAATATATCTGATTGCCGTTTGATGTGCTGAATACGGCCGTAGTACTCTGGATTTAGCCGGAGGCCGAAAGCCAGCCAGCTTGTACTGAATTTAATCGGTGAATCCAGGAAAAGTACTGAAAATATCATCTTTGGATGGAATTCAAAGGGGGGAAAATGTCTCCATTCATGACATCACCAAGTTCAATACTTGTAAATTGCATGCATCGGCAGCGATAAACATATTAGTATGAAAATGTGCATTGGCTACCATCTCTCTCGTGCTGTGCGCTCAATGGGTCACTCAGTATGACTTACGATATAACGAACCACAGGACCACCCAGCTTTAACTCAGAATATCTCCAAAATTTACTGTGGGCCCAATCTGTTTTATTTTTTGTATACCTTGTCGAGGCTCATATGAGAGCTAACACACAACACACTGCAAGGGGGACATGAGACAAGAGGGGCGGGAGTGGGAAGAACAAAACAGTGGGGAACAGAGACATTAGGAGATCTGTGGAAGGGAGAGGGATGGGGCGGGGAACACGGGCTATACAAGATGGACATGACAGGGACTTTCAGGAAGGAAAGCAGGGAATTTGAAGGAGGTGGATTTGGGGTGGATTAACGGGGGTAGAAAAGATCGAGCATTTGGATGGGGTAAGATAAGAGGTGGTGGTGAACTGCTGTTTTGAAGGCCTGGAGGGAAGAATGGTATTGAAGAGAGTGAGAGATTCCAAAGGTGGGATGAAGGTGAGCAGTGATTCGTGATTTTGGTAGTTTTACCAGAAGGGGGAAGGGTGTTGTTGGCGGACCTTGAGCGAAAGTTTGTACGTGGTCAGGAGCTCAGGTGGGCCGAGGAAGGACTATGCGGAGGATTCAAAAAGTTGTGGACGGATTCGGACGAAAATTGTGGATGAGTTGGTTAGGTAACAAGAAGCCAATTTAAATTATATTATTCATGTCTGAATATCCAGTTCCGGCCTATCAGTGGGATTACAAAACGTAAAAGTAATCAGCCTGGCAGAGGTATGCTGCTACGGTGCCCTTCTTGATTTTTGATTAATTTGTAAAAAAAATTCTAAAAAACGTTTTCACTTTGTCATTATGGAGTATTCTGTGTAGATCAGTGACAAAATTTTTAAATTTAATCCGTTTTAAATTTCAGGCTTGTAACAACAAAAATGTGACAAAAAGTCGAGGGGTGTGAATATTTTCTCAAAGGCATTGTATTTGTCCCTCGTCTATTAATCCTTTTGTAATCAACATTAAAGTACACTGACATCTAAGTAATGCCTTTGACCTGCATGTGATACATGTACAAGCTCCACCATGAGCCTTATAGAAACGTTAAAAACTTCTCATTTTTATTGACTTAAGAGTTACTGATATTCACCAGTAAAGCAAAATGTGATCGGTGTTATCTGAGAGACACTTCTCACCAGGTGAGTAATGTGCAATTTGGACGCCCAGATATGGCATCACTACGCTTCCGAGAAAACTTCCGGATTTTCCAGATGAATATGCATCAAATGTGGCCATTTCCATGGCTTCCACCTTCTTTCGGAGATCAGCAAGTGCAACACCATTCACACCCACCCCCTGCTCAAATGTTCGGATCTATGAATAGATGTATGCGACTGTAAAGAAACCCATAGGTTGATCAAATGCAATAAGAATACAAGATTTTACAATACCTTTAAAGAGTCTTCGAACATGTTAAAACAAAACTCATATTTATCACTGTAAATAAAGGCTGGTGCAGATAACCCAATCTGAGGCGATAAATACAACTGGCCGATAAGTATTTTTTGGAACCGACCCGTACACAGCGCTATAGGTTAGGACATGGATCACAATTAATACTTCACCTGCATCAAATGTTCTGGATTTCAAAAAGCAAAATGAAAGGCTGTTTCAGTGCTGATCAATCATCATAATATAATGGGCGTAAGCCTGGAACTTCGAACACACTTTTCTCAGAACATATTCTGTTCATACTTCTGAAATCTTCACATTATGCGTCCATGTATTTATGCAGGTGATAACGGATTCAAAAAATCGAATATAGATAGAATTTTCAAAAGAGGGAATCGATGACGTCAACAATCGGCAGCTTTCGCGGCGGCAAACCGATGGCCGGGTCCCAGACGACGTGCTTTACTTAACCAAGTCCTTGAGTTCAGGACGTTTGTTTCAACTCAGCATTTATGACTTTTATCCTGCCATGTTGTTATCTATTGATGGAGGTAATATAGAAACGATGAATATGTCAAATTGTTCGTGTTACTCATCCGGCACGATGTGTCAAGGCCAACAATCTAAAGCGACCGGTCTCAAACGCTACCAGTGGCACCCAAGACACGCCACCGATATTAACTGAGCTGTTGAATGCGGCGCAAAACATCCAAAGAAAACTACCGTAACCGAGTATTGTGATCCGTCCTGCCCCCGTACCTCGTAGACGGGTATCTGCTAGTTTCAATAAGAATAGCATGGCATCAAGGCATGAAAGCCTGGTGTTGGTATAACGGTAAGGGTGGCTGGCTTCAGATCTTAGGGTCTTGTGTTCAAGCCCCTGTCCAGCTGTTGAATTAACACCAGGCGGGTTGACTCAGCCTGTCATCTTTCCGAGGTCGGCGAAATGAGAACCAACATGCTGGTAACAGGGGGCGTGCATCAGTGGCACAAGCCTCGCCCCCAGAAAATGCAGCCAAACAGCCACAGGATGCACACATCTCTCTCTATCGAGTGCAGCCTGTGGCTGCTGGTTGCATCATTGGTTGGGACGTGGCTATGCCGCTGATGCAGTGTCCCCCTTACCAGTACACTGGTGCTCATTTTCCGACCTCGGAAGGATGACAGGCTGAGTCAACCTCCTGGTGTATTTTAATTCAGTGGCCAACGAGGCTTGAACTCAGGACCCAAGGATCCCAAGCCGCCACCCTAACCACTAAGCCAACACCAGGCTAGGATGCACACATATAAATAAACCATCCCATAAGCCCACTGGAACAACATTCCAGGTGAGCTTAAAAAAATAACAAAAAAAAAGGCATGAAGATCAGACATTAAAGCACTGATTGCAAGATTTATCAACCGGTGAGTGAGAATTTTGTCATCCTTCCGAGGTTGGCAAAATGAGTGCCAGCTTGCTGGTATCCTGTGTGCAGTGGGACTCGTCCAGGGTTGTGCCCAATAGCCCGGAGACTATTAGGCAGCACAACACTCTCACAGAGGATGGTCCCAATGGATGGATGGATGGAGTGAGAATTTGGGAATGTCCAGAATTAAAAGTACTTTCATAAGGGCATGCAAAGCTTCAGGGAAGTGAATTAAAACATGCTTTACACTGTGAGCCAGCCCCAAGCAGAAAGCCAAAAGGAAACTGTTCCAGATCATATAATTTATTGTGTTCACATTGTCTGTCCTGAATTTATTCCAAGACACAATACACTCACCGAGGTTGATATACCAATCTTATTGCCTCAGAATGGGTTATGTGCAGTGGATTACCCCACTGCACATAACCCATTATGTTAATCTTTTATACCCCCATTAATCCACCCAAACCACCTCCTTCAAATTCCCTGCTTCCTTCCTGAAAGTCCCTGTGGTGTCCATCTTGTTTACCCTGTGTACCCCACCCCACCCCATCCCTCTCCCTTTCACAGATCTCCTAATGTCTCTGTTCCTCAGTGTTTTGTCCTTCCCTCTCCCACCCTTCTTGTCTCCTGCTCCCTTTGTTATTGTTCTGTGTGTGTTAGCTCTCATAGGGTCTCGCATTGTATACAAAAAAAATAAAAACTACTACATCCCATTCTGGTTACCTTAGAATTCAGGAAATCAATTGTGCCTGTGGTTTCCATGCTGACTTGATCCCCACCAATTCTTTGCACAGCCACGTTTTGCACTTCACGGTTCAGTACAGTCACAACATCTTCAAAGCGATGGATACTTTGCTCAGCCAACTCAAGCCTGTGTCTGAGGGCACCAAGATGTTCTCCTGCAGTTGACGACTCCTTATCCGTTACCCCAGTAGTCCTTTTCTGGGGCAAATGAGACCTCTTTACCACACGATGCACCCAAGTGTGGCTCAGTGACTGTAACGCAGAAGATACCATCTGTTCAACGACAACCAACTTTTGCTCGATAAAGGATATTCTGGCCTCTAATGTCCCAGGAGGAACTGGCGGTAACTCCTGAAGTTTTATGGAGAACATCGAGAACCAATCCAAGATGGTTCACAAAACTTCTCCGCTCGTGTTCCACGATGTTCCCCTCAACCTGCAACACATCAAATGTCACAGTGAATATTCTAGTACCCTCTCGTTGACCAGTTGGCAATAATTAAAGTAGGTTATGTGCCATGCCAAAAACAGTTAAAAATGAATGACATTGAAGAAGGGAAAAAAAAAAATGGGGGCCAATAACAAAACGACATAAGCAGAATGCTCCATAAAGTCAACTTTCTAATAGTGGGACATTACATAATCAGAACCAGACTAATAGTAACATAATGATGGCAGATAGTCACTACTAATCACGTGGCATGGGTGCCTGGTGCAACATCATTTGATATTTGCAGTTTTATTGGAATTCCGTCATGCAGACAAGGCTAACAAAAAAAAAAAAATCATCATCCATCATGCATTGCGCATGCTTCAGGTTTCTCGGTTTATGTGCAATGTGCAAAAAATGTACGCCTCTAGTCGGCTAACAATCGGAGTCGGTCTCAAACAAAGCACAGCATCAGTCCCCGGGAAGAAAGGCAAATAAGATGTGTTTGTTAACTTGTGCCCTTCCAACCCAAAAGCCCATGTTATCATGTCAGAGCGGTGTAGATGTTCACGGATTTTCACTGCAGATGTACAGATTACTCCAAAAGTTATGAATCAAAGTAGAACGTTAGCTAAAAGCCTCATTCAGCAACTAATGCTTAATAAACAATAAAATACACCATTAAAAAAGTACATCCTTTTCTTCTCTGGCAAGTCGTCATGGACCACCAAGAGCTCACAGGTGAGCTCAGTCTCAGATGCTGTACATACTGGAAAGTAGTGCAGTCCCTCCGGGAAGGTTCCTCATGATATTCTCAGTTGTGCCAAGGAAGGCTTGTGGGGAATCCTATTAACTTCTACCAAGCTATATGCTTGGTTGCTTATGCATACTTTTGCAATAGCCACGATTTTCTGAAACAGGATTACGTCACAAATCAAAAAGAAGAAAAAAACAACAAATGGCACCATACTCGGCTTTAGATCTTTGAAGAATACAAACACAAGACAACAGCATGAAAGACTACCTTCTCCGTGCAGCCAAGGAACGCAAACCTGCAGGTAGATCTTTTTTTCGAACATTGTTTCACATGCTGCACAAGCTGGAAGATGCAAAGGGTAGAGAAACAAAGAGAGGGATGAGCATTGTTTTACAAAAGGAAAGGGTAAAATAGGCGAGGGAAGAGTGAAACATGATTACGAGAGATTGGGATAGGGAAAGAGGAGCGAGGAGGAGAGAGAGGGGTCAAAAATCTACGTGTGAATTGAGAAAGAGGAAGAGAGAGAAGATAGGGAAGTAGGTAGGTGAGTATAGGAGAAGTGAGTTGAAAGGCCTATATATAGAAAGAAATGAAGCATAACAGGGCCTTGGGGAAAGGACGAAACATTGCCATTTTTGTTTACACAGTAAATAATGTATGGACATATCCATTATAGTAGGGCAAGAAGAGGTTGGCTTGTTTGGCATTCCCATCTGAGCCCTTTTCCATGATGCGTGGATCTCAAGTTAAAATCCCACATATAATGACAATATTTCTGCAATGTTCTCTAATTCCCTTGTAATTCATGGAAAAGTACAATCACATTTCCTCGCATTTCTTGATCTCAGTCACACTGTCCACTAGCTGTCCATTCCATTAACATGTCCACTGACTAGTTCACAATGGTCCATTCGCATGTCCACTGACTAGAATGACAGAATATTAGCAAAAACCAGGTCCCAGAGACCTCTTGGTGCCAAATGTTTGGGTTTCATGCTCTGGTGACTTTATCATTGACTAGCCAGTTTTACCCGATGAAAATTATTTTGCTGAATAAAGTGTAATCCTGCTGTATTTGCAAAAAATCTGTATGGATGGATGGACCGACGTACTCCCCGTGAAAAAGGCAGAATCCCAGGATGGCACTCGTTGAACACCCACTCCCTATGGAAGAGTAACACAACATCCCTCTGGCCAGGGGGGGGGGGGGGGGGGAGTCAGGAAGGCACCTGCACTCTACCATGTGTACAAGTGCAAAATTGCAAGTCATCTCCCAGCTGACTTGTAATACCCTCTGCCACCACCAAGGGGTGGTGGAATACACTACACGTCGCAGTTTCATGAAACAACAAAGCGTGATTCCGGTATTATTATAAGATGTGAACAAATTGTGTTTAAATGGAAAAATATCATTGAAAGTCCTTGCGCCTTGACTTTAAGCTTTAATTTACCGCACGTTTTATAATACACTTTGAATTACCACCATAATAAATATTTGATTAATTTTATTAAACACCCGTATTATTTAAAGTTGAATCGTGTCTGTCTGTTGTGAGTTCGAGATAAACCCCTTGTGCTGTGCTGTCCGTCTGCTCCATCCGTGCTGCCCTTTTCTTCCCCGCGTGGCCCATAATCTCAGAGAAACTCAGCTGTTCACTCCAAGAAAAAAAACGCTCAAGCGATTTCCGGCCAAGTCAGTGTTAACTACCCGCCCACAACAATTGGGTCGGAGAATTAACTTAACCGCCAGGGACGCGACAGTATTTTACTGACGTAGATGTGTTTTTATAGCACGTACTTTATATCTCTCTCC
>CM068953.1:176126141-176137139 GCA_035128595.1 Eptatretus atami | reverse complement strand
ATTGGTGCACTCAATAATCCATTTCCGAAACAAAAAATTAATATTTTGAACAAACACAACACAAAAACATACACCCACCCACAGACAGACATTTCTTGAATTAGAGTACGATAATAAAATTCTACATGTAGCCGAGTCATGCATGATAAGAGCCCAAATAAAATCCGCATTGCAAGTTTTACTTTCTTGTTTTAAAAATTGCAAATGTTCTTTCAGTGATTAAAACAAACAAAAAACGAGTGCAGATCCACAGCCCTTTCATTACAAATCTAATGGCAAACCAAAAACAAAAATTGTGAATAGAAAAAGGAATATCAATAACCCATGGAAATGACTCGAAGTCTTGGGCTACTTGGGAAGAAGTCCAAGCAATATGCCCTCGTTTTGCTCAAATTTATTTGCACAGAAGATGCTTTCCAAAGATAAACACTGGACCCTGGCACTAATGCATGGGCACCATACAACCAAACAGATATCATCAGCATAAGCTAACACCTTGATTGCACACTCCAGATAAAAAGGGCCAAGCTCAGCAAGTCTAGATTGAAATAAATCAGCAAGGGTTTGAATGAGAGAGCAACAGCATCCAGAGAAGGAAACCTCGCCAAATTCTCCTGTAAACCGCACAACGATGTTCCTTCTTCGTTCGTATGAAGCATAAGGTGCAGGGTTCAGATTATTATTAATCCAGCTTATTATTAATCTTAAGCACACTGGAAACATTAATGTAAAGCAGCTTAGCAAAATAAATAAAAGGTTTGAAAAACAAAACAAAAAACAGATGATCAACTCAATCAAATGATCACCATAATTAAGAGCTCTCTTCTGATCAAGAAGAACAAGTTCCAATTCTTAACAGGGTTTCTTATACAATATTCAATCAACACATATTGATGGCATTAAGAAGAAGAATTAAGCAAGAATGAAGGTGAGCATGGAAAACCCAAACAAACAACACAATTAAACCCCTTACAAGGGAAAGTATCATAGATAGAACATTTGGAACACAGTAACATGGCCCTCACCCAAAAATAGACCGCGTTTCCTTAAGCTCACCTGGATCAGGCGCGACAGTCACTCAAGCCCCCCCCCCCGCAAACCCCTTAGAACCTGATATTTTAATGCTGTGAACAAACTTTGGTACATCACATGATGAAGGTTGTGGTCAAGTTTCATCGAAATGTGTCGTTTCGGAGAACAGAGCAAATACATATTTAGGGTGTCAACCCCCACCTCCCCCTCCCCACACCCCATAGATCCCTAAATAAGCACAGATTTTGATGTGGTCAATACACCTCATTAGGCTTCAGATATGAAGCTTGTGGCCAAGGTTCATCAAAATCGTGTTTGGTTCAAGCGAATGACGAAGTGTTACAGGACTGACTGACTCACCTACTGACACTGCTCATCACATAAGCTCACCAGACTAAAGTCCAGGTGAGGCAAAAATGAGGAGCAAGATGCCAGGGCCTTTGAAAAAAAAAAAAAAAAACCTTAATAATCCACACACATAGCAGGGAAATTTGACACAAATTTTCTATGCATAACAAGTCCCCTTCTTTGGGATGAGATGAGAACAGCTAGTCAGCAGCTTTGAGGAAGCTCACAAAGCAGGCAGCTCGCAGCCAAGTTGGAAAAATAACTCAGCGGCAACCCCATCCATTCAGGAGCTTTTCCAGTGGCTGGTTCTGCATGCAGTGCCAAGTTCCTCAAGAGAAGGTAATGGACTCTCCAATATGGAATGTCCATCTTCACACAACCCAAGTAGACCTATCGAGACAGATGCGACTTTGGAAGAATCTACAATGCTGTACCAAATAGGTTTTAGAAAGATTTCTTCGGTAATCGCTGAATATTTGTGTGGAGAGAGAGTAACAGAAGAGTCTGCCAATCACAATTGGAAAACCTGTTTGCTCGGAAAAAGAGAGAGCAGAGAGAGAAGAGAGAGAGAAGAGAGAAGAAGAGAGAGAGAGCGCGAGAGAGAAGACGAGAGAGAGAGCGCGAGGAGAGAGAGCACGAGAGAGCGCGAGAGAGAGAGAGAGAGACGAGAGAGAGCAAGGAACCTTGACCCTTGACCCAGAGAGAGAGCAGCGAGAGAGAGAGCGCCGGAGAGAGAGAGAGCGAGAGGAGCGCCGAGAGAGAGAGAGAGCGCGAGAGAAGCGCGAGAGGGAGAGCGAGAAGAGAGAGCCGAGAGACGAGAGAGCGAAGAGCGCGGCGAGAGAGAAGAGAGCGAGAGAGAGCAAAAACTTGACCGTGACCAGAGAAGGCGAGAGAGAGCGAGAGCGCGAGAGAGCGCGAGAGAGAGAGAGCGCGAGAGAGAGCGCGGAGAGAGCAGCGAGAGAGAGCAGCGAAGGAGAGAGCAGCGAGAGAGAGAGCGAGAGAGAGAGAGAGCGAGAAGAGCGCGAGAGAGCGAGAGAGCGCGAGAGAGAGCAAGTAACTTGACCCTTTGACCCGCGAGAGAGAGCGCGAGAGAGAGAAGCAGAGAGAGAGCGCAGAGAGAGAGCGCGAGAGAGGAGCGCGAGAGAAGCGCGAGAGAGAAGAGCGAGAGAGAGCGGAGAGAGAAGAGAGCAGAGAGAGAGCGAGAGAAGCGAGGAGAGAGCGAGGAGAGAGCGAGAGAAAGGACAAAACAAATTTTTTTTTGTCGGGATATCCATTTCATGGGAAAGAGGAAGTATGATGGCGACATAAATATGTAAAACAAGATGCTATGATGAAGGGAGTGAGAGAATTAGCACACTGTTGAAAAAGAAACTCGCAACTGGACAAAAACACAAAAGTTGAACACATTCAAGATCTCTCACCTTTTGTCGGAAGGGCCACCTGATAAGAGCATCATGCTCTCCTTTCATGATGACAAAGAAGAGAGATATGTGTGTGCCACGACCAGCCCCATCACCGTTGAGGTAAATACGCAAGCATAACCTGAAACCATATCTGCTGGTGTAGAAAGCTGCAAGCAGAAAAGGAATACATGTGTCACAAAAGTTTAAACAAAATAATCAAAAGTAATTACACTTCAAAAAAAATAAAAAAATTATCACCGCACACCATGGAAATAATAATAATAATAATAATAATAATAATAATAATGAGATTTTTATGATGTGACCATCCCTGCAAATGACCTTCCTCCCCCCTACACAGCAAAACACAATGTCACAAACAATACCCAATTAATCCCTTGGCAAAACTACATTAATAAAAGTTATACATTTTGTGGGACTCCGTTATGCTTCATCCAACTGATGCCTAATAAGGATGGCAGGTGGTTGGATGACGATTCGTATACTGCGTTCCAGGAGGAAATGATGGTCATTTCAGGTGAGGTGAAGGTTATGCTTGGGGAGGTTGGGGTTTGGTCATGGAATGCTTGGGATGACAACCAGTAGGGCTGTGGGCATTGAAGTCACTCCCTAGTGTGCGTTGGGTATATGTGCAAGGATTTGAAGGTTTGGAATATAATCAGTGGGAGTGAAGTGATCTGTGGAATGTAAATGTTTATGTAGTTGTAATTTTGTTGGCTGCTTTGATTTTCACCGAGTTGATTTTAGTGGTTGAGTCGGCTGTGGTGGTGTGCATTGGTTTTGGTTGTTGTGTTGGGTGAATGAGATGTCTTGTGGATAAGGCCTCCTCCTGGCAGACCATGATATCTGCCTGTTCTGAACGAGAGATGTATTGTGAAACTTTGGTGTTATGGTGGAAGATGCGAGTTTCGTTTCTTGAATTGAAGCTGCGTATATTGTGTTTGTGGAGGAAACAACTGAGTTTGATTATTCTCCTGGAGATACCATTAATATTTTGAAACAACAGAAGGTAAGGGAGGGTTGGCAGGATGGCTTAGAGGTATGCACAGTCATCTCTAAGCTGTCTAGCCTAGATTTGAATCTTGGCCCAGCTCTAAACTGTCATCCCGGTGTTTCATCAATGTGTGCCGTCTCTCGGATGGACGTTAAACTGAGCATCCCATCTGTCAGCATTAGTTGATGTACGTAAGATCCCATGGGGGGGGCTATCCTTCATGTAGAGTAGGCAAGCCATCACCGGCACCATGGCTATGCTCCAAATTCCTGCCCTAACTCCTTAGTTGAGCTCAGCCTGACCAGCTGGCTAGTGAAAAGTTAGGTCAAAAACTTCCCCTGGCCAACTCCACAGAACGTGGGAATAATTGGGCAGTTAAAAAGAAGATAAAGAATGCAGTGCCGTATATAGAGACGTCTGGCTATCATTTGTTTCTCCATGAGCACTGTGGATTGGCTGATCACAGTCACGTGTTTAAGGAGAGGCCTTCTGCTCAAGAGATACAAGGAAGGTGTCTCACCCATTCTCATTCTTCGGATTGAAACTCTTCATGGCTGGAGAGCGCTACATAGACAGATTGGAGGCCAGCTCAAAGGCATCGAATGACATTTAGTGAAACTAGTTGAGCAAGTGATGATCCGACCCACGATATTCCTATTCCATCCTGCTACAATATGAAGGAAAAAACTGCCTCAAAATTCGACACAGTCAGGCTACATCTTTGCATGGGAGCAGCAAGATATACAGGACTTGGAATCTGGAGTGAATTTGGCAGTAAGAGTGCGAATGTGTCGTCGTGAAAAAAAACCTCAAATGATCTGTTCTGCAGCTGCTTTTTCGACTGTGTTCATGTCATATCGCCCACCATCCGATAACCATTGTCAGCGCTCGAATGATAGATATCCATCCATCGCATCATTATGCCGTATCTGACGTCATCACCATGTGTACATCGCTCATCCATCTACGAAGCCCCGCAAACGTGTACTACTAATGACGATGTCGGTTTGAAATTCTGATTTTCATTCTCGTGTTTTGTCACAATATCATGTTTTTTTTTTTTTGATCGTTCATACTCTTATTTGCATCATAAATATTTGGTCCAATAAAATTGTCATTTCTTGATTCTGTCTCGTACAAATCTCGTAATGCACTCAACACAAGATATTATTCCCCATTTTCTGATCTTCGCCTCCAAGCGAACATAACTTGATTTTGAGTGGAAACGCAGATTATATATAATATATATATATATTATATATATATATATATATATATATATATATATATATATATTATATTGTTACGGTGTGGAAATTCCAGAGCACCATATAGGTCCTTAGATCAGTTATGCCGGTAAGTCTGTGTTCAGATAGATTTCCCCACCGTTGTCTAATGGGAATTATTCGTGTGATCAGCTGTATCTTCGAGTTAGCCGTTTTCTTTTGCTATCGTTATTTTGGACCAACCACTTCACAAACCACCACACTCCACACCAACATCGCTCTCATCACCGCTTCACAACACCACCTCCACCACCAACATCTTCTCCACCACGCCTTCAAACAAACACCTTAACCACAAGCACAACCACACCACCCTCACGACACCACAAAACACCAGCCACGCGACCATACAACAACCACCTTAACCACCACCACGTTGCCACCTCAGCAGGTTGCGAGAAGCCTGAATTCGTCGGGAGAGAACGGACGATGGCCTCACCCTCCCCCCCCCCAACAAAAAGCACGTGCAGAAAGACGCGGGGAGGCAGCGCTTAAAACAAAAGAGCGGGCCGATCTCTCCTGGAATTTTCCTCCCCCGCGAGCCGCGAAGGGAGGGGCGATGCGCCGTCGAGATAAAAGGGCACGCGGAACGACGAGGTCAGTTGTCAAGGTCTGTCAAGGTCTGTGGTCTGGAGTCGTGGTCGTCGCTGAGTCGTCGACTGCGGAGGTTGTGAGGCGTGTGGAAGGGAGGAGAGAGCGCGCAGCCAAGGCGCGTGGCCTGCCGAGCCATGCCTTACGTGGGTCGTGGAGACGGGACGCCGCCCCAGCGAGGTAAGGTAGCCAGCCCGGTCTCGCGGAGCCTCTGCGGTCTACACGCTCCGTGTCAATAAAGACCCAAGGGTCCAGTCTGCTCTCGTCTGTTCCTGGTTTTTCTTTACTCTTGAATGAATGTTGTGGCGCCATGTCCGCAAGTAGAACTGTATAAGTGACTGTACATAATAGATAGACGGTATTAGCTCCTTTGCATTTTTGCTTGATTGATACATGACTGCATGCGTGTTTTGATACCTGCATGACTGCATCATTGTTATTCGTGCTTATGTGTTGTTCATAAATAAATGTGCTTGTTTAAATGTACCCGTTCGTTGATCCTTCCTTAATTGAGCTGCCATCTTGCACTCGGAATATAGTTGTTTTTAAATAGCCGGTAAAGCGATCGGTCCAACGGGACTGCCCGATAATACATCGCTCGGTTATCCCAAAGGAAGCGAGCTGCTCAAGCGGCTCATTTCCAAGCGTCCGTTGAGATACAATCTGTCGGTAATCTACCCGCGCGATTAATTAGTATATCGACAATTCGGTGATTGACCCTGTAGCGCGGGTAGATAGGACAAGGTTGTGGTGTGCTTAAAAAACACCCGTGGCTGGTTTCGGCGTTGATCCGGAAAGCCCGGACTGGATTGTCCGTTCGGTGGGCGAAGCGGCCGCTATTGGCTAAACGCGGTCGTTCGACAGCCGGCGGCGAGAATCCACAAACATATATATATAAATATATATATATATATTATATATATATATATTATATATATATATTATTATATATATATATATATATACAGTAATCCCCATTTCTCGCGGGGTTACGTTCCAAACTCCCCGCGCTAAGTGAAAATCCCGATGAATGGACGCCTCCCCAAAAATCGATTCGACTGGTCTGATCGGTTGGCAGTATTGGTTTGATGCGGAGATCGACTAGTCTGGTCTGGTCGGTTTGGCAGTGATTGGGTTTAGGTGCCGGAGATCGACTAGTCGGTTGGTCGGTTTTGAGGTGCTGGTATGAGCAGTGCTCGTCCAACGGCAAACCTTTTTCCTTCCGGAAGGATATATCGAGCACCTTACCTTAACCTTCTCCTGGAGCGTCCAGGACCTTCTCTGGCGCTTCCGTTCCTTGCAGAACCTTCGAAGGTGCAGGGCGTTTGGGCGCCATCGTGTGGGCTTGGAGAAAAACGTAGAAATATTCTAATTCACAAGCGAAACTTTGTTTCGTGCGTTGTGTGACTGGTCGAGCACCACGCGTTATAATTTATTGCTTAAATAATTTATATTTTATACATTTTACCGCGATTACCGGGGGAATCCGCAGAAAAATAGTTACGTTCCAAGGGAAAACCCGCGATGAACGGGCGCCGATAGGTGAACCGCGATGAAGCGGGGGTTGACTGTATATATTTTACAGCTGTGAAATTCGCAATTACACCATTCAGGTCCCGTAGGTGAGATTATATTTCTTAAGTACATGTGAGTTGACCAAACCCATTGTTTAGAGGGAATTAATGTGATCATTCGGCTGCGATACTTTGAGATAGCCGTTTTTCTTTCTCTTCTTTTAATTTGAGCACGGCACCACCACGTCTCTCGTTTCAGCGGGCCCCACCCCGCATCTCCGCTTCTCAGCGGCCCCCACCCCGCATCTCCCCCCTCGCCGTTGACCAGGCCCCCTGCGGTGACGATCGACGCAGCGGGAACTGAAAGAGCTGCAAAAGATTCTCGCCTGTGACTCCCGCGGTTCTTTGCTGGCAAGGCGCCAGGCCTGATAATTCCTCGCCCCCGCAAGACGGAGGAAGGAACGAGAGGAAACGCCCCGTTGCGAGCGATATTTTTTTTTTGCTCCACCCCTCGAAGGCTCCACCTCCACTCCAAATTTTGCTCCACCCCTCGAAGGGGTGGAGCCAAAAACGGGGCGGAGAACAGGCGTGCGCGCGGCGTATAAAGGACGGTGAAGCAGGAGGTTTTAAAAAGGGGGAAGACTTTTCGTGTGGGCTTCGTGCTTCCTTGAAGAGTTGTGTCTGTGCGCTTCGAGCTTCGTGCCTTCTGGACCCGCTTTGTGTGCTTCGTGACTGCTGGATCCTGCTTCGCTTCGTCTCTCCTGCTGCCTCGTCCTGCTGCCGGTGGTTCGGTGGACTCGGTCGGTGCTCGGTCCGCGTCGGGAGGCCAGCACGAGCAGGGCGCAGGCACGCTGGAGGCCTCGCCGACCACGCTCGATCGGAGTCACGGCCAGCCGGGACCAGGTGGACGGGCGCCAGGACTCGACATACAGGAAGTCGCAATTCCATTTTCTTTTGGGTTTTGTGTAAATGTGTGTGTGTGCGCCGAGTCTTTATAATAAAATTGTATAAGTGTTGCCGAGTGTTCGCGTTAGTCGGT
The DNA here is from genome assembly GCA_035128595.1 of Eptatretus atami. Taxonomy (NCBI): domain Eukaryota; kingdom Metazoa; phylum Chordata; class Myxini; order Myxiniformes; family Myxinidae; genus Eptatretus; species Eptatretus atami. The sequence continues at coordinate 176,128,911 of CM068953.1, read as the reverse complement.
TGTAGCTCTGCCTCATCGTTGCTTTTGTCGTTCCTCTTTATTTGCTATATGTGCATTCTTGCTGTAAATACATGCTGTGATATATGTGTGCTTTGTGTCTGTGCGTGTAATAAATGCTTTCTTTTGAATTTTCCCCCGTTTCGCTGCGTCCTTTCCTTTGTTGGGTCTTCATCTTGCTTCACGTAAAGGTTTGAGTGGCGCGGGACGCGCTGATAATTAATCAGGAACCGTCGAGGCGACGATAACACCGCTCGGTTATCCGATAGCACGGAACGGATTGCTTAAGCGGCCCGTGTCCGAAGCCGACCTGCGGCGAGGTCGGTCGCCAGTTTACCATCCGCGTGGGTACTTAGGTAGTCGAGTTTGGCGAACAACCTATCCACGCGGGTGCCGATTGGCACGATCGTGGTGAGGCCGGAAGCCCACCCGTGACTGGATCCGCGTTAGTCCGGGAGGGTCACGACTGAATTGTCCGTCCGGTGGGCGAGGCGGTCGCGATCGAGTCACGTGGCCGATCGCACGCCGGCGGCGCGCGAATTCGCAACAATATATATATATAATCATGATTTGCTGTTTTATGTGCTCAATTACGGCCGTAGTACTCTGGATTGCCGACCGAAAGCCAGCCAGCTGTACTGAATTAATCGGTGAATCCAGGAAAAGTACTGAAAATATCATCTTGGATGGAATTCAAAGGGGGGGAAAATTCTCCATCATGACATCACAAGATTTCATACTTGTAAATTGCATGCATCGGCAGCGATAACATATTAGTATGAAAATGGCATTGGCTACCATCTCTCTCGTGCTGTGCGCTCAATGGGTCACAGTATGACTTACAGATAAACGAACCACAGGACCACCCAGCTTATACTCAGAATATCTCCAAAATTTACTGTGGGCCCAATCTTTTATTTTTTGTATACCTTGTCGAGCTCATATGAGAGCTAACACACAACACACTGCAAGGGGGACATGAGACAAGAGGCGGGAGTGGGAAGAACAAAACAGTGGGGAACAGAGACATTAGGAGATCTGTGGAAGGAGAGGGATGGGCGGGGAACACGGGCATACAAGATGACATGACAAGGACTTTCAGAAGGAGCAGGAATTTGAAGGAGTGGATTTGGAGTGGATTAACGGGGGTGAAAAGATCGAGCATTTGGATGGGTAAGATAAGAGTGGTGGTGAACTGCTGTTTTGAAGGCCTGGAGGGAAGAATGGTATTGAAGAGAGTGAGAGATTCCAAAGTGGGATGAAGGTGAGCAGTGATTCGTATTTTGGTAGTTTACCAGAAGGTATTGTTGGCGACCTTGAGCGAAAGTTTGTACGTGGTCAGGAGCTCAGGTGGGCCGAGGAAGGACTGCACGACAGAGGATTCAAAAAGTTGTGGACAGATTCGGGCGAAAATTGGTGGATGATTGTTCGGTGACAAGAAACAAGTCTATAATTTTGATTCAGTCTGAATCCAGTTTTAGTTCAAGTCTGAATCCTCAATTTTCATCCGATTGACTTGAAATTTGAAGAGGATAAAAAGTTGTGGCCGATTTGGATGAAACATGCTGTGATTAGTCTGTTATAACAGAGAGCACTATTAAATTATATTTCAGGTCTGAATCCAGTTCCGGCCTATCAGTGGGATACAAAACGTAAAAGTAATCAGCCTGGCAGAGGTATGCGCTCCACCGAGTGCCCTTCTTGATTTTGATTAATTTGTAAAAAAAATTCTAAAAACGTTTTCACTTTGTCATTATGGAGTATTCTGTGTAGATCAGTGACAAAATTTTTAAATTTAATCCGTTTTAAATTCAGGCTGTAACAACAAAATGTGACAAAAGTCGAGGGGTGTGAATATTTTCTCAAGGCATTGTATTTGTCCCTCGTCTATTAATCCTTTTGTAATCAACATTAAAGTACACTGACATCTAATAATGCCTTTGACCTGCATGTGATACATGTACAAGCTCCACCATGAGCCTTATAGAAACGTTAAAAACTTCTCATTTTTATGACTTAAGAGTTACTGATATTCACCAGTAAAGCAAAATGTGATCGGTGTTATCTGAGAGACACTTCTCACCAGGTGAGTAATGTGCAATTTGACGCCCAGATATGGCATCACTACGCTTCCGAGAAACTTCCGTGATTTTCCAGATGAATATGCCATCAAATGTGGCCATTTCCATGGTCCACCTTTTTTCGGAGATCAGCAAGTGCAACACCATTCACACCCACCTCCTGCCTCAAATGTTCGGATCTATGAATAGATGTATGCGACTGTAAAGAAACCCATAGGTTGATCAAATGCAATAAGAATACAAGATTTTACAATACCTTTAAAGAGTCTTCGAACATGTTAAAACAAAACTCATATTTATCACTGTAAATAAAGGCTGGTGCAGATAACCCAATCTGAGGCGATAAAATACAACTGGCCGATAAGTATTTTTTGGAACCGACCCGTACACAGCGTATAGGTAGGACATGGATCACAATTAATACTTCACCTGCATCAAATGTTCTGGATTTCAAAAAGCAAAATGAAAGGCTGTTTCAGTGCTGATCAATCATCATAATATAATGGGCGTAAGCCTGGAACTTCGAACACACTTTTCTCAGAACATATTCTGTTCATACTTCTGAAATCTTCACATTATGCGTTCCATGTATTTATGCAGGTGATAACGGATTCAAAAAAATCGAATATAGATAGAATTTTCAAAGAGGGAATCGATGACGTCACAATCGGCAGCTTTCGGCGGCAAACCGA
>CM068953.1:176061322-176078226 GCA_035128595.1 Eptatretus atami | reverse complement strand
GTAGAATCTGCTATTTGCTTTTGCTTTTGTGCTTGTAGATATCGTTTTATGTATCAATTGGGTTTAAATAATTGTTGTTATTCTTCCAATCCATCTCATTATTTCTTATTGTCCTAACATCTCATTACAAAGTAATTAGCGAAAAGAGTCCACTTGATAACTTTGTTCGTTGTAATTGCAGCTCCACTGGACTGCAATGCATGATACGTAATTTTTTAATAACACACAATACGCCATCAGCATGAAATCACTTGTCAGGTTCAATCCACAGAAACGTAACATGCGATGAGTAACCTCCAATCTGCATAGAATTGGCGTTCTGTCCTAGCAACCCCACCTCACTGGGTTGTTGCGCCGCGCATGGGAGGTGTTCGGAGACTTCGAGTGCTTCCTCTGAATCAACGCCCAAACCCGATCATTACATATTTGCTCTGCCCATTGTGTTCTCATCCTTGCAAGGGCAGCGCCTTATTCCGTCTGCGACATTCATGTCATTGAAAGTCACCTTTTTTACTGATGCACTTTTGGAGTTTCGTTTTTAACCAAGACAAAGTATCTTAAACTATTAATCGTTGGTTAAACTGCCTGGGACTCTATTCAAGAATCTGCGACCAGTAGAGTCCAGTTCATGGGGAGTCTCTTTAACTCTGCTTGACGTATGCACATTGATTCCGCGTAAATTTTTATGATCTCGTATCCACCGAACGTTAGACTGAAGTGCAAATTGTTTTTGTCGATATGACTTAAAATGGCCGTAATTATGTCCAAATACTGCTAAAGCAAGTTTAAAGTCCAAGAAGCATTGTGTTTGCATGTCAATTACTATAAATTCAATGAAATAAATAAAGAATTTTAATGCTAGAGAAAAAAAAAACCAACCTTTTCTCGGAAGTGACCCTGATGGCCGCTTCTTTACACCACCTTAAGTTTAACAAGTAAAGTAGTCCTCTCAGCTTCTTTCATGAATACTTAAAACAGCAGTACCTTTCTCTGTTTGGAATTATTTTCGAATTGTTTGACTGGCGCAAGAAGCGGATAAACATGTTTTTACCTTCACTCTTCTCTGCGCATGCGATTCAGATGAATTCGACAATTACTCAAATTCACGACAACGTAATGCTAACACTGCATGTGGTTTCTGATCATTTCGTTCATTTCTGACAAGTTAAACATATACATTGAATTGAAATCATGTTGTTCCTCGTTATACACGATTCTGTAACAGACAGAACCAATGTAACCCTGCTTTCCCTTCGGCAATGACAGGGTTAACAATTTGCCCAGCAATTATCCGAATAACCCACCACTGTGGACTTCCATAGGACCAAAGCCCCCTGTCTCCCTTGTATGGGCAGTTGTTCTATCATTGTGCCCATTCTATGGAAATGTATAAAAATGTGTTTGGCCTTTTCCGTTCTGTCAATCCATCACCGAAATTCCCATGAAACATCAATCACATGATTCATTTGCAGCTGAAGACACTCATTTTTTTCAAATACTGAAGGTCCAGCACAATTACCTGTATATGATCACGAAAAAATCTGATAAACGCATTGTCGGAATCAGTAAGGGTACCCAAAAGTCAGGAATGTTTATTTTTTATTTTTTATAACTTTTTATTTTAAAAAACTTGAAAAAATTTCTAATTGGTTAGTGATTCATGGAATTGATTTTTTTTTTTAGAGCAATTGTGAAAAATATGTCTCCACTGGCCCATGTTTCTTTGGCAAGTCTTCGCTTCCTCTATCTCCACAAAAGTCTATCTTACAGAGGACAAAAACCAACTCTTATAAATCCATCATATCCTCCGACCAATTTTCAATCCTCTAGCGTCGATGGCTAAACCAAATTATGATCATCGTGTTTTCTATGGTTGTTATCACATAAAGATGGAATTTTCTTGAGTTAGATTATTGATACCCACTGGAGTAATAATTCAACAACTTTCACTGTTTGGTGTAAATTCATCATAATGAATTCCTAGCTCTTATCTAAAATTATAAATAAATAAATTTCACATGAAAATAAAAAATCATTTAAAATAAAAGAAACCTTTACTTTTGCCCACCGTGTATATTGTTCACCCATTCGCAAGAATGCACCGAGCTAGTAAAGTTTGGAAAAGGACGATCGTATGCTTCCTCCTTAATTATTTCCAGTTCCAAGAGCCATTGACACTTTCCTGTAATCTAGTGTCGGATGTTTCCATTTCCAAAGACAAGGCTGCAATCATATACACACAGAGCGTCAATGCAAGGTTAAGCAAGCTGCGTATTTGGCTTTAATTCTTTGCTTGCAAGATGAGCTGTCCAAAGCGATTGTTATACATCCCTATTAGTCTCCTGGCTCTCTCTCCTGCAACCATCCACAGTTAGTAAGTCACCATTCATGCAAAGGTTTCAAAGAACAATGTAATTTTCATTTTTACATTTATACTCTACTTACAATATACACTTCCCAACCGATAGTATGGTACAAGAACAGAAAGGGGATTTTTCCACTGATAGTAACATAAATTTGAATAGCGGTCATTTACATTTGGCTCACACATTTTCCATGTTCCTGATGTGGTGAACTTCCTTTTCCATTGATAATGTAAAATAGATGTGATGTGCAGAGGCTTCCACCACATTTCTTCAATCAGTAGGCTAAAAATAACTCTTTATCGGGGATGGGGGGAGAGACGAAAGTCCGAGTTCGCCCTGGTGCTTTCAGTCTTGCGCTAAAGGATGTGAGACTTGACTCTGACCAGGATCTGGACAGAATTAAATCTCGTACACGTCTCTCCAAGAATCCTCTTGCTATCGCTGTCAGTACTGGTGGTCAACGTGGTTGCTAAAAGACTCAGACAGATATGTTTCCTGTATGCTTGAGATCCTTTGTGTTAGTCTTGTGTCTCGTTTTCCCTACTACTGAATCTCCTGCTGAACCCAGATTCTCTCGTGAGGCGCTCGTGTGGAAGGCAATGGGGCACCAGTGCCTCCAATATGCAGCAGATTTCGCATCTCACGGAGGATGGGATGGGCCAGGCATCTGCCTGGGGAAGCCAGATGGGAGGCCCTTGTGAATTTACCAGTAGAAGTGGACCACGACGCACTGCGCCGGCTCCATTCTCCCCTATAGCTGAACCTACTTATTGCGGGGGGGAGGGGCGTTGGGCCCCCAGCTTGCTGGAGTACTATGAGCTCTCTCATGCATTCTCAGCCATTCTTAGCAACAAAATACATTCTTCAAACATTGTATATCTTGCTTAAATATGGAAGATTATGACATTAAATGCTAAATAATTTGATTCAATTCAAAGTATGAATCGATATCAGATAGTTTAAGATATTAATACTTTCGAGAGGCAATTTTATGTTTCTTCTACCAGCTTTCTCCACATTTGCAAAGTGCATACACAAAAAACAACCCTGGATACCTTAACCACCTGGAATGGTGGCGATCGTTAGGCCCTTGATTTAATGAATAAAGGTGATTTTTCTCTATTCATATGCAACACAAACACCCACCATGTATTCAGCAGAACTGCTCTTCCTTTTTCTTATAAAACCTACATGGCAAATTTAGCAATTTTGCTATATTTTTGTTTCTTAATGAAAAGCTGATAAAAGCTTATAAAATTACTGTAAATTAAAGGAACATACTATAGAAACGTCAGATTTGTGCAACACTGTCTTTGTAGCTATGTTGGTAGCCAGCCCAAAAGTTCGAGTGCGTAAGTACAAGACTTGATCAAACACAACTCCCACCAGTCTTAGGTAAGTGCAACAAATTGTAATACGCTAACATATATTTAAATACCATACAAATTCTTAAAAAAAAATAAAATTGCGCACCTGTAGTCAACCTTTCCAACCCTAACCTCGCCTAATGTTAAATCCTTCCCCTCTGGACTTTCTTTGGGAGAGTCTACCATTCTAGAGAGCTGCCTCAGAACCAGTGGGTCAGCATTCACCCAGTAGATTGCGCAGGACTCAAGCAAGCACTCTCTTCTTCATGCTCCAGGACCAGGACTGGCTCTCCCATATCTACTGTGCCCGCAATTTAACAACAGCCTTGGAATTCTTCCACAGCAATCTATAACTATATTCTCTTGCTAAAATCTCTCTTCTTCTCTCCTCTCTTCTCTCTCTCTCTCTCTCTCCCTCTTGCTCTTCTCTTTCTTCTTCCCTCTTTTTTCTCTCCCCTCCTCCCTCCAGATCCATCCATCTCGTCTTCAACTTGTCCTAGCCCTGTATTTCCACCCATGTACACTGAAACCTGATGCGAAGCAGTGCCTCTAACAACTTGCTTTCTCTTCCTGGAAAGCAAACCCGATGAAGCAATCTAGATCATTCCACAAAGACCGCACAAAGTGTGTCTCCACTCGCAATAAGAGCCAAAAACATGTCCAACTCAAGAATGAAGCTTTCAAACTTGTCTCCCTCCTCTAAAACCCGGCTGGCCATTAAAGTTGTTGCAGAGTAGCTTTCGTCCGGCGATCCCGTCATTCTCTTTTCAAATGCATCCACAGCAGGACCTGTTCATAGAAGGCCAATGTCCTCATTTCTGTGTCGTGCTTCCAAATCTTGTGTCCCCAACCCTCGCTCTCGTTCCCCACCTCCAACCCATCGCTACCAGTCCACCCATCGACCTCCTCAACTCTGCGTCTTTGCATGTAGAGATGTGGAAGAGGTTGTGGGAACCTTGACTGATTCTGCAAACTGGGACGTGCGATGGCATCGTTCACTTTCACAAAAAACATGCACGCTCTCTTGCACATTCCTCTTTCTGCCTCTCAAGTGTTTGTGTAGCTGCTCTCTGCCCAAAACGAAAACTGTATTCGTGCTGCGAGAGTTACCACAATGAGCAAGCCAAGCAATTGCAGAAGTGCGTGCACTTTACCCCCAGTGCGCCGCTAGTTCGGATATGTTACCACTGCGTCTTGATCTTTTCTGTAGACCAGTTTAAGTGTTCACAAAGTGAGGCTGCAATCAGTGTGACTAAAACGTACTTGAGAACGGCTCACTCCTTGACTGGTCTGCTGCATAAAGAAACCTGGAGTTTGTTTATAGCAAGTTGGTTGCGGAGACGGAACGGTTAACTGTTGTCCTTAGTGGTTTGGCAAGTCATGGATGAAGTTAACTTTATTCAACTTTAAAATCGCTCGAGAGAGGGTAAGTTTGACCATCTTCAGCGTTGAATTGCTTTACCGGAGCAAGGCAGACTTTCATCTGCATATAAAGCAAACTTCCTGGTATTCGTACAAGGCATGTCACTCACATACATGTTGAGTTAGGATGGCAGATAAAACAACCCTTGGGGAAGACCATTCATTGAGAGTCCTTACGGAACATGTTTAGTCTCGAGCGAAAATCCTATACATCAATCTTTTACGCATGCCCTCTTCTGCATATCATCGGTAATCTTAATTCTTCACTTCCATATAGCTTCCAAAACAAACATTATACCATCCACTTTCGCTTCCCCCTAAAGTCCCTAAGTCCCTCCCTTTTTGATGGTGATAAATGTGTTGCGTGACAACATAGAGAAAAAAGACACTCGGGGATCGACCTGTTTGCAGAGGATTTAGTAATAGCAGATCAAAGAAGAGCTGACAGAAAGAATGATGAATATGCGGAGTATCGAATGACAGCGAATCTGAGTCATCAACACTAGGAGATAGAGTTATGATGTGCTCGCTCAATATGGAGCAGAGAGGGTGGATGTCAATAAAGAGTGAAGAACTGATCCACAAGTGGAAAAAATTAAGAAACCTACTCAGTTATAAAGGAAAGGAGAGTTTGCTGAAGCAGAAGTCAGGACAGAGTGTAAAGCAGCATGGATAAGCGTGAAAGAGCGTTATGGTGGCGTTCGTGATAGAAATTGCAGGCGAAAAGAACCACAAGGCGTTCATTCAGGCCAATGTCTTTGAGGAAAAAAGAAGAAGTTGCTGATAGCATTTACAGACAGAGATCTGAGAATGCTTCAGGTTATCAGTGTATCACAAGGAGTGGGAACAGAGAGACGAGAATATACAAGAAAGCGTACTTACTATAGAAAAGTAGAGAGGCTAGGTTACTAGTTTCGGAGTGCATCAAAGAAAGATGAGGAAACCCTCAATAGGAAAATGAATAGTCAATTTAGAGTGACAAAGACCAGAGGAGACAGTATGAGTAGAGGATGTATAGTACAAAGGATGCAAGAACAAAGAGAAGAGGAAACGGAGACAGAGGAGAATGTGAGAAAGATAAATAAGAGCGACAGCATCTCCTTGAAATATTGGATTAGGCCCTTAAGAAAGAAGATGAGTGGCGAGTGGAGTTCAAGTCATCACCTTGCAATACAATACAGCCACAAGTGGCCTTGCAAAAGATCCACACCTACCAATAATGCCAACATTTAGATGACAATACGATTAGGTAGACACAATTTTTCCCAAATGAACTTTTTTTATTAACTGAATGAATCAAACTAAACACTGATTGTAATTAAGAGTGGTTAACACTACGGATTACCTGCGAAAAAAAAGTACAAAATCAATAATTCACCGGTTGTAAAAGATTCAACCCCCTGAGTAGTACTTGGTGGAACACATCTTTTGCCAGCATAAACTGTGCATGAGTCTTTGCTCCTGAAATGATTTCGCGGCCAAATTAGCAAAGCGTTGAATATGTACAACTGAGAATCCATCTAATTTTCTCTGTTATCCAACTTTTCACATTTAATCTGCATTTGTTTGGCTTTATCAATTTGGAGTGGATAATTGTGAAGACTCAATATGTTAAAATTTTTGATCTGGCTCTATTTCATGTAGTGTGCGATTGCTGATTTCTGGTTAGATTATCAGTTGTGGATGATTTGAGAGCATCATTAAAGTAAGCATAGTGATCAAAGATGTGATACTTAGATATCTAATATATATATATATATAATAATATATTATAATATATAAATATTATATATATATTATAGTTATAACATGTTTGCGAATTTTCACGTCCCGTTCGGCTCGATCGCCACGTGCTCGATCGGCGCGGCCCCCACCGGACGGACATCCATCGTGACCTCCGGCTAACGCCGGGATCCATTCACGGTGACCTTTGCCTCCCAAACCAGTCCGCATTCTACCGCGGAATTAGGTGAATCGCGAAAGTCAAATACTAATTACCCGCGGACTCACCGAGATCATGTACTGCCCACAGCGACTTCGTACTACGATCGCTAACGCTCGATTCCGGGCTAACGATAACCGGCGTTTATCGTCGCCTTGCGGTTCAGATTAATTAGTTCGAGCGGGCCCTGCGCCCACGACGAACCCTTACGTTGAAACAAGATGGAAGACCAAACGACAGAAAGGACCCAGCGACCACGGAAGAATTCCACAACAACATTTTTATTTACAACACGGACACAATAGCAACACATAAAACACAGCTATCTGTATTTACAGCACATTGCAAATGCACATATATCATCTAGAACAAAAAGCAGAAGTAATACACGAAATAACGCGACACACGGACAACTTACACAATTCTACTTCACGACTTAGCGCCGACACACACATGTTCACACCAACCCAAAGACAGAATCGCGACTTCCCTTAGGTGCTGCCTTGGCGCCCTCCCCGCGGACGTGTCCCCTCGAGCGCGGCCGGCCAAGGCTCTCCGGCGCGCCTGCCCCTACGGCCTCTCACGCCTTGGGATCCGAGCACCGCCGACAGGAGGCACACCCGAACCCGCGAGCCAGCAGGACGAAGCGGAGCGGCCGAACCAGAAACAGCAGCAAAAACCTCCAAGCAGAACGACGAAGAGGGAGGCAAGCAATCGACGCACCGAAGAGAGGCGAAGCATCGACGACGACATAAGAGAGAAAGCCTCAGCGCCTCCGCCTCCTTTAACCGCCACGCCCGTTCTCGGCTTCCACCTTCCTTCAGCGCTTCCGAAGAAGGCGTTTCCTTCGTTTCCCTCCTCACCTGCCTTGTGGGGGCGATGCAGCCGTTCCGCTTCAACGCGCAACCGTCGTACACGTAAGTACCGACTGGGATGGCTTCTTTGGTGTAGTAGCGTATGGTTGAGATGTGTGTGTTGTGATGTGCGGTGCTTGCGTATATTAGGTGCGTGGCATGGATGGTTGGTGTGGGCGCGCGGGGCGGGAGCAAGACCGGGCTCAGCTGGGCCGCCGGCGCGGTAGCTCGGGGGGCACCGCGGTATTGGCTGCGCTTGTGCATGCTGTTTGTTTGAAAATAAAAGACAGAACAGAAAACGCCCTACTCAAAGTTATGCAGTCCGAATGATTACATTATCCCCTCCATACAACGGTTTGGCTAACTTACAACTTGTACTTCAGAAATACTCGACCTATGGGACTGGATGGTTTCGCCGATTATCCACCAGCCGTAACCATACCCCTCCTTTTTACGACGTCCGGTCGTTCAAATATTATCGTGTCCTATGTTATTCTCCCTTGTACGTTTTACCTTCGGATCCCTGAGAGTGCGAATTCATGTTTATTCGTGTCCCCAATAATAACCTGAGTCTGTTAAACTAACTTAAACAAAACTCACTCACCACAGAGACTTAAATAAAATTTCCGGCGCTAGACAACATGCGGAGGGCATATTTTCAATACAACTTTACACCTTAACTTACAATTTACACTAAACCATGGCCCAGGATCATGAACTCTGCACGGAAAAAGGAGAGTTCAAAAGGGAATCGGTGCCGGGCCCACGCAGCCCGGTTCACTGCCAAAGGACATTCTCCGCTGCAACTGTGCTTGCATCCTGGCGCCATGGAATTGAACTAGGGGCAATCAAACTTAACGGAAATGCGGGCAGTACGCATGCATGTCAAAGAGTGAACAGGCATACAAAAGCGGCAAACAGGCCACTGCACAACACAAGCCGGCAGACGACACTGGCCGCACAGCCTTTGAAACAAAAGCCGACGATCTCCGACCGCCAACAGCCCTTTGCAGCAAACAACAGCTTGCCGAGAACTTGCCGGCTTCTTGCGTGCAGTGCGCGTGTTGGAGGGACGGGGTCTGCAATGGAGAAGGCTCGAACTACCTACGTCTCCCTCCCACCTATCGCCTATTGCCTGTCACTGACCTCCACACTTCCCTTTATTTAAACCCATTACCCAACTAATTTTTTTTTGTTTTATTTTTCACTTCTTTCCCACTATAATTTCGTTCCTCCTAACCCCTTACTGTCCTGTCGCTTAACCTATCTCTCTCCATAGCTTACCCAAAACCCTAGTTCCCTTTCCCGAGGCATGACGGAGAGCAGCGTCATTGCCGAGGCCAAACCAAGCCCTCAAATGGCTTCCCCAGACTTCAGCGAATTAACACAAATTGAGTCCACGCCCAAACGAAAAGCGAAGGATGGATGGTGCGAGGGTACACTTCCTATCTACCTAACATTTAAACTGTTAAAATCTACCCAGGCTTCCAACAACGCCTCTCGCTTATCTATGTCTCTAAAAAACCCAGATTTCCGTCGCCATGTGTGTATGTTCCTTACATTATCGGCCTTGCCTCAGCAATTTTTCCTCGTCCTTGCACTGTTTCGTGCTGGGACGGTGGCTCCCTTTGGGCAGCACGAACCTCTGCCGAACCAGCCTACCATGGCACCCCGGCACTAACACTTGCCTCCGAGCCACCAGGCTCTACACCAGTGGTGCCCCATGGCAACTCCTGAACGCACGTGGCGGCTGCCCCGGGCCCCTTTCAGGTCAACCCGTGGCCCACGACACTGCCACCGCTTACGGGGCTCCGCCCCGCACCAGCGGCGCACCGTGCCCACTACGCTACCGCCCCCTGGCCTGCCTACCCGCGACTGCCCGTGCCGGGGTACCCACTCAAGCATACTCACTTTCCGCGCCACGCTTCACAGCCGCAACAGGCTCCTGCACCTCCAAAAGGGTTTCGGCGACACTCCCACCAAACAGCAAAACGACTCATTTTCAATTTGTTACAGCTAACTCCTCTACACTGACCCGGGTCCTTGGGCGGAGTCGCTGCCTCCCCATCACTCATTCGCACCATGATTTCCACATTTGCTCTATCAACAGACCGCTGGTCCTCACTCCTAACCACGTTTCACACCAACTCACAACTCTTAACACACAACCGCTGAATCCTCCATCCTCTAACTACCTCCCTAACTACTCGTATCCACGTGTCTTAAACTACAGCACGTTCTTTAAACACTACTAGCTAACTATCCCTCTACACTCCACAGTTGTACTGTCTCCCAAATCATAAAAATATTTCCCACCTTAAAGCTCACTAACAATCCTCTACTAATCCATTTCACGGCCCATAACTTACCCCTTCCCATGGGCCGGTCTAGCCTAAGCTAACCCTCCCTGCTATTCTATCCTTGCCCTGTAAGGGTCTCTTTTCCCTTGCCCAGTGGGATCCTGCTTCACGCGAAAGCGAGGTTGCTTCGTAATTTCTGTATTTAATATGCGCAGCCCAGCGCCCTCGGCAAACCTACACTCGCCACGTTTGCATTGCCCGTTACGTCATGCTCGAGCTGTCTTTTGAGGTTTACTGTCCTCTTCGACGTTACCTCACCGCAAGGATACCCTCCTGCTCACGCATTTCAACCTCTACTTGCAGCCTGTCCACACCCTGCGACCCCAAGCAACCCGCACTCCGATGGTCCCCACGCAACACATTCTCTGCCCGTTGGAGCTTTCAACAACGCTCGCAGTGGAGACATCCGTCCAAATTACGTTTACCTGCCTAGACTTTGTCCGTCGGGGATCGGCAAATCACCTGTCGTTTCGACCGGGCTTCATCCCGAAGCAGCACGTGGGTTCTCGTGCTGCACAGCACGGAGCCGCCAGCTCTGCTGCTGGGTGAACCCGGCGCGGTCCAAACGCTACGCGCTACCCGGTTGTGTCTCTCTCGCCTCGTCTCCGTTCCACCCACGCACTCCTGCGTGTTACGACCGCACGACTCCACTCCACACCACTCACACCCACGGGGACCGGCTCTGCTCCGCTGCCAACGAATTCCTTACCACCAACCGCAACTAACACACCATGTCTTCCCTCAACTACCGCATTCTCACACACACTGCTTCACACACGGTGCCGGTTTTGCGCACCACGCCGCTCACCCCCCTGGTCTTTTCCCCGACCTGCTCTCACACACGTGCCTCATCCCTGCGTGGCCCCTTTCACACACGCACGCTGGGAGCCGCACTCCGCACACATCCACCACACCACTCACACACGGGTCGCTTCACCAGGGACACACTCAACCCTTGCTGCCGCAAGCACGCATGTTCCGCACACTCGCAACGCACCACCCTCACCACCACATGGATTCGGTGTCCCCAAGTTCCGCTCTATTACCCCCAGTGCACGTGCCCTATCCACAGCACTCGTCCTTCACTCGTCTTGTTACGACCGAACCACCTGGTCGTGATGCCCTCAAGGGCATACTCCCCCTCTTTCTGAGCGCCTCCGCTGCTCCACCGTGGTTTCACACGCTCGCGAGCTCACCCCCTTATCCTCACTACCTCTGTGTGTTGTGTTTCTTTCCTTAACCCGTCTTTTTTCGTGCATACTTCCTCTACTTTCTCTACCTCCCCGTCTCTGTACATTTGTAGTTTCTGTTGTTCTGTTTCTAATTAGCTCTGCGCTTCCTATCATATGGCGCTCTTTCCCCTTATCTTCTACGTAGTCAACCTTCTTTCTCTTAAGTCGTCCCGTCGCTTCCCCCCCCCTCTGTTTCCACTCCTTGCTCTCTTTCAGATATCGCTGCCTATATCTCTGTTTCCGTCTTTAATTGTTTCTTTTTCTCCTCCATTCCTTACTCGTGCTTATATTTATTGTTTCTGTTTCTTTGCTGGATTCCTCCATCTCTCTGACCACAATTTAACTCTCTCCTTCAGTTCATTAATTCAAACTCGTAAGTTTTTGTTTCTCTCCCAACACGTTTCTCTGATCTTCCTTATCCAATTCTCATAATTTCTTTCAATGGCCCATTTCCTTTCCTTGTATCATTCGCTGTTCTTTTGTCTATCTCTTCGTACTCCACTTCTTTCTTTCAATTGGTCAACCTCAGCTTCATGTTCTTTTTGTTGTCTATCAATGTTTCCTCTCGTTCTTCCTCTCCAATCTCGTTGTGTCCTTCAATCTCCTCATTTCTCCTTCTGCTTCATTCGTTGGCTCCCTTAATTCTTGTATTCAACTATTTTTTCCTTTTGTCGTTCCAGTTTCAAATTATAATCTTTCATTTTTTATTCATTCTTTCTTGTTCCTCGTTCAATTCATTATTTCTTTCAACTGACAAATTTCTTTCTCCTGTCTCTTCCTGTTCTTCTCCAGTACTCTTTCTGTTCCCATTCTGCATCTCGTGTTCCTTCATTTGATCATTTCTCTTTTCTGTCTCATTCGTTCTTCCATCTTACTCTTTTTTGCATCTCATTTTTAATCTGCCTTCGCTTCCAGCTGTTCGTGTGTACAGTTGTTCCTTAATGTTTCATTCTCGTGTTCTCGTTCTTCCTCTCTCAACATTCAAGCTCGTTTTAACTCAGGCTTTCTTTTCCAATTCCTTTATTCCTCGCACACTCCACTTGCTTTGGCTTTCTAATTGTTCAAATTCTCAGTGTGGTATCCTTAACGTTTCATTCTCTTTCTCTTCCTTTCCTCTTTTAACATCTTCAGTCGTCTTTGTGCCGTCTCTTTGTTTGTGTTTCTGTAACTCAGTTTTTTCTTTCTAATTCCTTCCTCAATCTTGCATTGTTTCTTCACTATTCATCTCTTCTTTCCATGCTTCCCTCATCAATTCGTCCCTTTTTTGCTGTATGTCTTTAGTTTTTTCTGCCATTCTTTCCATTTTATCTCCCTTCCAGAGTTCTCTTTCAACTGGACTTCCTTACCTTTGCTCAGTTATTCAAATTCCTCATCTTGTTTGCGTTTTTCCTTTTCTAGCTCTTGTTTTCTTTTGCCTTCCTCCCTCAATTCTCCTGAGTTCTTGAACTTTCATTCCAGCAATTCCTTCCGTCCTTTTCCCCAGCTTCTCTCTCCTCTTTTTATCTCCATTCTGCTTTCCCTTTTCCTGATTGCCTGTTCTTCTTTCCTGCCAAATTCAATTCCCCATTCATGTTCACATTTTTCTCTTCCATGTTTTTCGAACCCGCTAAGTCCGCGCTGCTTCACCTCCATACCCGTGGCTTGAGCGAGGCTGCTGGGAGCGCTCGCTTCGTCTGTATGCCCATTCGCGAGCCATAATAGCCGCTCGCTCCGTGCTGCGCTGTAGGGGGCGATCGCGCCGCCATTATGCGGACCAGTTTCGGCAAAAGTCGTTTCAGGTATGCAGGTGAGCTCCCTCGTTTCAACATACACTAGTACATCCCGGCCATATCCTACATTACTACACACATACATTTCTACCCCCGCACCCTGCTAGCCTTGATACGCCCTCTTATTCCACTTAAGGGGTTAAGTTTAAATCGCTTCGTTAATTTAGAGGGAACTCGGGGTCGTACCTCTCACCCTGGACCATTCCCTATGAATTTACTTGGAGACAGAGGGTTGTTTTCCCGGCTTCTCTACACCAGTTTGCGAATTCCGCCCGTCGGCATGCATCGGCCACCTGACTCGAATCGTCGACCGCTCCCCACCTGGTACGACTTCAGTCGTTGGACCCCTCCGGCAACGCCGGATCCAGTCACGGTGACTCTGCCTCCACCACAACCCAGTCCGCATTCTACCCGCGCGGATAGCTGAATCGCGAAAGTCGTATACCTAAGTACCGCGCGGTAACCTTACCGAGGATGTACCTCCCCATCAGCCACTTCGACTCGATCGGCCTTAAGCGGCTGTCGTTAACAGGGATAACACGGCTGTTTATCGTCAGCGCCTGACGGTTCAGATTAATTATCGGGCGGCCCGCCCCACGACGAACCCTTTACGTAAACAAGATGGAGACGCCCAACGAAGAAGGACGCAGCGAACACGGGGGACGGATATTTCACGACAACGCTTTATTACCAACACGACACAAACTAGCACACCTAAAACACATGCATTTATTTTACAGTCACATATTGGCAAAGCAACATTATATCACTAGAAACAAACAGAAAGCAGATCACTTACCGAATAACGCTACACAGCACCACTACATTCTACTTTCCGACTTGGCGCCGAAACACAATTCACACAAAAACCCCAAAAGAAATGGAATCTCGCGATTTCTTAGGTGCTGTCCCTTGCGCCCGTCCCCGCGGTCGTACTCCCCTCGAGCGCGGCCGCAAAGGCCTCTCCGCGCGCCTTGCCCTACCTGCCTTTCTGACGCCTTGGACCGAGACGACGACAGAGAGCAAACACGGACCGAGCGCAGCGGGACGAGCGAGCGCCGAACCAGAAAGCCAGCAGAGGCAGAAAAGACCTCCAAGCAAGACGCGAGAGAGAAAGGCAGAAGCATCGACGACGAAGAGAGCAGAAGCATCACACTAGAGAAGAGATCCTCACCCTCCCTCTTATACGCGCCGGCCACGCCCCGTTCTTCAGCTCCACCTTCCGTTCGGGCGCTTCGAGGAAGGGTGCGTTCCTTCTCGTTACACCTCCCCTGCGTCTTGCTGGCGGGCGTCAAGCCGTTCTACGGCCTTCAACGCGCAAACCTCTACGGTAGACCGTCTACGGATGGCGTCTCGTTGTGTAGTGCTGTTGAGTGGTGGTGTGTTGTGAGGTGCTGGCTTGGCTGGTTGATAGGTGTGGTGCGTGGCTGGAGTGTGGCTGGCGCCGTGGTGCATGCTGTTTTTGAAATAAAAGACAAACAGAAAATACGCCTACTCAAGTATCGCACCCATTGAATCACACATTAGATCCCTCTCATACAACGGTTTTGCTATGCTAATACACATTTTACTTCAGAAATTACCTCAACCTATGGGACCTGGTATGCGTGTTCCGCGAATTCCACAGCCTAACAATATATTATATATATATATATATATTATTGTGGCCGGGTCGGTGGCATAAAGAACCACTATTGAAGCAATGGGATCTCCCACCCACCCGAATTAGGTCGTGACTTACAACCACTCCGAAGCACTGGTCACTTAGAGCAGTCGCTACTCAAGTGTGTACGGCGCACCGCTGCCAGGTTCGAGTCATTGACTGCCGTCCCTGCCGAGTTCCAGTTTCACTTATCATATATAATAACATTGTAATGTATAAAATGAAAATGTATAAAATTTCGTGAAAATTAATATATTAAACGACAAATCAAAAATACGAGAGAGATTCTATATCTTCTTTCTTTCTTCGGCTGCTCCCGTTAGGGGTCGCACACGGATCATCCGTATGCTCCGCAATATATTTGGCACATGTTTTACCCGGATCCTTCCTGACGCAAACCTCTGTCGCCTCTTACGACACAGGTATTGGTACACCTATTTAAACCGGTATACATCGGCCAGTATCTGTTATCATTTCGCCGGACCTCGTAAGATGACGGCTGCAGTCAACCCCCTGGTGTATATCATGGGCCGGGCTTGAACTCAGGACCTTTGATCCAGCCGCTCCTAACCACTGCCCAACACCAGGCTTATATTGAGAGAATCTATTATTAAATAATATTATATTAATATATAATATATTATATATATTAATATTATATAATTACAAAATTATATTAAAAAATGGTCAACTTATATATATTTAATATTTTCAGGTAAATATTAATATTACTACGGAATATCAAACAATATTTCTCGATCATAAACAAATTTAATAATATGGTACAATAGGTACCCGAACATTGGAAAAAAACCTGCCGGTCCGCACATCAATAGCTTTGAGAAGCACTTGATTAGCAGTACGTGTCACCAATATTTCGACGCGTGAGTTAAGGTTCCACTTATCATTCCAATTTACACTAAAGTACTCTTGCCGTTCTAATCGCGGAACCACACCTCGGCCGACTTCCCGAATCGATCCTATCACCGACCGGCATCCGGCTACTGATGTAATTTACCAAAGCCCCGGACAAAGACCAATTCCCACCCAAACGCATTACATTCTCAAACCCGCACTTCATGAAGGAAAGAACACGAACAACGACTGAACATTTAACACGGATTATTTATAATGGGTAGGGGAAGCACACAAAGAGCGAGTTATCCACGAATAAAAGCAGGCAATGTACAATGAAGGAAAGCATCTAACAATCCTTACTTAAAGACAGAGCCTAGCAGGTACCTGTCCCGCCCTCGTGCACCTAGTTCACACCGACCCAACCACTTGGATCGAACCAGACCCGAATCCACTCCCAAATAGACGCTCAAACCACGGACCCCACTGTCTCAGACCGCTCCACCCACCACACACGACCGTTCTTGCACCGACACAGACTGCTCAGAATCGCCACGATCCGGCCTGTCTGCTGTCCTCTCGTCTCTCACAACCACTCTTGCCTCGCCCGTCACTCCGGGTCTACCCCAAAAAGTTCGTACACCATTCACTCCCTTTCGCCGTGGAGCAACCGTTCACGAACAACCCCCATTTTCATTGCACCTTACATTCTATTTTCCTATTCCAACACTTAGCAAACCCGACCGCCATCCAAAAGGCATCACCTTATCCATGCATTTTCTGAAGTTTATAAGAATCTACGTCCACTCACTTCCTCATCCATCGATCAGAACTGCTTCCACAAGACTCAAATGCATTTTTTTAACCCAGCCGACATTAATAAATCAATTGACTCCTTTACTCGTTTGAAATTGGCAGGATTTAATGTATAAATGGTTCCATAACTAACAGCTCCAGCACCTTCCCCACAAATGAAGTCAAACCGACAGGTGTATAGTTCCCCCAATTCTTCTCTAGAATGTGTATTAGAGTGGGCCCGTTGGTGCACTGGATAAAAATCTTCATTGGTCTTCA
>CM068953.1:175894306-175904322 GCA_035128595.1 Eptatretus atami | reverse complement strand
CAATCCCCCAAGATCACGTAAATGGAAACCTAAACTGGCGTTGTTCGTGTGTGGGAAGGCACGAGCAGGAAGACATTTCCTAATTACATATAGGATTTACAATGATAAGGCGGTAAAAAAAAAAGAAAAAAGAAATGCAGGGTGATAAATAAATAATGGACCAAACTAGGCAGTCAACAGACACAGATAGGGATGGAAGGGAGTGTGGAAGTAAAATAATAATTCCATCTTGTGAAATATGAGCATGGACATTTTGGTAATAAAAAGCTCCACGGATCATATGACTATTGCAAAGCACTGGTGTTTGCTGCATTAATCACACTGAAACAAATATTTTTAATATTGGGATAAGTGTTCTTTGTCTAGAAATATTGTACTCATTTCTTCTTCATTTTTGCTTTTAAAGCATATGGAAGTATAAAATCGGTTGTAAAGTATAGGCTAAAATCACTCTGTAAAGAATGGTTCGCATGTGCTGAATGGAGAAAAGATTTCAATTGTCTGCAAGATAATTATGCTTATCAGGTCTCTCACAATGACAAGGTCAGAGCTCATTAAATTTGCAGAGTTTAATACTGACAGGCCATGTATAAATGTTCACTATACTGTGGTGTTGTTAATTCCCGATAAACTGATATATCTTTCCATATTAAACCTCAGGATCACTGATTAACCAATATAATAATAACGAATATATAATCCCCAACCTGGCCCAAGTGCATCTGGGCCTGGTAAGAGATCCTGTTAGTCCATGTAGTTAAAGGAAAATATGTACCCATCCATTATGTTTGTTACTTTAAAATATACTTCATAATAGTTCATTGCATACTGAAGGTTGTTATTATAAATAAATAGATGTGGCATGTTAGTTAACTATGTAACAATATAATTTTGTATTTTCCACTTGGTTGGCAAATTGGGGAGAACTACTTTGGTGATGCCAGAGAGTCTGGTCCCCAGAGGCATTAGTCACATTAACTCTGCCTCCCATTCAATTGCAAAGTGGGACAAACACGAACTCTGTCTTCCCATTGTCCTCTTATCAATAGAAGTCTCATCAAACTGCAGAGGTCATGGACCTCTAAATGTTCTGCAAAAGCTGTGCAAAACAGATGCTCCATCTGCATGCTGAATAAATGCTTATCATTGCCAAAAGTAAATGAGGTTTTCTGTGCATACACGCCCTGAGGGAAGACAAGTATTCTTTCACAGCACTATCTGCTTTAATTATGCACAAGATTGTTTTCTCTTTGCTTAAAGACCTCATGTGCAAACAAAGCTTTCTTGTAGTCTGATATCGATTGGCCAAGTGCCCTGTGATGTTCTGACCTTCCCGATTTCCAATTGTTATAAAGGCCATGTTTCTGGCTCAGCAGGCGAGATCTGCTTGGACTCTTGAGACAAGCTCTTCTTTCCACATATATGTGTTTTGTATCACAAACGATCTATTAAATTATAAAGGGTTTTCTTTTTGGTTGGAAATCTCCAACGCAGGAGGAATAACCGATATTTTGGAAATAAAGTCAAGACTTCCGGTTTTGGGTTCAGATTACGGTAAGGGTTCTTGCTCATACTCGTTCAACTCGACTAAGTTCCCAGTTCCCCCCCCCACCCACCCCCATTCCTAACTGCGTGGACCTCAAATATCTGGCGCCTCTGTTCCACACTGACAGATCTCTCTAATCCAGTCTGCTGCCGATAAACTGGACATCATCTGTTTAACATAATCCTTCCTCCACAAAACGTCCCTGACTCCTCTGTGTCTCTCCTTGACTATTATCTCCTTCAGTTTGATTGCCCTTGATTCCTGTCCTGGCAGTGGAGTTGCACTTACATCAATAACTCCATTCTCACCATCTGTGTTTCTCTTACACCTCCCAAACCACAGGAGTACCTTTGGCTGCAACTTCCCCTCCACTCTGACCTCATGTTTGTCTGTGTGTTGTACAGTCTGTCGAAGATTTCCTCTTTAAGCATTTGTAATTGGTGTGCGAGCCCATAGTGTGACTGAATGGCTAAATACATTGTTCCTCACTCATAAAATACTATTTGAACTTCGGTAAATGCTTGCAGTTGAGAGGATTCCATTGTAAACATAATTATCCATGTCTTCTGTTACATTTGCTTTCTGTGAAACATAAATGTGCCTTCAATTGATATTGATTTGTCATTTTTGATTAAACTATGTAACAACCTCAAAATGTTGCATAAGTTCCAGGAAGACTGAAGTGTATCAATTAGTACATGATTAAATATAACTTTAGATATTTCTTATTCAGTTCACAAATTTAATGAATATAATGCATGACTTTTTGTGAAGAGACATTGTAAAAGTTGCCAAGGAGCGGCACCAGTCAGAATGACAGACATGTAATGTTGTTCTTTATCAGTGCTGAGAACATGCCGAAGTAATGATTCATTCCCTTGAGCTGTGTAACTGTCTGTACCTCCAAACCCTGTGGGACCTTGAGGGGCTGTTGCGCTTCTTTCGATTGGCTGTACTTGGGCCTTCCCTACTGGAACCAATATTGTTGAGACTGTTCCAACCCTTTCCCAAGAGCAGAAAGCAGTCATTTTGATTTCAAACTATGGAATACTTACTCTTTCCAGATGAAAAGACTTTCTCATTTATCCTGGATGTTCAATCATTTCCCCCTCTTGATATATAAGACTTTGGTTAGGGGCTTTATTTCTTTGAGAATTTCATGAATGGATTTTTTCTCCCCTATGTGCACTTGTATGTAATGTTATTAAAGATTCCCTTTGTATGCTGAACCTGAGTGGAAATTGAGTTCATTTCTTCCACACGTCTACCAACAGTGACGACTCCGTCTCACACACACATACAATTAATATATAATATATATAAATATATACAATAATATATATATACATATATATAGTATATATATATATATATACACACACAGATGTTTGGTACTACAGAACTTTAATATGGATACAAATAAACACGACAAGGGACCAAAGCTAATCGTGCTGCACTCTTCAGGGTAAAAATCGCAGCAAGTGAAGAAGGAAGTGAAGGCGTGTGCTTATATGCAGGTCTCAATAAGGTAGATGCTGATTGGTTCGGCCGTAATGACGTCACGGATAATCCGAACGCCCATTGGTCGGCTCATCATCTTTACCTCGAGCTCCCATTGGCTGGAGCAGCGTTCGCCGATGATTCACGTTTGCAACCACAACCACAAACGGATGGTGTGGCCATGGGTTCTCCATAGGCCCAGCTCTTGCAAATATCTTTGTAGGCTATCATGAAATGCAGAAACTGACTGGTCGGCAAGGTGTCGATTACCCCATCGTATACTATCGGTATGTTGATGACATTTTTGCTTTGTTTGAGTCTCAGACGGCATGTGACAATTTCCAGGCATGGCTCAACACCCTCCATCCAGTGCTGAAGTTTACCACAGAGCTGGAATCGTCAAACACGTTACCGTTTTTGGACGTGTTGGTTGATAGATCCAACCTTGGTTTCACAACATCCGTCTACCGGAAGCCGACTTTCACAGGGCAGTATACTCGGTGGGACTCCTACAGCTCCACGAGATACAAAATTGATTTGATCAATATCCTGATTAACAGAGCACAGAGGATTTGTTCATCTTGTAATCTCCCTGCTGAAATTGACAAAGTCATGAATATACTCGGTGAGAATGGCTATCCTGAGCATATAGTTAAGAGATACACACACAAGTTTCTAAACACGACAAGAGATCGGAAGATTGGTCCGGACAAAGTCCAGTCTCTATCAGGATGCCCTGGAAAGGGCAATCATCACGAAGGTTTGAAGTACAAATCAAACATATTGTATCCAACACGTTTCTGGCTGTGCAACCCCGAGTAATCTTTACCTCTCGCCGTTTGCTGCCGTCAGTCAACAAGGATGTGCTACCCACCTCACAAACCAGCAATGTTATTTATGAGTTTAAGTGCCGATGTGAAGCTCGGTACGTGGGCCGCACAACACTAAGATTGGCTGATCGGATCAAACAACACATCCCCTTGGCGATTCGAAGAAAGATTGTGAGGGTGAGAACACAACCAGTGCGAGCATGTAGAAATATCCAGCAACCACCGGCCACTGTACCTGCTTCATCTGCCATTGCACAGCACCTGGTTGCCAACCCTATCTGTGCAGCCCAGTACAATGCAGAGATGTTCAGGATATTGAGCCGAGGTCAGAGCTCGTTTCATTTACGTATGTTGGAAGCAACCTTCATCCTTACCACCGATCCAATACTATGTCGTCAAAAGGAATTGTACGATCTCTGTGTCCTTTCAGCACGGAAAGATCAAGGAAGTACGGTAACAAATGGTGAATGGACCCTAGGGGAGGCCCTCCCCCTCCCCTCTCTTCAGGATGTGGTTGCAAACGTGAATCATCGGCGAACGCTGCTCCAGCCAATGGGAGCTCGAGGTGAAGATGATGAGCCGACCGATGGGCGTTCGGATTAACCGTGACGTCATTACGGCCGAACCAATCAGCGTCTACCTTATTGAGACCTGCGTATAAAGCACACGCCTTCACTTCCTTCTTCACTTGCTGCGATTTTTACCCTGAAGAGTGCAGCATGAAAAGCTTCGGTCACTATGTAATGCTTATTTGTATCATATATATATATATAGAACTCATCCCAACTTTCTCTTCCTCATTACTGTATGTGGTGATTTAAATTGTCACTATGCTAATTGGCTGGGTATTGGTACCTGGCTCACCAGCCATGGCACTTCTACAAAGGACTTCTGTGACTCCATGGAGTGACTCAATCTGTGAACTTTCCCACCAGTTCTCCCAATGGCAAATCTTCCCTTCTGGATTTGGTGATGACCAACTTCCCCACCAATGTATCTTGCTTGTCATCTGCCCCAATTGACTCATCTGATCATGTGCTTATGAACAACAACATTTTCTGGCCAATCCCAGATAACAGCCTCAGCACCGGCATGTCTGGCAGTTCATCAGGCAAACTGGCAAGGTCTACAGAGCCATCACACTTCAGTACAGGTCTCTGATATCGACTGCCCCTGATATTAATTCAACCAAGAATTCTTCAACAGAAACCTGCTCTCTCTTATGAACAGATTCACCCCATCTCATCGTCAAGTTATCTTACCCATCCTCCAGCTCTTGGTACTATGAATCTTGTGGTGAGGCAGTTGCTTTAAAACAACTTGTATTATTCCCGAGAAGGCAAATCCAACTGAAGGCAACCGCAAATCATTCCACAAAGCCTGCAACAAGTGTGTGTCAACTCCCAGGAGATCCAGAAAACAATATCTGTCTAATCTCAAGAATGAGCTTTCAAACTCGTCTCCCTCCTCGAAAACCTGGTGGCGCCTTGTAAAGTCTGTCTGTGGTTATGCTACCCTTCCACCCCTTCCACCCCTTCCCTCAAATCTAATGGCACCACAGCTGACTCTACTCGTGAGAAGGCCGGATGCCTCATCAATTCCGTGTTTGCTTCAAAATGTTGCGTTCCTAACCACTCTTCTCTCTGAACCTACCCTTTCCAGTCATACCCAATTGCTCCTGGACTCTGTGTCTTTTGTTCTTGAGAAGGTGTAAAAGTTTCTGGCAAACCCAGACTGATTCTGCAAATGGACCAGATGGCATCAACTCACATGTCCTAAAAATCTGCTCTGCTGCTCTTGCACTTCCTCTCTCTGCCCTTTTCACCTTGTCATTTACTCTATGTCATCTTCAATCTGCCTGGAAAACAGCCAACACAGCATTAAATTATATGGGTGCAAAAACGACCCCCTTACCTACAGACCAATTGGAATACTTCGAATCATCAGCGAGGTCGTGGAATGTAGCATCGCAGTTGACATAAAACATTCCTTTTCTCCAACAGCCTCATCTCAGATCACCAGTTTGGTTTCAGACCATGTCCCTCCACCTTGGACATTCTGCTCTCACTCACCCAACAATGGATGGAGGCCCTCACCGTCAGCCATAAGATCAGGGCCGTTCTCTCTGGACATATGTCGTGCATTTGATACAGTCTGGCATCCTGCCTTACTCTCCAAACTATCTGCCTATGGCATCCAAGGCCAACTCAACACATGGCTTACTGACTTCCTCGACTCTCGCAGCCAATGTGTGGCACTGAACAGAATCCTTTCATCTTCTCTCCCAGTCAAGGATGGAGTGCCCCAGTCTCCAGCCCAGTCCTACTCCTCATCTTCATTAATGATCTATCTGTTTGTTTTTTTTTTTGTATACCTTGTCGAGGCTCGTATAAGAGCAAACACACAACGCACATCAAGGGGGCATGAGACAGGAGGGGAGGAGTGGGAAGGACAAAACAGTGGGAAGAGAGACATTAGGAGATCTGTGGAAGGGAGAGGGATGGGACGGGGAACATGGGGAATAGAAGATGGACATTACAGGGACTTTCAGGAAGGAAAGCAGGCAATTTGAAGGAGGTGGGCTTGAGTGTATTATCGGGGTAGAAAAGATCGAGGATTTGGATGGGGGATGATAAGAGGTGGTGGTGAACAGCTGTTTTGAAGGCCTGGAGGAAGAATGGGAATGAATAGAGTGAGGAGTTTATTCCAAAGGGGAAAAGAGGAATGAAAGAGTGAAGGTGAGCAGTGATTCGTGATTTTGGTAGTTTTACCAGAAGGGGGTTGTTGGCGGACCTTGAGCGCCCTGCGGAAATGTGGTGGGACAAATCGCAGAGAGAGCAGGGGGGCGAGGCTGGAGAGGAGACGGTAGAAGAGAGAAAGACCACCAACCAACCTGCGTGATTGAGTGAAGGGCCCAAAGACTCAGCCTCATTGCGGGAGATGCCAATGATCCGAAATGCCTTGGTTTCTACAGCGTGAAGCCAAGAAAGGTGGGAGGCAGGAGCACCAGCCCAGAGGGGAGAGCAGTACTCCATCAGGCTGCGGACAAAGCTTTGTAAGGGGTCAGGAGCTCAGTTGGGCTGAGGAAGGACTTTGCACGATGAGGATTCCAGTCGGCGACTGGCTTTGGAGGCGAGTTTGAAATGTGGCTTTCCCAGGAAAGGTCAAGGCAGATAATGAGACCCAGAAGCTTGAAAGAAAGGACTTCTTCCAGAGGATTGTTGAGAAAGTGGATGGGGGGGGGGTTCTTAACGGTCCTTTCGAAGAGACATAGTGAGAGTGTGAGATTTGTCCGGATTGAAAGACATGTTCCACGTGTTGGACCAGTTTGTGATTTTATCCAGATCAGCAGTGAGCGAAGAAGCTGCTGCTTGCTGTCTGAGGGATGACCGATGGTACGGCATAGGTGGAGTCATAAGCAAAGAGATATAGAGGATTTTCCAGAGAGTCGGAGAGATCATTGATGAAAACCAGAAAAAGAACAGGGCCCAGAACGCTACCTTGAGGAACTCCCCTGCACAGGAAGAGGGGATGAAAGAACTCCATTTAGGGCCACATGCTGACTGTGACAGGAGAGGAAGTCTGCGAGCCATGAGATGGAGATGGCCTTGGATACCATAGGAAGAGAGTTTGGTGAGCAGGGCAGGTGCCAGACTGTGTCAAAAGCACGTGATATGTCCAGGGATACGGCTCGGATTTCCTGTCTGGCATTGAGGGCTTCCATCCATTGTTGGAGAGCAGAAGCAGCATATCCAGGGTAGAGTGACCTGGTCTGAAACCAAATTGATGATCAGAAATCAAGCAATTGGAGAAGAGGAAGGATTTTATGTCTGAAGCGATGATGGATTCCATAACCTTGATGATGATTGGGAGAGCTGATTGGTCTGTAGTTGCAGGGATCGTTTTTGCACCTTTTTTGTGCAGGGCAGTGATCTTTGCTGATTTCCAAGCAGATGGCAGATGGCCTTGAGCAAATGAGAGGGTGAATAGAACAGAGAGAGGGTGAGCAAGAGCAGAAGATCAGGCTTTGAGGACACGTGGGCTGATGCCGTCCGGACCGGTTGCAGAATCTGAGTCGAGGTTTGACAGCAAGCTCTCCGCCTTGTCAGGAGAAAAGGACACAGAGTCCAGGGACAGTTGGGTGCGACTGGGTAAGGTGGGGAGAGAAAGTGATGGGTTTTGGCCACAAGATTTAGCTGCAAACACCGAGTTTAGGCATTCAGCTTTTTCACGTGCGATATCAGCAGTGCTGCCATTTGAGGTAATGGAGGGGGAACATACACCAGAAACAGATTTGATTAGACACCACCAGGATTTTGAGGAGGGAGAGAGGTTTGAGAGTTCAGACTTGAGATGAGAAAGATGTTGTTTTCTGGCTCTCCTGAGTGTAGATACACACTTGTTCCGAGCCTTATGGAAGGAACTGAGATTGCCCTCAGTTGGGTTTACTTTCCATGAGGCAAAGACAAGTTGTTTCAGGACAACTGCCTCACCACAAGCTTCAGTGAACCAAGCGCGGAGGAAGGGTAGGACAACTGAAGACGAGAGGGGATAAATCTGTGCATGAGGGAGAGCAAGTTTCTTTGAAAGAATTCCCAGGATGAGTTGATGTTGGAGAAAGTAGCGATAGGAGACCGGTCTATAAGTTTGAGGGCTGCTTGAGACCCTGCCAGTCGGCTTGAGTGAAATGCCAGACACGACGGCGGTGAGTGGTTCTCTGATAATAGCCAGAGAGATGTCCACTTTGACAAGGACGTGGTCAGAAGAACCGATTGGAGCAGAGGAAGAACAGCAGATATTGTCAGGGAAATTTGTCAAAATCAGATCCAGAAGAGATGGAGTACCATTGGTTGAGATTCGGTAGGGAAGTTGACCAATTGAGTCAGTCCCAATGAGTCGCAGAAAGATTTTGCTGAGGTGCCATGACAGGTGAGAGATGTACCCACACCTAACCAACTGGCATGATGACAATTGAAGTCGCCACATATGAGAAAGAGAGAGTTTGGATGAGAAGATAGAAGTTGGTCCATGTTTTCAGATAGTGAGGTATAGATGGAATCATCACTGTTAGGTGGACGGTACATTACACATATAAACATGAGGTGGGAGTGGAGGGGAAGCCCGAGCCAGAGGTATTCCTGGGGGTGTGGGAGTGAGGCAGTGCATGGAGAGTGAGGAATAGAGTCTTGATGAAGAGAGCAACTCCTCCACCAGGGCGAGGCTCAGGTCTGTCAAACAGGAGGAGGAGTAACCAGGAGAGATACTTGGGAGTCAGACACATCTTGGGGGAGAAAGTTTCTGTAAGGCAGATTATGTCTGGTTTGTCAGTGGCAACCTGTATGGAAAGATCTGAAAGGTTTAGCGAAGGCCCCGGATATTTGAGGTCCATACTTTTAATGAAGAGGTAGGGGAGGAGCATTTGGGTGCAGGGGTGGGGGGAGGGGGAGGTAGACAAGGGACGAGGGGGGAGTAAGGAGTGTTGTTGAAAGAGTGTGGGGGATTGCAGAATAGCTAGGGGAGGCCGAATGAGGAGGAGAAAAGGCTCTGTGGTGCTGGGGGAGAGGGGGACAAGAGAGGGGAAGAAGGCAGTTGAGGATTCGAGGAGGTGGAGTGAATAGATGGAGGTGAGAGGGCAGTGGAAGGAGGCAGCTTTGTGGATGGGAGGGGGGGGCAACTTTGGGAAGGATGAGTGAGGGGGATGAATGGTGGGAGAAAGGTAAGGGGAGTTTTTGAGAGAGGTGAGAAGGGAGGCTTGGAGGGAGAAGAGTGGGATGGTTGCTTTGAGAGTGAGGGGTGAGAGGAGTGAGTTGGCACTGAAGTTGGAAAAAAAAGAATGGTTGATGGAAAGCGAACATTCATAGGAAACTGGGGTTTTAAAAAGTTTTAGGTCAGTTATGCGATTAAACACATTTCTTGCAGTGGCATGCGCAATAAAGGCGAATTCAGAGAATGGAGAGAAGAAACGCTGTAACAGTTGGATTTTTTAGGCAAGGTATGCAGGAAAGGTCAAAATGAGAGCAGTCTGTTTCATAGCACAAGAGTAGTGCATTCTGATACAGTAAAGAGTATCACATGTGTGAAAGAGGAAGATGAATCATTATAAGAGATCGTTTTTGTTATTATTATTAATGTTTGAGAGA
>CM068953.1:175875764-175893133 GCA_035128595.1 Eptatretus atami | reverse complement strand
ATGTCTCTGCAAATGCACACATGCTCTAGCAACAACCTCCTTTTGGTGAAACTACCCAAATCCAGGATTACTGCTCACCTCCACTAATTTGTTCCTCCTTTTCCCTGCCAGTGGAACCAACTTCCACATCCTCTTCGATCTCATTCTTCCCTCCAGGTCTTTAAGACAGCAATTCATCCCCAACCCAAAACCATGATATTGTCTACCTTCGTTAACCCACTGGAAT
Source organism: Eptatretus atami (assembly GCA_035128595.1). Classification (NCBI taxonomy): domain Eukaryota; kingdom Metazoa; phylum Chordata; class Myxini; order Myxiniformes; family Myxinidae; genus Eptatretus; species Eptatretus atami. Next base: position 175,892,907 of record CM068953.1, on the reverse strand, counting down.
CTTTCCTCTTTCCAAATTTCCAGTTTTCCCTTATTGGAGTTTCCTTATGCATCCACCCCATGCATCCTCTCCTGCTCCCATTCATCCCCACACCCATTACTTGTTCTCCATCTCCTTCGATCTTGGCCCCCAACTCTGCTGTTGGTGTTTTCCCCCTCTCACTACTGCTCCTTTTGTTTTTGTCTCTACTATTCCCTTTGCATCCTGTTTTTCGTGTTTTGCGTACTGTTTTTGTCTGTTACGTCCTGATCCGTTCAGTGCACTCACTTTTCCACGAGCCATGACTATATATACCAAAATAAATTACAAGGTTGGAGATCAAGGCGTAAGCATTGTTGGGTAAATCATCCCAGAATCCAGCAGGGCTTTCAGCTCGGCTGTCACTTGATCCTACAGAGCAACGGGAATGTGGCATGGGGGCTGGATCACTGGGGACACCAAGGGGTTGACTTTGGCTGGTGAATGAAGGCAGAGAGGCAGCCAAGACCATCAAATTGTCACTGCTGCGGGGAAGCAACCTGCAGGATCTCCGTGCTGCATTTGTTGGTCAGGTAGAAGCCAAGCCACATGAAGAGGTCGAGACCCATGAGGTTGGCTCTCTTGTACGTGACATGGAATGGGAAGGCCCACAGAGAACTGGTACCATCATGCACTGGCAGCTGCGGGGAACCCAGGATTTAGATATTGGCCTGTCCGTAACCGACCACACAGAGCAGTGGAGGGACACTGTTGTGGGAGGTGCAAAAATAACCACTTGTAGGTGTCAAGATTAAACAGTGACACCTTTGCCCCAGTTTGCAAGAGCAAGGGGAGGCAGACAACCCTGAGGTACACAGCACACATCTTAAAACCAGCCGGGTTGGAGACAACAGTGTGGATTGTGGCCAGTGCTGGGTATGGTTGCTGGGCAGGAGCTGCTGCTGGAGTGGAGCACCACAATCTGGCAAAGTGATTCTGCTTATTGCAGTTTGTACAGGTTTGCCCCCATGTCAGGCAGTCAAGGTAGATCAGCAGGTTTGCCCCCATGCCAGGCAGTCAAGGTAGATCTGCAGGTTTGCCCCCATGCCAGGCAGTCAAGGTAGACTCTTGTCTGGTAGACTCACAGTTTTCACAGAACTGCCTACAGGGCATTGCTGCACTTGCTGGACAATGAAGTAAGGGTCTGTGTCCTGTTGTGGTGAGGCAGGTTGACCTTTCTGCACTGCAGGCTCAGTAACTGTGGAAGGTAAGGGAGCTTCAGCAATTTTAGCAGCACATGTTGCAGCAGACTACACCAGGCATGTTAATAGAATGGCTTTGATCAGAGAAAAATCATGGAATTCAAGCAATAGTATCTCATGCACTTGCACACTGGAGGTTTCTTTCAATAAGTGAGTTCCAAATCATTTCACCATGAAGCTCTCCGAATTGATATGGCAGTGCCGTTTCCTCCTGCAATGTAGCCGTAAACTATAAAAATGATTCACCCGGCCACTGGCCCCATTGTCGAAAAGTGAACTGCTGAAGGAGAATGCTCTGGGTGGTGCCAAAGTGTCATGTGGAAAAAAGTGTTGTCCCTTAGTTCCCAGGCAGTGCAACAGCAGAGCATGTTTGCGGGCACCACACACATCCTCCAAGCCAAGTGCAAGCTGTATGTCTGAAAGGATAAGATCCAGCAGTTCCAGGGAATAGGCGGTTCACCGGATAAAGCCAGAAAGGAAGGCAGGGGTCAAAGCAAAACTTCAGCTATCCTCATCGCCAATGTTATGACGTGAAAACCTGACTCCAACAACTTTAGTTAAGTGAACAAAAGATGATGATTGTTAAGCACATTGTACATACTTTCAAACATGGCATCTCTCTCTCTCTCTCTCTCTCGTAGTCTCTCTCTCTCTCTCTCTCTCCTCTCTCTTCTCTCTCTCTTCTCTCTCTCTCTCTCCATAAAGCACCCACCCCACTCACTTTCAGCAACACAAACTGTCCCCAAACACATGTCATGAACTGGAACAAAGCACTTAACAAAAGAACCAAACATAACAACTGTGGCCTGCAGTTCTCTGGCCAAATGGCTTATTAGGATGCCCATTATAAATGTTATGTGCTTTCCTGGGGTCTTTTGTGCCAAAGTCCTCACCTGGCCCACCCTGCAACGGTTTACATGAGACACCCTTCCACTATCTGCTCTATTGTTTACAATCACTGCCCCCTCAGTGTATATGTTGTGTATGACTTTCCCCTGACAGATCTCGAATGCAGGAGTAAATCCAACCAACTGGAACACATGGTCCACACTTCTATCTATAGATATGGATCCCTCCCCCACCCCCTCAATCCTGCCACGTAACAATATTTTGTTGTCTGCATGTTGCCATAGATTTTGCAAAATAATTTATTTTTAATCAAGATAATTGTTTAATGTGTCCTTTCTTTTACAATGTATTTTTTCTGACAAAAAAAACCTCGACTGGACCCTCCGATTCTTCCACCTCCCTTTTCCCTCAATTCCGAACTCCCTCAGATCCACATACGAGACATGTCTGGACAACAGCTATTCTATTTTTTGTAAATGGTGTCCCAGTATTTCTGAAAGTTCATATTAGAGTATCATAAAAAAAATTTTTTTAACATTTATGTTCATAACCCACCTTTACTGGTATCCCCAATGGATCCAGCGCAAATCATGTTGTCTGTGATCATCTTTTCCGCGTTTCACGATTTTTATGCGGATTTTTCAAAAATGCTTCAATGCACTTTTCATTCTCCTGAAAATATAAAATAACGTATTCCACATGAATAAACCATTAAAAAAACAGATACTTTATATTGTATTAAGATATGATCCATTTCTCAACATTTAAAAGATAAGTTAGGAAAAAAATAAAATAAAGCAAATGTCAGAAAGAATGCAGACTCAGGAGACAATAAACCCCTTTCACACTTACCATTCATAGCTTTGGTTAAAAAACATTTGGATGAATGCCTCCAAATAAAGGTGATGAATAACATTTCTAGTGCTGTTCATTCAGTTTGTAACAACGTAGGTGATGAAGAATATTTACATGGGATGGATGGCATTCAGTTCTCTACATTAAATTATGTGTGGTTACCTGTCCTTTTTAGATGCAGGTATCAATAGGTGAATAAAAAAACAACAACGAGGAAAGGGCCACCTCACAGAAATGGGAGCGAGGGGAAAACAGAAAGGCAAGAATGTACAGCCATGCATCAAAACGTGAGGACAGGAATTCCACTAGAAAAGAGTACAGGGTCTCAAGGGGCATATAAATGGGAACACACATGAGGCAGTGGGAAACAGACTTCAATCTTGGAGGAAAGACCATAGCCACCAGGTTTAGGAAGGTCGTTCAAATGCAAGAGAAAAGTTGCTGAATAAACTGAGTGACCATTAACTTTAGCACTGAGAAGTGGATAACAAGGTATTGGATTTTGGTGGAATAGACATAAGCTAAAATGGGGTGTGAGAAAAGGGGTGTGAGGATTATGCAGAGGGGTGTGAGAAGGTAGACAGGCAACAAGACCAAAACAAGAAAAAGAGCAATTAGAGATTGCAGACCCTTGCCAGAACTTGTTTTGTGTGGTGTTTGTGTAGTTTTTTTTTGCAGTGTATTTTGTGTGGTTTTTGTGTACTGATGTGTTACATAATTAAAAGGCAAAGATGGAGTCAACAAGAGGAACTTGGATAGGATTCGGGTTTCAGGTGCTACTCTTCTACCCTCATACCCATCCAGGCACAGCCAAGTGAGCTTTATTCAAAAAAGAAACTCAAAAAGAATGCATTCAAAAAATTAAATAATTCTGGCTGCTACACCATGCATCCGATTAAGTTGAAATTTAAAACATATATGCACCATCACCACTAGATCATAATTGTGAAGTTTTACATCAATTGATGAAGCGGTTCAAGAGAAAGAATTCTTAAAATATTTTCACTCAATTCAATATAGCTGCCAGACCATGTGACATCAATTTTCCGTGAATACCATTGTTCCCCAAGCTTCGAGGGAACATTTGTGGTGAAGTTCCCCTCGACATGTGTCCAGCCATTCCTGGGGAAGAAATTTTTTAGGCTTTTTGAGCGACTATTCCAATAATGGCATATGCGCTGCAAACTATGTGACCCACGCATGTTCATCTGTGCTGAAACGTTTTGATTCCTCCAATGGACAGCGGTCATCGCTGTATAAGTTTTGCCTGATTTGTTCAGCCATTTCAGAAAAGATTTTCGAAGGTTTTTTAAGAAAACATATGGTGCCGAATCACATAACCCGACGACTCATGATAATTTTTTTCTGTGGACAATTTATCCTAGATGACCCTTAAAAATATGTCATACTGGGATCGGATTGTATCTTCTCCACTATGTAATGACGTATAACAGGCCACCAGATAGACATCATAAAAGTCCCCATTCCTAGAAGAAGACTAGCATGTGCAAATTTCATGTTTTTCCTTGGTGAGGATTCAGAGATAGGGTTAAGTTTTCTGTTTTTCCAACATGCCACCACACCACGTGGTGTATGACGGCATTTATCAAATGAAACATTACCACATGAGTCGTTGCTCCTGTGATGAAAATTTTAATCTTGATCGCAACAAGCGCGCTTGTTGAGAAAAACACTTGAGTTCTGTGCAGCCAAACAGGCGACAAAAATACAAACGGACCAAATGGGCAATACCCTCTCTTCTTGGCGAAGGTAACAAGCCACAAAGTGACAGTGTATGAATAAGAGGCAATCCCTGAGACTTCAGCTTCTATCACAGGGGATGACAGATGACATGAAAGGCAGGTAGATTACCACGTCTGAAGAAAGGAAACTGAGAGCACGAGCACACGTCACGTGGGAACTCATCACTTCGGCATGAACGACCTTGCAGGTGAAGACCATAAACTCCACAGACATACTCCTAAATCCTGACCACAGAATGATTACGTTGGAGTTCACCTGCGAAATCAATTAGCAGTTGTAGACTATGGGACTTGTCCTCTCATGAAAAGACATGTTCTAGCGAGGACAATCAGTTACCTGATTTTCTTCAAGATCAGCAAAGAGGTTGCTGCCAAGCCTACTAATGAGGTAAGGAACCAGTAAAAACGAACATTAGACTGAATTCTGGCTAAATTTCTTTAAGCTAAACCGAATATGCTATTAGGTTGTCTGGTATCGTTGGTCTTGGGAACTATTGGTTACAGGCAGTGGGACATTATCCATTAGAGTGAGATGTGATGAATATTCCTGTGATGACAGAAGTCCAACTTTTACCACCAATAGAAAAATATTGCTTCCACAAGCTTCGTGGTGCAGGTTATACCAGCCTTTAAGGTGTTTGAGCTTGGGACGACACCAACCACAAAAACAACCACTGTTTATAGTGCTCAGCATTTAAATGATTGAGCCAGAAGCGGCCCAGATAACATTAGATGACATTTGCAAATAGGACTGATGTGCAGACAAATGCAAATGTGCACAGGAAATGCGCCAGTAAACTGACAGATATTTTGTTGAATGAAGTAATCCATCCCATTCTGAGGACCGTGAAAATCATGTAGAGCTTGAATGAGCGAATATCTTGGACGGAAGTCAAATTGATGATCAGAGAATTGGTGAGGAAATGAGTCTTGAGTCTTCGCACATGCTTGAATTAAATTACTTATTGCCATATTTATGTCAATTTTTGGCACAATGATTCTAAAACCGAGGTTATACATTTGGCAACTTTCCATGATGTAGGGAGGTGTGTGGTCCTCAATAGATGCCCAAGTTCGCAGCCAAGTCGAATTTAAATTCCATACTTACTTATGAGGGGGAAGCGAGCTGACTGGTTCTGCAGTTGAGTCGATTAGAATGGAGAACCCGCCAGTTGACAGTAGGGTGAGTTTTGACAAATTCTGTTTAATAAAGGAGCTGGTGCATTTGGAATGAACTTGGAAAGAGCAAGGAAAGAAGGAAGGATTAGCGAAGCATAGTCTTGGCAATTACAAATGTCAACGTTTGGGATCAATTGCAGAGAAGGTGCCGATAATCAACAGAAACTTCCAACTTTAATGGATAGATAGCCGCAGTACGCTACAGAAGAAGTCTATTATGTTGGTTAAGAGAGATTGGGACCTGGGCTTTTCAGTGAGAGGGGTTAAGGTATTCACATTTTTTCCAGCAGCGTCACTCACACATGACTCCATCCTTCATGACTGTGAAAAGAGTCATGCTAAGAGCATAGCTTTCTATCATTTCAAATAATTCCACATTTATAAAGGAACATTGAATCAGGCAATACGAGTGATTACACAAGGATTTAAATATGTACCACGAAGTCTCATACATCCATCAGTGTTTCTGAGATTGACCAAACTCACGTACAATAAACAATGTTGTGCTTTCATCAACTTACGTGTTAACCGAACTGTTGCCTCCTGAAGCGTCCCGGACGAACATTTTTGGTGTCTCACACCCAACCTGTGTATTTTTCCAACACTTTGTCAGTACCAACAACTGCTTGTTTTGCAATAAAATAATTGAAATTCAAAATTAGCATGTCCATGCTTTTGCCAGCATCTTTATGGATATAAAATAACTGCAGGCACAGTTTAACCCAAATCCCGAATGTTTGATCTCAAGAGGAATAAGAAGGAACACAGCCCCAAATAAGCAGAAATGACGTATGACTGGAAATAAAGGGAATTTAAAAAGGACAAAAGCCATGGGAGTATGCAACATACCCTCCTAAGTCTTACTTGTATCAAGGAGGAGAGTCATCGATTATTGATCCAACAAAAAAATGTTTTCACGATTCATGGCAGAAAAAGTTGTACCAAGCGAGATTTTGGGGAGCATACAAAGAGTTTCTTCTTGAACATATACCATTTTTATTTATTGAATACAACAAGATGACACAACTTCAGTTGAAACACTCTAGATGGAAGAGTACTTGATAGTATTTGACTTTTCCTTTAGGAGGAACTGTTCACCTTGCGGTTAGGTAACTTTAGTTTTCTGTTTTTTTGATTTTGAGGTGAGAAATGGTTTGGAGGAAAGGCATAATACTGGGATGAATGGAATTTTATAAAAATTGTTACCATGGATTGTACGCGAGAATACCAGTGCTACTTCGCGGCACCTATCCAAAGTGAAACCATTGCACACATATCATTAATATGTTAGAAAAGAGACTGTTGACAGCAACATCTAAGATCGGGTAGGAAGTGAAGTGTTCAACAAGGATGACACTTGAGCGACTGGAATGATGCTTTATGCTGATTGAACAGTCCAAGCAAGAGTGTGCCGAGTGTCGTTGGAATTTGAATCTTCAAAAAACACACCACAAATTTCCTTCTACAGAAAGATCTTCAACTTAATGCTTTTATCCTGTTTCAAGTGCTGCATTTGAGCTGAGAGCCTGAGAATTACCAAGCAAGAGTTGTATTTTTGTCACCTTTCTATGGATAGAGGTGAAGGCGGAAGGATGAAAAATTGCTGCGAAAACTTGAATTTTCAAAGAGCCTCTTTAGACATGGGGTCTGGAAGAATTATAAAAAGAATAAACTCCTAATTTGAGCTTAAGGAAGCTGCAAGCAAACTTACCAACCCAATTTGAGCACCAAAGTAAATTGTGTATGTCCTCCCCTTCGCGCCACTCCCTCTATTCTCATGGTCCAAATTTTTGAAGGATACTCTGGCATTGCTGACAAGTTTTTGGTGCTCAACTATGTTGTAAAATGCAAAGTTGGCTCAATATGCAAGCAACAAGAATTGTAGCCCCACATTTCTCCACGAGATGTGCATGAATTCCTATTCAACGTTTTCCACAAATGGATCGGCAAACGTGAACCCATTGCTTGGCTGACCTACCCTATGATGTTGCTTTGTGACAGTGTTTCATTAAGGAACAGAGTTATATCCATGCACTCACAGTTCTTGGTTTGAGCTCTGCAGATCCCAACTCACTGATCGCTATTTCAGGGCATATCCCTGTCGTTGCATTGGGCGTTTAAAAGGATTACAACAACCAGCATAAAGTTTAATTCTATATCAATAATAAAAGGCAGTAGACTTCATAACCTTGGACTGAGCTCTGACCAAGAGCTAACGGGACTCACGTACATCTCTCCAGCTCGGCCTGCAGACTCCTACCTTTATGTCACATCAACCCTGTGACGCGTGTACATGTAGCCATAATTACCCAGATCTGCTTTTTTGAGAGCAAAGGGTCGGACTATCTTTGTCTCTACAGGTCTTGAAGGATTATCTGCTGGCCTTGTGCTGGAAGAACCTCTCCCAACCTAGCTGTTTGCACTACTTAATGTCTTTGCCACCACCCCTCCATATCTCCATCTCAGGATGCTGCACGACATTCATCGCCTTGGTGTTCCGAAGACCTTCGAGCGCCCAGTGATGCCACGTACCCGAAAGGGCGTACCCAGTTTTCACTTTGTTTTGTGTATTGGCTGGGCAATATGCTCAGCCTCCCTTTAAGATAGGAAACTGAATGGGTCACATAGTGAACAAGCTGCTTTGGCCAAAAATTATTTATTTTTTCATTAACCAATTAATTGATTATTACTTAGATTTTATCGATTTGATTAACTTACTTATTTATTTCTTTCTTCTCTGGAGCAAAATCTCAGGGCGTTTGTGAGTTGGAAGTGACTTTGGACACTGATAGTGACCCAAGTGATTTCGCCTATAAAGGTAATGTTGGATTATTGATTAATTCAATCAATCGATTAATTACTTAACTTTTTAAAAAGTCTACAGTATTCCAGATTGAAATGGTAGTTCTAGGTGATGCTATGAGCCAATTAATTAAGAAATTAATATTTTCGGCATGTTATTAATTAATTATAATTATGCAATAAATCAATGATCAATCAATTATTGTCTACACCACTCCATCCTAACTCATCTTCTGTACTGCACGGCGACATCCCAGTCGCGAGCACCGCACAGCAATGCGCGCGTCTGTAGGATATGTCTATTCATTCTGATTCTTGCCATGGGACAGTTATACTTGAATGAGCTCTACTTGTCTTTCCTTTATTTAGAGACCTGGGAGATTACATTCTAATACTGGAGAAACTATCACCATCAGTCCCTCACAGATCAGCTCTGAGCTTGAATTAGCTCTTCCAGACCTTGTCTGATGGTGGGGTGTTGACAATTCTGCTGTGCACAAGAGTAGTGCTGGTGAAGATTTCGTTGACGGTGAAGCAGGGTCCATCTCCAAGGTTGACTGGTCCGATGTTCTGGATTCATCCAGTGTTACTTTCGTCACCTGCATAGGCACAAGGTTATTGCTGGTTACCTCCTGACTGTCCCGTGACGGCCACGTCGATCAGGGTAGGCACAAGGATTGGATGTGACAACACCACAATGCCCCTGAACATTGCATTTTGAGCCACACTCTCGCCTCCCTGGGGTGAGCTCCAGGTTTCTCACTCGGTGTTCCTGTTGAAGCACCTTTGTATCATCAAACATCTTCCCCTTTCTTTGAGATCCGTCTTTTGTCTTCGGAGAACTGGATCCAACATTGCTTGAAAGATGGGCAATTGCTGTTACTACGCCCCATGAAACAGTTTGCTGAGCTGCATGCCGTTCCACAGCACGAGTCTCTGCTACAAGAGCATGCTCTATAGGCTCAGCTGCTTTCTTAAGGAGGTTTTTTTTTACTGTCTGAAGAGCTCGGCTTCGCCTCTTACTTTGCTAGCTGAGGGATGCTTAGGGAGACTGCTGTCCATGGCTGAACCCACAAAACCACTGAAGGCTGCCAATGTTTCTCCCTGAACACTGTGAGACCGTCTATTCTGTAACGAGTGTTTCCAGCACATTACCATGTAGGTGAAGAATTGATTTCAGTGAAACAAACTACCTCTGCTGCCCTTGGGGTGAGTTGTCATAACGCACATATTGTGAGAAAAATCTAAACTCTGCAGTAAAAAGTTGCTGTTGTTCAGTGTGAACAGTCCTTCTCTAAACCTTGTCCAGGTCTATCGGGTAAGCTTGGTCGGCATTAAGGTTTCAAAGGAATGATTTCTTTTCTTATTGCATCTTCTGCAATTCAGAGCTAGTTCAATTTAACTGACAGCTTAGCGCCTGGCAACCACAATGCTTCTAACGCACATCTGCATGGCCTAATGTAAGCTTTTTGGGACACCGTTTCTCACAAGCAGAAGGATTATTGAACCCTGTTACCTTTAGTAGAAGTCCAGTGAGATGCTCTCTCAGTCCAGAATGTTCAGCACTCCATCCAGTCTGCTACTTCAGGCCATCCTTCTCGTGCACTCATCCACTTTTCGAGCACCATGTCTTTGCATTTAGTTGCTTCTCTGACATCAGTCAGTATCTTGGACTTGCAGGAAAGTTTTTCATATGACTGTGTCAATTGTCGACGTCAGTGTCCTCCATCAAGGCTTTGTGTCAGAGTTTGTGCCACCGTCTTTCGCTGGTTGCACATGAGTGTGTCTGCTTTTGTCAAGCTTTTCCCTGGCGTACTGGGAGATTGTGAGGCAGTACCTCATCAGTCTCATCCAAGTCTGGGTTTGAAGTTTTTTTGTTTATTTTTTGCACCGTATGGCCACGCATGTACGGGCACGATCGTATGGCCCGCACGCCGGGCATGCACGTACGGGCCCGCACTAGTGCTATACAATATCAAAAGTGGAGAGCAAGTATGCAGGCCATGCTTCGTGAGCCTCATCCAGTGTTTAGAATTTCAGTGTTACATTTAACTGGTCCGATGGCCACCGATTGTCTCTTGTTTGCATGACAGAGAACCCTCTGTATTTCAGTATCAGTATAAACCGTGGTTAATCAAACAGCACGATGGGATTGAACCCAACGCTCTGCGATCGGGGCGGCACGACGCAAGTAATGGACCTGTAATTAACTTATTTCCACTATTATCCATTCCAGTAAATGAACGTGTCCTTGTCTTCACCCTTTAACCCTGGATGTGCTTTACCTGGCATTCCCCATTTATTTTTTACCCTCGCCAAAGGATTCGGGAGGGATTGCATTGGAGTCCGTTTGTCTGTCCTGTCGCACAGAACTTTCTGTTTTTCTCTGCAAGAACACTTGTCGGATTGGAGACAAAAAGTTTCACCAATGGTGCGGACTCCTGTCATGTAGAACGTTTTCAATGTAATTATGATGTCATAGATCACCTGGTTGGCATCCATATTGGAAAGAACGGAAAACAAACTTGGACCTCAATCTCTGACGCCAAGGAAAATTTTGAAAGACTTGCACATGCAGTCTACTCTCATGGAAATGAGTGATTATGTGTATGACGTCATAGGTGCCTCGTTATGACTCATAAGTTGCATATGTGGAATTCCACATCTCAGTATAAATTTTGACGGGTAGTCTAGGGATAAAATGGTCCACAAGAAAAACAAATCAAGGACCGTGGCATCGGTCACGTGATTGCAGCCCATATTGGGTGGTAAAGAAAGAAAACGTTCAGAAAAGCTTCTCTGAAATGGCTGCAAAGACGAGGCGAACCAGAGGTGGTCTCCTCAATGAAGCATTGTCGGGTGAGGTGCGGGGCCCGAAGCCCCATGCCCAAGCCATCACCCACAGCACCGCGCGAGCGCCAACATGCCCTCTCCCCCCGCCTCAGGGGGGCCCCCCCCCAACCCCCCTCCCCAAATTCATTTTAGTGCGTGCTAAATCAGTGTTGACTTCTCGATAACTGGATATTCATCACACCACTCTAGGGATTTTTCCACTCTATACACAATAGTTTCCAAGTAACAATATCGTATACCGGACAACTCTGACTAGATATTGGGGTTACGTCTGAAAAAACATTTTAGCCAGATTCAGTCAAGTGCTCTGTTGCTACTTGTGTTCCTTACCCTCCCATTAGGAAGCTGTGCAGCAACTTCTTTGCAGATCTAAGAAATAAGTAAACGTGATTGTCCTCTAACATGTCTTTTCATGGAGGAAATCCCAGTATTCCTAACTGCTGATCGATTAGCAGGTTAAAACTCAAATTTACATCTGTGTCAGATTTAGGGAGTGATTCTGTGGAGTGTTATGGTCTCACCTGCCAAGGTCTTCATCCGAAGTGACGAGTTCCCATCGTGACGGGTGCTGTTGCTTCAAGCTTTACCTTCTTCAGACTGCGTAATCTACAGCTCTCCATGTACATTGTCATCCTGCCGCTAGGAGCTGGTTCTCAGGATGTGCTCTTTAGTTCACCCCATTGTCATCTTTTACTGACTTGTTACCTTCCCAGAGGACGGCGGCTATATCACTCTTGCGCGGTCCGTTTCATGTTTGTCTGTCACGCACAGAACTTGTAGTGTTTTTCTCCGCACAAATCTGCTTGTCGATCGAGATGAAATTTTCCATAGGAGCGAAACTCATGTGTATAGGCCTAATGTGTCAATGATAATTATGACTCATAAGTCACGTGGGTTGGTTGGCCATGTTTGAAAAACAGAAAATCTTTAGACCTCTAATCTCCAAAACCTCACGATGGCAACTGAACTGGCACATGGCAAGTTTACTCATGGGGAAGTGTGATTTTTGTGACATCATTGTTGCGTTGTTCTTATGACGTATAATTGCATATGTAGAATGCTACATCGATCAGTATGAAAATTTTTTGAGGGTATCTCAGGATAGAATTTGTCCACAGAAAACGAATTGCTCGTCATCGGTCTTGTTGATTCGCAGCTTATTGTTTTAAAAGCTACTAAAAACCTTCGAAAATTTTCTGAAAATGGCTGAACAAATAGAGGCGGAAAACTTCAGGCATGCCACCTATCCCGAGGAAACAAACATTCACAACACTATGAACGTCATAGTTCCAATGATTGGCAGCCATATGGATTTACGGAAAAAATACGCAAAAAGTGCACCCTCAAAGGAAGTCTTGGCCGGGGGTTATGCCAATCTCGATTGCTTTTTTGCTTGTTTATTTTGTATCCCGAATCCATGGCATGGTATAGGAAAGATGTAATTAAGCTGCTTCAATATACTTAAAACTTGGCGTGGTTATTAAAACATGAGATTCTCATGGATTTTTGTAGTTAGTTAGCTTAATCACTCAGGAGGTCATTGCCGTCATTTGGTGTATTACATTCAAATCAGAAAGCGAAAAACGCTTCAGTGGAACTCACAAAAACAGACCACACACACACAACACACACACACACACACAACCTCATCCATTTATAGTAGAGTCTTAAAGGTTGCAGTCTTTGTGGGGCTTCTGGGTCTTTTGGGGTCCTCATGGTTCATGCTTCGGGGTCTTTGATATCTTGGTTCTTGTAATCCTGGTCTTTTGTGTCCTTGGCGATTTTATGGTCTTTGTCCTCGGAACTTTTAGGTCTATTGTGTCCTCGGGAACTTTGGGTTACTTTTGGGTTTCCTCGGGAACTTTTGGTCTTTTGGCGTCCTTACAATTGTAGGGTGTTTGGGACTTTTGGTCCTGGGAAAAAGACTTTCGGGACTTTTGGAATCCTCCTGGACTTTTGGCGTCCTCATGGACTTTTTGGGTCCTCGGGAACTTTTGGGCTTTTTGATGTCCTCGAGAAGTTTTTGGGACTTTTGGGGCCTCAGGAACTTTTGGGTCCTTGGGAACTTTTGGGTCCTGCAGAATTGGGTCCTCAGGAACTTTTGGAGCTTGCAAATATGGTCCTCGGGAGCTTTTAGGGTTTTGGGTCCTCGGGGATTTTAGGTCCTTGGTACTTTTTGGGGACTTTGCAGTCCTCAAGAACTTGGGTCCTCGGGGTCGTTCTAGTGTCTGTTAATGGTCGAGGAGCTCAGTAGTCATAAGGGGCAAAAGGTACATTCGAAATTGTCTAATTAATGATGGCCTGGTGTTGGCTTAATGGTTCGGATGGCGAGCTTTTGATCTGAGGGTCCTGAGTTCATCCCTCAGCTGTTGAATTAATACAGGTGGGCTAACCGGCCTGTCTCTTCGAGGTCGGCAAAATGAGTGTAGCATTCTGCTACTATGGTCGGAGTGGCGACCCTCCAGGTTGTGCCCAATAGCCAGGAGAGCTGATTAAGCGCAGCACCATGCTGCTGCCACAGTATGGTCCCAATCTCCTCCTCCTCCCCCTTGGACGGTCCTAGGGTCTGAGTTCAAATCCTAGCCTTGCTGTGATTAATACCAGGTGGGTTGATTCAGGCCTGTCATCCTTCTTGAGGTCGGCAAAATTGAGTACCAGCGGTGTAGATGATTAGTCATTTGAGTATCCTTGTGCCCAGAAGTGGCAACCTGTCCAGGATTGTGCCAAAATCCCAGGAGACTGGCTTTCGCAGCACGATGCTCTGTACAGAGTATGTCCCAATGGATGGATGGATGGATAATTCATGATATACGCAAGTAATTACAGCGACACCAAAAAGTACCCCTCATATGGACACACACACTCACAGTGGACACACACACAACACCATCACATGGACACACACACACACACACACACACATCACACAGCACACCACACACACCCCTACCCAGTTTGTAGTAGATCCCTTACTACTTATGATTGTGCATGCCTGCTGCAATATGCGCGCCCCCTCCCAGAATTGCTCATTTTATTGATATTGGCCAAATCCCTGGGATCTAAATTAGGTTAAAATCCTGACATCAGCGAGGGATTAACCCTTGTTCAGAATAGCATCCTCCTCTACTCAGCATGGCATCATTTTAAAATGTCATTAATTCCTGCCCATCCTGCAAAGCGACGTCCTTCAGTAATTTGCGCTTTCATGTTATGGCAGGAATATAAACGAGTCATGGCTGGCATAAACGAGACCAGCATCAATCAGAATGGAAACTGGAGCAGTGGTAGACTAGATAGTAAAAACAGTTGGAGAGATTCGAATGGAAGGTGGGGATTCATGGGAGAATGACCACCATTCTACCCAAGGTAGAAAGTGTGGAGAGCCTTGGCCTCAAGGCTTATGCTTGCTAGTAGACGGAAGATAAAGAATAAGAGAAGTGAAGCAGTGTTTTAAATTTTTAATTTTTTGTATACATTTCGAGCTCGCCATAACAAGCTAATACACAGAAGCATAATCAACAAGGGAGCAGGAGGACAAGATGGAGTGAGAGAGGAAGAGTAAAACAGTAGGGAGCAGAGTTTCACTTAGGAGATTGTGGAAATGGGGATTGGGGTAGGCATACATCGGGCAGGTAAACAAGATGGACACGACAGGAACTTTCAGAGGAAGCAAGGTAATTTGAGGGGCGTGGGCAATAGGGTGGAATTAACAGAGGTAGAAATTATTATGGTTTTGGCGATGGAGGAATATATGAGATGGTAGTGAACAGCTGTTTGGAAGACATGGAGGGAAGAGACGAGTTTAACCCATCCTATTCCTATATCATCCAATGATCTCACTGACTGTGGAAAATCCCTTTATCCTGAAACCAATACTTTACTCTACTATGCTGACTCTATAACTCTTAAAACATTATTTGCACACACTTATTTGTCACTTCATCCTAAACCTCCCGACCTAACTCCTCCACCATCTTGCGCTCGATATTAAAGGAGGTCTAAATACTGCACTCCCTCGTTGGCTTATCTCAAACTGGATAAAAAAACAACCCTGGACATAGATCTAGGAATCATCTGCTCTGCCCGTTCCCTGTTGGCTGGATCAATCTTATGCCCTGGCAAGTTAAAATCCCTGTACATCATACTCTTTCCTTACAGTGCCCTGCTGAAGAGCAGCTGTGAATTCAACTACTGTGGATAACTCAGAACCAAACCCCTAAACTCTTCTGGATTTGCACCTTCTGCAATTCCGAGATTCAGGTCCCCAGTTTCTGCAAGTGATGCGTTGCTCAACAAACCTTTCTGTTGAAACTCCAAAAAATCCGGACCACTGCTCACCCTCAATCTGATTCATTCCTGTTATTTTCCCCACCTGTGGAACCAAGTTTTTTTGTTGTTTGTTGTTGAGGGTTTAATGTGCTGTCAGACCAGGCAGGTCATATCACGCCACGCACCAGAATCTGATCAAAAACTCGCTAAGCCATAGCTTCAAAGCAGATCATTTAAATTGTGCTCCCACAATTCCTCAGAATTTTATTACCGCCTTACAGAGTTGAGGTGCTTCCGTTCATCCGCCGCGCATCCACCGCAGGTCCAACACCTTTATCCTAACCCTGTTATACGCCGTACAGACGCTGCCTCAATTCCCGCATAGAGGGGCATTTAGAAGTAATGATTTAAATCTTCAGGTTTCTGCACACATCACAGAAACCCCGTTGGGTGACATCCATTCTATGGAGTTTGCATTTTTAGCGACAGTGCCCAGATGTCTTATTCTACAAACACACCTCGGTCCTCCGGTGAGAGCCTGGGAGCCTAACAAGCCGGAACCACCTCCGACTGCCCTTGCTGAAAATCTTCCCTTTGGCAGGAGAGTTCCACGACATATGCCATTTTCCCTCAATGCGTCCTTCACGATAATGATTTCTGACGTCCAGGGACTTGGGTACTTGTCACGTTTCTGAGGGACCTTTTTTGCCCGCAAGTACTGGCGTAATTCCCACCGATGACCCACAGGAGCAGGGATCAAGCACAACTCCAACCGACCCCTCCAGTCATGCATTTAATACAAAATTGGCCCAGCTTCTAGCGACCAAGTCATACCTGACATGCCACCCTTATAAGGATATCCACGCCTGTGATGCCGAAAGTGAGTCCGAGAGGATAACTGCCACTAAGAGGATTGACTCGTTATCCATTCCATGAGCTCAGGACGATTTGCAAATGTTCCGTCGAGAAAAACAGAAAGATGATCGGTTAACCGAAAAGCCCTGGACACACGGACGATCGGAGATCATAATAGCCCCGCTGTCCTTCCTAGCAAGGGTTCTTTGGACCATCACAGCTATATAGCAAAGAGTTACTCCAACTGTATTTATAACTCGATAGCCATGTTGCGCTTTACCACAGAATTAACTGAATCCATTTTTCCCAGAGATCCATGCGGAGACGAGGGCGTCGAGGTCCAGGAGGCCAAATGGGAGAACTTTATTTGGGCGGCTGAAGGGAGTCAGCTTCATTTCCTTGGCTAATTTGACGCCAGCCAAGAGGCAAGCGAGCGGAAGTGTTGTCTTAACTTCAGGTATCCCAACAATTTTCAAATAAGGATTTGATCTCTCTCTG
>CM068953.1:175818648-175832325 GCA_035128595.1 Eptatretus atami | reverse complement strand
ATGCCAGCATACTACGACGTTGCCAGCATACTACGACGTTATTGCCAAGCATGCTATTTACGTATACAAAAAACTTACCCATAACCGTTATTAGGACGTATGCAGCTTTGGTTCGGCGCCAAATTTTTCATCGTTGGCATAGCTGGATAAACGTCAAGTGTGACAGCGGCTTCACACTTCGATGTCTAGTGCGAGTTATGATTTGATCGTTCAGCCGCAGGCCTATTGGAATAGGCCTACGCCAGTGATCGTCGGCGATACGCTGCCGCGTAATGCATAGGTTAGACTATCGTTGGGCATAGGTTTCGTGAACGCCGACAACACGCTCGCATTTCGTTGGTATATAGTTATCTATATATGTGATTAAAACGTTCTGTGTCGTTACTAATACGTTATGATACGTCAAACACCTTATTATACGCCCAAACTTTTTTAAAAACATCATAGTTCGCGGTACGGCCCCCCCAGCGTTTTACATACATTTTGAGACCTGCCATACTGGCTGGCTAAAACGTCAAGGTGTGACAGGGCCTTTAGCTACCAATTCTCTTCAACATATATGCTGAGCGACATGCTTGTACCACCTTTCAGAACGTTTGGCCCACGCGATAATCTTGCCCATTGCTACCCAAGCAATCAACCTTTGAAGATCTCAGCGGTACCCTGCCAGTGCTTCAAGTTAATGAGCAATACTTCATCTCCTTGGGTGCCACCACCCAAACCCCTACTAAGACTACAGTTACTGCTTTCCATCTCAGCAACCGACTGGCTAACAGCAAACTCCAAGTTTCCTTTTGTGGCAAACCAGTCTTAAGAACAAGCCATTCCCCAAAGTACTTTTTGGAGTCACACTTGATTGGCAGCCTCACATTCCGCGAAAAACACCTAAAATGGATTCAAGAAAAGGATCAAAGACCAGGGTAAACATCTCTGGAAAACGAGCAGCACCAACTGTGGTATTAAGTGCACGCACTCTTCACACTGCGAGCCTTTCCTCATGTACTCTTGCAGCGGAAATTACTGTTTCTCCTGTTGGGCAGAGAGCAGCCACACAAAACACGTGGACACTGTCCTAAACATTGATGCAGATAATAGTGGAAAACTGAAAATCAACCACTCATGTCGTGGGCTCCCAGTCTTGTGGTAACATTCCCATTACCTGATGTGTGCTGGAGTGTCACCGACAGAATTTGAGGAAGGATTTTTATTTGGGCAATACACCGAACAACAGACAGTGCTTGTGACCTTGGTTATCCCACCTTTTGACTTAGATCTGTGAGCTGTAATTTGTCCAAACACAAAGATAAAATCGAATCCAGATTTCCGTCAGAATCAAATTTTTTAAATTATGTAGATTTTTTTATAAGGGTTTTGTCAGTGAGCTAAATGTGATTATACCCACAGGGCAGTTTGCTTGCCGTGCACAGCTTTGCGACGAGGGGCATCCTTCGACTTGAAACACCAATCCTATATCCTGGGTAAGAACAAATGTGAAGAGCACTGCTATGCTATTATTTACCATGAAACAGCTTGCACACACAGGGGAATTTAATGCCAGGAAAACCAAATATTTATTTATCTATCATAGATACAAGTCTTTTTTTATGTCGTGCTATTGACTAAGTCACCGAGGCCATTATGTTTTCGGATTGTCTGTCCGTCCGTTCCATCCATCCATCTGTTCGTCCATGATAAGTTTTTTGTTACCCACAATAACTTTAAGAAATGGCTTGAAGGGATCTAAGTCAAACTTGGTACAAGTATGTATGATGATGCTCAAAGATTAACTGATTAGATTATGGGGCCAAGAGGTCACAGTCAGAAGTCAAGTCAGCTAAAAAAATGGATATTTGAGAACAGTCTAAAGGGATTTAAATCAAACTTGGTTACAGAATTGTATAATGATGTGACTAATGTGGTTTGAAGCTATATCGTCAACTTCGAAGCGGTTGCCTTTCTATTTTAGGTTCTTTCATACTACAGTTTGAAAAAAGAGATCATTGTTCGTGTTAATGTTTGTTTTCCACTGACGTGTTCCTTCCCTGCATTTCCCACCTCTATCCTGATTTTATAATTACCTCCTTTTCTATATGTCTTCTCTTACCTGCAACCAGATAAATTTCAATAAAAAATTAAAATCGAACAATCGAAATCCATTAAAAAAAATCGTCGTCCTCATAAAAAAAAAAGTCATCCTTTTATTGCTTCATCTCTATTCTCTCATGGATGTGACTGGCAGTGTTTCTTCTCCACGCAAGTTATGTTGAATCTGTTTTTGCTGTTTCATCTCTTCCTCTGTTACCAAATACCTCTCCACTTGGCCTTTAAGGTATGATAAATAGGGTCACGTCATACCGATCAAGAAGCATGTGTGCAATGGAACCTTCAGGACGCATTCAATAAACCCTACGTTTCACTGGAACAATGCATGTTTCTGATTAACATTCCACATTGTACCTTGAATGGTAATAGTCTTCAAGCTTGCATAAATGTAGATGCACAGGACCAATCTTTCCTCTATCAACCCCATCATCCCCTCCTGTCAAACTCGCTATTAATTGTCCCGCTGACACTCACACAAGCCACTGTGATGTCGTATTACAAATGCTTGTTTTTATGTATCAGTGCCAATGTTCGTGGAAGGAGCTAGACACACATGGATCAAGTCAGAGCAGCGTCACAGATGGAAGCATCACACCGAGCAGCATGGTCGCGTGCGTCCACTTTCTGCAGGTACTCAGGGGCATCCCCCAACAGATACCTCCCATCCCCACCTTTCCTTGACGATGCCGATCACACCTGCTGCAACCCACGACGGCACCTGTGGTCAGCCATTGGGCCTCTTCCGACTCACGAAGGCTCACTCACTGTAGAGAATCTGTGTGAGCAGGATCAGCGTCAGAGAAACGAGCCACGTGCCCATACAGCCGCAGCTCACACTCACGACTATGCAGGTAACCAAACCTCATTTGAGGCTCTCTCAGCAAACCACTCATTGGACACAAAGGTCTGACAGTGGGAGCCAAGGATTCTCCGAGAGACTGTGTTCCAAAGGAATAAAAAGTCCCGTCTCAGATCCCTGGTCAGAGTCCAAGTCTCACATCGTAGAGCAGACTGTAAGCACCAAAGGACCTGAAGACTCGCACTTTTCGTCCTCCCGCCACAGTAGGCGCGTACCGGCAGCCCACACCCCATTGATCCAGTGCAGTCCTATGATTCCCAGCCCGACCCAGATGTCTTTTGATTCTGCTCACAGCAGCAGAGACATGAATATAACTGCCATCTAATGGAATCTCTCCGTGACCTCAACTTCCTCGCCACAAACATGCACAGACAAATAGCAGCATCCAATATCCATTGGAAAGCCTGATCTTCGATTTGAATCAAGAAACCCTTAATCCCAGTGTCTCCGACTCATCATTCAGCACCTCGAGGGCCCCAAAAGGATATCAGTGTCGCAAAGATGACTGCATCATCTGCACAAAATCAAGGTTCAGAGACTTGACATTCCCAAAAACGATGACCGCAGCTTGATCTCTCTCCATCCTCCCAGAATCAGTGTCCATGACAAGTGCTGAAAAGTGTGGGACCAGTACACACCCCTGATGAACTGCCAGTTACAACTTGGAAATAAGTATCGAATTGTATCACCACATCTCACAGACTCTCATACCAGCTGTTATGTCAGGACATCAGAATGGATTCAGGACGAACAAATAAAAGGAAAGTATTAAAAGAAAGGGGGGAGGACCACGCAAATAGCGTGATGAAAGACAAAATGGAAGGGAGACGGAGAAATCCGGATGTGGAGAAGAAATGAGGAACAAGGGAGCACACGGGGATGACCAAAATGAGATGCTGCAAAATCTCAATCACAGAAGGGAAAAAAACTGGAAAACACTGAATGAGGTAGGCTTGGTGAGGTCAATGGGGGTAGATTAAAATCATAGTTGTGGTATGACTGAGGTGGTGATACAGCTGCTTGAAGCCCTGGAAAGAAGAATAAGATTGAAGAGAATGAGGAGTTGGTGTCTCAAATCTCTGATGGCCGTGAGGGAATCTCTGGGGAGAAAAACGGAGGAAGGGGTCGCTTCCAAGTACTTCCGTATTCGGTATCACCTCTGGTCTAGAGACTTGTTAATTTGTATTGATCCGGGAAGTCCTTATTTCACTCTGGGGATCCCAGGAGGAGGATTGGAGGGCGTACCGAGTGAGAGATGATTGGCGCCCTCGCAAGATGTTCGAATTCTCGCAGTGTCGGCCATTAAGAGGGCAGCCCGGTATGTAAGTAGTAAGATCGAGCTGCGGAAGGGTTAAGGATAAAGAGGAGTCGGGGATAAAATTCCAATTTATATTTCGGCTGTGGAGGGTCCAGTTCATTAATTTTCAATAACCCTATAAATTGGCTACCGTAATTGGAAAAGAATTTGGTGACGTACATTGTGCAAGGGAAACTTGATCGAGTGACCTTCTGCATCCAGTGCAATCGGTGGCCCCCACGGGAAAGATTCTGAGGTGAGTCTCTCTTTTGGGGATATTCGAATATCTGCTTACATCCCAGGTCTTATAAGGGAGTGCCGGGGTAATTTACGGGATTGACCTGTGGACATATATGGAGGTTATTCAAGAGGCATTTGGCTACATGAGGAGTAGGTGATGCTCGTCGTTTGCGTCGGTTAGGATGTGTGAAGGCATTTACCCATGTGTCGGTGTTCGTCCTTCTCCATCCCGGTCCTTCCCCCAAAGTGTTCCTGGCTACCAAGCCTTTCCTGTTCGGAAGTACAGTAATATCCCTCCCCCTTTAAGATGTTACAAATGCGCAAAGATTCGGTCCATACTGCAACAGCCTGTCGGGGTAAACGGCGTTGCAAGCAAGTGTAATGGGATCATGAGTTGAGAGTTGTCTGCGTTAAGATGTTGCTGTGCCATTGCGGTGAGGATCACAGTGCCCTACAGAGCTGTCTGGAATTTCAAAAGAGCGGCCCAGCATTCAGCAAGTGAAAACCCTGGAAGTAATCGTTATCGGGAGCGGCTTCAAGTCCCCAAGTGTGGTTGCCAGTCAAAGAAACGATAGGATACTAAAACTCCAGCTTCGTTTAAGATACAACAGTTTCGGTTTGATATGCCAGTCAAATGAAACGAAATAGATACTAAAACTCCAGCTCCGGTTTAAGATACAAACAGTTTCGGTTGCGTTCCAGACGACAATAGATACAGGATTGCCAAATCTGAGGATTCAATGCCAGTGGTTTTGAACTTTCTAAATTTTGGGTTCAGTGGATTTTTACTGAGGGTCGTAAATTGCACAGCTGTTTACAAAGGATGATCGGAGAAGATTAGCATTATTGCTTCAGCAGCCTGAACATCTGATTTGGGATGTATTTTAACCAAGGATATTAAAGGATATTAACAAGACGGCATAAAAAAGAGAGAAAAAACCAGTCCTGATGCCAAACAGTCTCAGGAACCAATGTAATTTATGTCAAAATCCAATGGAATGCTAAAAGTCTAGTGGCGCACGGTCCGAATTTAACAAATACGTCTACTGAGTTTAACGAAACTGGATATTATTTGTTTTCAAGAAACATGCGTCAAGAGCATATCGATTTCAGTTGCCGGTTATACCCTTATTTCGTAGGTAGAGCTCGAGGTAAGGGGTGGGTGTGCCATTACGGTTGAAAATTTGTGTTCCCTTCACGAAACGGAAGAAATTACGAAGCTGAGAGTGGTATTCTTATCAAGGTCCATGACTCAAGGCGAGGGGTTACAATTATAAACTCTATATCCTTGCCAACATTGATGCACAAGAGTCTCTCAGGATGGATTTTTAGAAGTGTGAGGGGCTGGATACCTTGTCTGTGGCGATTTCAAACAGCCGGTAATATTCTCTGGGACGCTCCAAAGACACTATAGGAACGGCGGTATTATTGAGGATTTGATCGATGAATTCGATATGCTTGATATTAAATTGCCGGACAGGGGAACAGTATAAATCCATCCACAGGGAAGATGTCTCCTCTGGATATCTCACTCTTATTTCATTCAATAGAAGCTGCGAGATGTGATTGGGAAGTCCACTGATAGACACCTGGGAGTGATCACTTTCCTGTGATCACAAATCTCCAATGTGAAGGTCTTGTGGATCACTCGTCGGGCTTCTTGAACTTTTCTAAGGCGAATTGGGGTCAGTTTCAGATCGAGTGTTCAGGGGAAGTGAAGGAGAGATTGGTTCACAACATAGACTAGCTTCAATAGAATATTGTTCAAATTATTGTATAAACATTGTTGGCGAAACAATCCCAACCTCAATCCTTCAGGGGTAGGAAAAATTAACGGTCCCTGGTGAATGAAGGATTGCAATTCGGCAATCCAGGGAAAATGGGCGCTCTTAAAGACGACTTAGGGAAAACCCTCAGGTTGGAGCGACTTTAAGAGTTATAAAGAGGAAAAAGGGCGATAGCCCAAAGAACTTATAAAACGGCCAAGTTGCCTTGGAATCATTTTGTTTCATCAGTTAATCCGGGATTACCCCTCTTCAAAACTATTATGGGGAAAGATCAAAGCTATTTACAGGAGTTAAGTCGGGAGGAGATCTCTTCCAGTGATTATTTCCAGACATAGCCCTGTTGTTAATGCGACAAGGCAGACCGGGGCAAATTTCTTTCTAGTAGTGAGAAATATCATAAAGTATGACGTTTTAGAGGCTCGTTTTCCCCAAGTTGTAAGTCAAAACCAGGGTGATCACCAATACAGTTCGCCTTCAATCCTTCGCTCAATCATTGACTTCACTAATTTGGACTAGCAGGTGAATTCGTTTGGTTAAGAAGTAGCGCCCCAGGCCCGGATCGGTTATCGTTCCTTATGTTCAAAAACTGAGATTCGGGTGTTGAGATGTTCCTAGTTTCTTCAATAGATTTGGGCTTTAGGAAGCATTCCCTGTGATTGGAACACGCTATTGTAATTCCTTATCCTGAAAGACGGGAAAGATGGCACGTGTCCCATCTTCATATCGCCCATCTCTCCTATCTCAGTTTGTTTGCAAATTAATGAGAAGAATGGTGAATAACCCGATTTTAGGTCTTCTTTCTTGGAAAAGAACAACCTGATTGTTATAAAGCCAGAGCGCGTTTTTGACACAGGGACGTCCGTTATGGATCACATTTCGCATGCAAATTGATGCAAGAATCCCTAGTCAATCAGGAGTCATCTTCTGGCGTGTTCCTCTATATCCAAAAGGCATACGATTCAGTCTGGTGAAAAATGGCGCTCCTTTATAAATGAGTAAACTCGGGGGTCAATGGCAGAATGCATGATTGGATTGGTGACTTTTTAATCGAATAGAAATTTCAGGTGAAGGGTTGGCCTGAGCCTCACAATCTTCCGTTTCTTCTGATAGCGGCATTCCCAGAGGAAGCTGCCTTAAGCCCAACACTCTTTAGTAAGTATAATGAAATGATGTTGCCTCCATCCGCAACGCTCCATAGCAACTTATTCCTGTCTTGGCTGCGAACATTGCTATGTGGGATTCGGTTTGTAAAATCTTGCTATTTCAGTAAAAAAACTCAGGCGATATCCGGCTCGTGGAGAAATGGCCGGAAGATGGGTTTTAAACTTTCGACTGATAAAAGTCCAAGTTATCTATTTTTCCCGTAAGAAGAAACGGCATGTGATATAGCAATTGGTAATTAAGGACACTAGCATCCATCCATCTCGAAGTGTGTCTTTCTTAGGAGTCACCTTCGATTAAGGGACTAACCTGGACCCGCCGCGGTGAAGGACGCTGATAGTAAATGCTGCAAAGGCATAAATTTATTACGTTGTCTTCTCTGAACAGAGTGGGAGCACATCCTGACAGTTGTTTTCATGATTAGTACAAAAGCTAAAATCGTTCCCACTGACTACGGATGCCTGCTTTCGGTGATCATGGCCAAGAGCAACCGAAAAAAACTTGAGACTGTCCAGTCAAAGCCTTGTGTAGTTTTAAGTGCTTTTACTAGACACTCCAGTTTGCCTTCTTTGGAAATAGGTGAGAGCCTCTTATCCCTTCGTCTGGGAGTTGCTGAGAATAATATTGGGCTAGATCCACTTCTTCCGGGGTAGCATCTGCCTGGCAATCCTTATTTGAAATTGTTCGGAATACCTGCAGTTAGACAACAACTCCGCTTCCTTGCCCTCTTGGCATGGCCGTTATCAAGTTAGCCAAGGAAATGAAGCTGGACTCCCTTCAGTCAGCCCCCAACATAAAGTTCCCATTTGGCCTCCTGGACACTCGAACCCCCCTCGTCTCCGCATGGATCTCTGGGGAAAAATGGATTCATTAATCCTGTTGGTAAAGCGCAACCTGCTATCGAGTTTATAAATACAAGTGGAGTCAATCTTTGCATATATATGCTGTGATGGTCAAAGAACCCTCTCTAGGAAGGACAGCGGCGGCTATATGTATCCCCGATGTCCGTGTGGTCAGGGCTTTTCGGTTAACCGATCATCTTTCAGTTTTCTCGACGGAACTATTTGCCAATCGTCCTAGCTATGGAATGGATAATCGAGTTCAATCCTCTTAGTGCAGTTATCCTCTCGGACTCACTTTCGCATAACAGGCGCTGGAATCCTTACAGGGTGGCTGCAGGTTATGACTTGGTCCTAGAAGCTTTGGCATTTGTATAACATCATGAACTGGAGGGGTCTGGTGGTGGATTTTGCTTGATCCCTGCTCATGTGGGCATCGGTGGGAATGAGGCCAGTGACCTTGCGGCAAAACAGGCCCTCAGAATGGACAATGTCACCCAAATCCCCTTGGGACCTTCAGAAATCATTAGTCTGGTGAAGACCGCATGAGGAAATGGCAATGTCAGTGGGACTCCTGCACAAAGGGAAGATTTTTCACAAGGTGCAGTCGGAGGTGGTTCCGCTTGTTAAGCTCCCCAGGCTCTCCCGGAGGACCAGGTAGTGCTTTGTAGAATAAGACTCGGGCACGCTGTCGCTAAAATGCATAACTCCATAGAATTGGATGTCACCCAACGGCGGGTTCTGTTGATGTGTGCAGAAAACCTGAAGATATTAAAATCACCTTATTCTAAATTGCCCTCTCTATGGGAATTGAGGCAGCGTCTTTGTACGGCGTTATAAGAGTTATGGGATAAGGGTGTTGAGACCTGCAGGTGATGCTGCGGCGGATGAACTGGAGCACCCTCAACTCTGTAATGGCGGTTATTAAAAATTCCTGAAGGAATGTGGGAGAACCAATTTAAAATGTATCTGCCTTGAAGGGCTATGGCTGTAGGCGAGTTTGATCAGATTCTGGTGCGTGGCGTGGATAGAGCCTCCTGGCTCTGGACAGCCACCATTAAACCCTCAAACAACAACAACAACAAAAAAACTTGGTTCCACAGGTGGGAAAATAACAGGAATGAATCAGTTGAGGTGAGCAGTGAGTCTGGATTTTTGGAGTTTCACCAGAAAGGTGTTGTTGGCAGACCGCATGCACCTTGCAGAAACCTGGGGGACCTGAATCTCGGAAATTGCAGAAGGTGCAAATCCAGAAGGGAGTTTAGGGGTTTTGGTTCGGGTTTATCCACATGTAGTTGATTCCACAGCTGCTCCTTCAGAAGGGCATCTGGTAAGGAAAGAGTATTGATTACAGGGGATTTTAACTTGCCAGGGATAGATTGGATCCAGCAACAGGGAAAGGGCAGAGCAGATGATTTCCTAGATCTAGTCCAGGGTTGTTTTTTAATCCAGTTTGGAGATAAGCCCACGAGGGGGAGTGCAGTATTAGACCTCCTTTTAAATATCGAGCGCAATATGGTGGAGGAGGTTTAGGTCGGGGAGCGTTTAGGATCAAGTGACCATAATATAGTGTGTGCAATAATTTTTTTAAGAGTTATAGAGTTCAGCATAGTAGAGTAAGGCTATTAGGTTTCAGGATAAAGAGGATTTTCCACAGTCAGTGAGATCATTGATGAATATTAGGAATAGGATGGGGTTGAAAACTCTGTCTCTTCCCTCCATGTCTTCAAAACAGCTGTTCACTACCATCTCATATCTTCCCCCATCCAAAACCATAATATTTTCTACCTCTGTTAATCCACCCTATTCCCACCCCCTTCAAATTACCTGCTTTCCTTCCTGAAAGTTCCTGTCGTGTCCATCTTGTTTACCCCATGTATCCTACCCCATCCCTCCATTCCACAGATCTCCTAATGAAACTCTGCTCCCTACTGTTTTACTCTTCCCTCTCCCACTCCACTTGTCTCCTGCTCCCTTTGTTATATGTTCTGTGTATTAGCTTTGTTATGCGAGCCTCGGAAATGTATACAAAAAAATTAAAAATTAAAAACACTGCTCACTGCTCTCTATTCTTTATCTTCCGTCTACTATGCAGCATAAGGCCTGAGCCAAAGCTCTCCACACTTTCCTACCTTGGGCTAGATGGTGTGCATCTTCCCCTATGAATCCCACCTTCCATTCGATCCTTCTCCACTGTTTGCTACTATCTAGTCTACTCACTGGCCTTCCAGTGTTCATCCTGATTTGATGCTGTCTCGTTTATGGCCATGCCATGACTCGTTTATATTCCTGCCATAACATGAAGAGCTGCAAAATACTGAAGGAGTCGCTTTGCCGATGGCAGGAATAATGACATTTTAGAAGTGATTGCATGCCTGAGTAGAGGTGAGCGATGCTATTCTGAACAAGGGTTAACCCTCCGCTGATTGTCAGGATTTTAACCTAATTTAGATCCCCAGGGATTTTGCCAATGTCAATAAAATGAGCAACTTCTGGGAGGCGGATTATGCAGCAGGCATGCACAATCATAAGTAGTAAGGATCTACTACCAAAGGAGTAGGTGTTTGTGTGGTGTGTGTTGTGTGTGTGTGTGTGTGTGTGTGTTGTGAGTGTGTGTGTGTGTGTGTGTCCATGTGAGTGTGTGTGTCCATATGAGGGGTACTTTTTGTGTCGATGAATTACTTGCGTATATTCATGAATTATCCATCCATCCATCCATTGGGACCATACTCTGTACAGAGCATCGGTGCTGCCGAAGCAGTCTCCTGGGATATTTGGCACAATCCTGGACAGGTTGCCACTCTGGCACAGGATACTCAAATGACTCAATCACTTAAGCCAGCTGGTACTCATTTTGCCGACCTCAGAAGGATGACAGGCTGAATCAACCCCACCTGGTATTAATTCAACAGCAAGGCAGGATTTGAACTCAGGACCCTAGACCCCAAGAGAGAAGGAGATTGGACCATATTCTGTGCAGAGCATTGGTGCTGCTAATCAGTCTCCTTGGCTATCACATCCTGGAGGGTCGCCACTCCGACATAGTATACTAGAATGCTGACACTATTTTGCCGACCTCGGAAGGATGACAGCCGAGTTAGCCCCACCTGGTATTAATTCAACAGCTGAGTGGATTTAACTCAGGACCCTCGGATCAAAAGCTCGCCATCCGAACCATTAAGCCAACACCAGGCATCATTAATTAGGCATTTCTGGAATGTACCTTTTGACCCTTATGACTACTGAGACCCCCTCGACCATTAAAGACCCTGAAGACCCCGAGACCCAAAAGTTCTTGAGGACGCAAAAGTCCCAAAAAGTACCCCAAGGACCTAAAAATTCCCCGAGGACCCAAAACTCCTAAAAGCTCCCGAGGACCCAAAGCTCCAAAAGTTCCTGAGGACCCAAAGGTCCCTGAGACCCAAAAGTTCCCAAGGACCCAAAAGTTCCTGAGGACCCAAAAGTCCCAAAACTCTCCGAGGACACAAAAAGTCCCCAAAAGTTCCCGAGGACCCAAAAGTCCATGAGACCCAAAAGTCCAGGAGGATCCAAAAGTCCCGAAAGTCTTTTTTCCCCAGGACCAAAAAGTCCCAAAACACCCTAAAGTTGTCAAGGACCCAAAAGACCCAAAAGTTCCCGAGGACCCAAAAGACCCAAAAGTTCCCGAGGACACAAAAGACCTAAAAGTTCCCGAGACACAAAAAGACCAAAAAGTCCCCAAGGACACAAAAGACCAGGATCTAAAAAAACCAAATATCCAAAAGACCCCGAAGAGCCATGAGACCATGAGACCCAAAAAGACCAGAGGACCCACAAGACACTGCAGACCCTTAAGACTCTACTATAAATGGATATGCTGTGTTGTGTGTTGTGTGTTGTGGTCCGATGTGAGGTGTGTGTGTGTGTGTGTGTCCATTGAGTTTGTGTGTCCATATGAACTTTGTGTCGATGAATTACTTGCGTATTATTCATGAATTATCCATCCATCCATCCATTGGACCATACTCTTACAGAGCATCCGTTGCTCCGAACCAGTCTCCTGAATTGCACCAATCCTGGACAGGTTGCCACTCTGCACATATACTCAAATGACTCAATCATCTAAGCCAGCTACGTACTCATTTGCCGACCTCAGAAGATGACAGGCTAATCAACCCCACCTCGGTATTAATTCAACAAGCAAGGCAGGATTTGAACTCAGACCCTAGGACCCCAAGAGGAGGAGAGGAGATTGGACCATATTCTGTCAGACGATTGGATGCTCTAATCAGTCCCTGCTATGGCACAATCCTGGAGGGTCCACTCCGACAAGACTAGAATGCTGATCACTATTTGGCACTGGAAGGATACATGGCCGAGCTTAGCCCACCTGTATAATTCAACCAGCTGAGTGGATTGAACTCAGGACCTCGATCAAAAGCTTCCCATCCGAACCATAGCCAACACCAGGCATCATTAATTAGGCATTTCTGGAATGTACCTTTTGACCCTTATGACTACTGAGACCCCCTTCGACCATTAAAGACCCTGAAGACCCCGAGGACCCAAAAGTTCTTGAGGACGCAAAAGTCCCAAAAAGTACCCAAGGACCTAAAAATTCCCCGAGGACCCAAAACTCCTAAAAGCTCCCGAGGACCCAAAGCTCCAAAAGTTCCTGAGGACCCAAAGGTCCCTGAGGACCCAAAAGTTCCCAAGGACCCAAAAGTTCCTGAGGACCCAAAAGTCCCAAAACTCTCCGAGGACACAAAAAGTCCCCAAAAGTTCCCGAGGACCCAAAAGTCCATGAGGACCCAAAAGTCCAGGAGGATCCAAAAGTCCCGAAAGTCTTTTTTCCCCAGGACCAAAAAGTCCCAAAACACCCTAAAGTTGTCAAGGACCCAAAAGACCCAAAAGTTCCCGAGGACCCAAAAGACCCAAAAGTTCCCGAGGACACAAAAGACCTAAAAGTTCCCGAGGACACAAAAGACCAAAAAGTCCCCAAGGACACAAAAGACCAGGATCTAAAAGAACCAAATATCCAAAAGACCCCGAAGAGCCATGAGACCATGAGGACCCAAAAGACCCAGAGGACCCACAAGACACTGCAGACCCTTTAAGACTCTGACTATAAATTGGATGAGGTGTGTGTGTGTGGTGTGTGTGTGTGTGTGTGTGTGTCGTGTCATGTTTTGTGGAGTTCCACTGAAGCGTTCGTTCTGATGTTGGAATGTAAAACACCAAAATGATCGTCATGACCTCCTGAGTTGATTAGAGCCTAAAACTAACTACAAAAAATCCATGAGAATTCTCATGTTTTATACGCACGCCATGTTAAGGTATATGAAGCAGCTTAATACATCTTTCTACCATGCCATGGCATTCGGATTACAAAATAAACAAGAAAAAAAGCAA
>CM068953.1:175769825-175782752 GCA_035128595.1 Eptatretus atami | reverse complement strand
ATGTGTTTTGTGTGGCTGCTCTTGCCGCAACAGAGAACAGTATTCCGGCTGCAGAGTACATGAAGAGAAAGTCTTAGGGATGGTGAAGAGTGCGTGCCACTTAATCCCAGTTGTGCTGCTCAGTTTCCAAGATGATGTTAACCGGCTGGTCTTGATATTTTTTTGATATCGCATTTTAGGTGTTCGCGAATGTACGGCTGCCGATCAAGTGTGACTCGCCAAAGTACTTTGGGGAATGGCTTTGTTCTTGACTGGTTTGCCACAGTAATGGGAAACGTTTGACGTGTGCTGTTAGCCAGTCGGTTTTCTTTGCTGAGATAGTGATATAGCAGTGAACTTACTGTATCTTAGTTAGGGGTTGGTTGTGGGTGGCAACGCCTTATAGAGATGAAGTATTGCTGGCATTAACTTGAAGCGCGCTGGGACAGGGTACCTGTTTTTTTTGGCTGAGATCCTTCAGTTGATTTGCTTGGGTAGTTTTTCATGCGAGTATGATTATCTGCGTATGGCATAACTTACGTGTAAGGTGGTACAAGGCAGTCGCTCCACGAATATATGTTGAAGAGATTGTAGCTAAAGGCCCTGTTCACACGCTGAGTTTTAGCCAGCGTATGCAAGGTCTCAAAATGTAAATGTAAAAGTCGTGCATGTTGCGTACGCTGGACAGCTGATTGAGTTTTAAAGAAAAAGTGTTTGGGCGTATATTAGTATATATGGTGTTTTGATGTATGCAGTATGTATTATGTGTGACGTACACGTAACGTTTAATTCACATATATTGATGAATTATACCTGAAATTGAATGCTGAGCGTGTTGTCTGAGCGATCACTATGGACCTAGGTGCCCTAATTTCAGCATAGTTGCTACACTTATGCCATGGAGGTGCGCGCTGGGCAGCGTATCGCCGACGATCAACGTGGCTAGGCTAATTCATAGGCTGCGGCTCGACGATTCAACATCATAACTGCAGCTAGAATCGAAGTGTGAAGTTTTCCCGCTTTTGGTCGCGCTGTTCACTCCCTTGACTGTTTTTAGGCAGCGAGAAAAGATTTGCGCGAATGCCATAGCTGGACACGTCTAATTAGTTATGGGTAAGATTTTGTTGGTACGTTATAGAACGCTGGCATTATCGCGTCGATAAGTACGCTGGCATAGCTTTCGATCGTAGTAGGGCTGGCATTATTATCGTCGTACATTAAATGTTACGCCGAGTAGTTGAGAAATTTTTCCGAGCCATGTTGAAAATTTCTCGACGTTCGAAAACAGTCGAAGAAGATAAAAAAAAACCGTATGGACACAGCATTGGCCGCTCACGCTGGCATAAGTGTAGGCACGCTACACCGGATCGGTTGACACACGTCGATACGTTACTTGTAACGTTGGCGATAAGTCGAAACGAGCGTCATGTATGGTTAGGGCGTCAGTGTTCCAGACTCCGCTGTTTTTTTTTTCTTCGGTATGACGGTGATGTGTGACACACTTTTGAGGCGGAATTTCTAGTGCGTTGATTCTGAACATCGTGAGCGGCCAGCGCATATTAATTATAGCTCACTGAATTATAGGAACGGCACAGAAATCGGGAAGCTTGTTAAATCATCGGCCCGCTCATAACCGAAGAAAAAGAAAAAGAACAGCGAGTCTGAGCAACAGCGACGCTAACCATCTCTTGACGTGTTGGTCGACTTATGGTAATGTCAGTAACGTGCTGTCGACGTGTGACGACGTGTGTCACGAAGTCGCGTAACGTGCCTACAACGATGATTACTGCATAGGTTAACAGGGAATAAGTTCTCGGGTATGCTAGGATTAGCTTCGACGGTTTCGACTGGTGATGAGTAATTACAAGTAACGTGTGGTGTGTCAAACGATCACGAGGGTAACGTGCCTACAACGTGATATGGCAAGCATTCGGGGTATCGCGGAAAAAAAACCACCTGGGTGGAGTCCCCCCCCAAATACGGAGACGCTGGCATACGGCCATCAGAAAAATTTCAGGCCATGGGAACATTTGTCTAGACAACCTGTCGGCGTACAAAGACGTTCATCGCACGCGTACTACGACGTATGCCAGCCGTGCTCTTAAAGATATACAACTTACCCAATAGACGTATCGACGTGTGCAGCGTTTATTAGGCCAATTTTGTCGTGTGGCATGGACAACGCTGGCTATAACTCGGGAGAGGGGTTAGTGGACAGGTGGCCTTAAGACAAGACATAGCGGTCCGATTAGGACTATGGCAGATTAAATCCTATTACAGTATGTCTCTTTCTGGACTTGTTTGATTCAGCCTGAAGTGCTAAGTTTTGATATTTGAATCTTGTTTTAAAGATTTCCGCTCAGCATAGAGAAATGAAACACACACTTGTGGCTGGGCACTGGAAAAGTCTGGCATGCTTGTGAGGCGGAGAGGGCGGATGTCACCATACATTCATGTGCTGATAGACAAGGGGAATGAGAGTATACCTGATATTCTATGTTCTCGATTGGAAATCCTGATATCGGATAGGTGAGAAATTCCATATAGTTCGGAAGTATAACATTTTTCATCCGGAGCACGAACAGGTGATTTTCGGTTAATAGGTGAGTTTAATGATTGTGTGGGTTAAAATGATATTTGGATGTGTTATTTTTTCTAAGTGAATAAATCCTGCACGCTTTTTTGCGTTTTCGATGGATAGCACCAAGTTGTGCGTGGTAATTGTATATAGTCAATATTTCACTCTTTTGTGAGGAACATGCTAACCTGCACAAAGCATTCACAGTATTTTGAATAAGGACACAAGTTTCCAAGTTTGGGATGAAAGGCTTGGGTCCACTGCAAAAATAGTTTTCTTTTAAGAAAATATTTATTCTTACAATAAAGTTTTGCTTGAAAAAGAAAACATGAGAACATTTTCTTTGCAGCGAAGGAAAAAGGGTTCATTTTCTTGGCTATAGTAGAATAGTATATATACTCTATAATAGGTGGTATATATATGGTGAGAGTTTATAAGTATATGGGTATAGAGGTAGGTAGTATTATATATATATTATAGTTTGTATTGTTTGGTAGATTTCGCGCACGTTCGTGGAGGGTTGGTGCACCATGGGTGCGCACATCCGCCTTAGCCAAATTGCGGCCTTCCTTTGTGATGTGCTTGTCGCTCCACGCCTCGGCTGAATCGAGCAATCTAGTTCGTAGCTTCGATCAATCACGACATAAACCAGCTAGCGGGTGTTTTTAACACACGATAAAACCAGCAATTCGCATCTTCTGCCACTTTTTACTAGTCAGTGCGCTACATGGGGGTCAACTCGCCATTGTCTTTTACCGAGCTATGGGCGCCGGGTGCAGGGACGGGGAATTGCTCTGGGAGTTATAGCCCCCGATTTCTTCAGACGGGCCTGCATGAAAACGAGGCGGCACTTGAGAGCGCTCGTTCTGGATGGCGAAGTTTTTCCACGATGGTTTTTCCGGTATCATCTGTTTTTACTTTCTTGGGTCGCGCAGCTCTTTCTAAACATGTTGGGACGGGCAGTGGATGGGGTTGGAATTGGTTTTTAGCTTTTTTAGTATATGGTATGGTTTGATGGTGGGATTTGGTTGTGGTTCTGTGGGAATGCTTTCCCGAAGAGGCGCAGATTAGGTGGAATCGTCCGGAATGGGGGCCATGGGGAATGTTATTTGTGGATTGATTAAGGGCGAGGGTACCAGGTAGAGTTTTCTTTTTTTTTTTTCGTTTTTTGTTAATGGGTTGGTGATTGTTTGAGTAATTGTCCTGCCTGTTTCTGGTTATTGTTAGTTGTTGAATGCGCTGATTTACAAATCGTGGAATATGACTCAGGTCGGGATTCGGGTCTCGCGGCTAACTGGGCATATTGGGTGTATATATTTAATGGCTAGTATATTGTCATTCGGGTAGGATTATTGTTGTTCTTACGAGTCGGATCCATCTCTGTGATATTTCTGGGATTGCTCATCTTTTTCATTGTTTATCGTGACTCTGCTGTTCTAGATAACATTCTTTCCTTCAGTCCTTGGATTGCTAGACATGTCTTCGGCATTGGCATTGCCTTTTTTTTCCCATCTAATTTTATAATGCCGGGGTAATTTATGAATTGTGGATCTTGCTAGATTAATTTCACTCCCACCACCTCGTGCACTTATACAATGACCTGATTATTTCACCTCTTATCATTGTTTTTAATTTCCACGTTCGCGAATTGGTACTTTATCTGAGTGCCTTGCGGGTTTTTTTCCGCCTGACGATAATGGAATCTATGGAAAATTTTTAAAATAATTGAATTCATTTTATACGAGTCAAACTGGTTTTATATCGCACACTGGTTTGGATAGTGAACAAATTGCTGTTTCTAAATGGCTGTGGATATTATATGTGATTAATGATATGAATTTGAAATGAATAAAATAATTAATAATTATAAAATTAATTATTGATGTATATGGAATAGTATCTGAATTATTATAAAATGCTAATATAATGAATAGATAAATTTTATGTTTGATTAAATGTATGATGGTATAATTTAATGTTAAATATAATTAAGAATGTAATGCATTTATATTAATATATGAATTATCCCAATATAGAATAAAATGGAATAATAATTATATATTATACGAATGATTAAATCATTATTTGGAAATAATTGTTTATAATTGGTTGGAATGAAAATGTATTAATAATTATATTAATATACATAATTGATGATTATATGATATGAATGTATAATATTAATTGATAATATTGATTTGTTAAAATGTTGATTGTTATAAGAGAATAATGAATGTAAATATTTTGAATTATTATTGTTATATTTTGAATGTAATAAATATTAATGTAATTTGTTGATATGAATATAATGATTATATTAATATTATTATTGATTATGAATTTGATAAAAAATAATAAATTATGTAATACATAATTTATATAAATTAGAAAATTATTGTATAATAAGAATGTATGGTTACGGAATTATGAATTGTTATAAAATATATGAAAATGTTTATTTTATGTAAAGATAATTATTAATTATTTTTATTTGAGATTGAATATAAGAATTGTTAGTGAATAATAATGAATATTTATTTTTATATAT
Source organism: Eptatretus atami (assembly GCA_035128595.1). Classification (NCBI taxonomy): domain Eukaryota; kingdom Metazoa; phylum Chordata; class Myxini; order Myxiniformes; family Myxinidae; genus Eptatretus; species Eptatretus atami. The sequence goes on along the minus strand of CM068953.1, from coordinate 175,777,647 downwards.
ATATGTGAGTTGAATATAATAATTAAGGATTGTTCAAATGTTCATATGAATATTAAATTTATAATTAATATTTAATTATAATGAAACCTCCCACCATCCCCCCACCTCAAATCTGCCCATCCAATCACACTCTCACATATTTTAAGAAATTAATTATTTGAATAATTTTTGGAATTGAAATAAATGAATGATTATTATAAAATATTATAAATAATTATATTATTATGAATTATGAATGTAAGAATGTATAATAATTGTAGAAAATATATTTTTATATGATTGATTGTGTGTACTATAAATTTGAATTATATGTTTATAAATAATATTAATATGATATTGAATGAAATATATATTTTAATATGATGCAATTATGAATGATAGAATTAATGAATGTAAATTGAATTATATTATATATTTATGTATTAATTATGAATAATTATATGAAATTTAATAAATTAATTAATCAAATAATATATATATGATTTGCTATTGATATTTATTTATGATGTTTATTGAATTTAATTATTTGTATATAAATGATTAAATGTTTGGATGAATATAATTCATTTTTTATTTAATTATATGTGAATATTTAATGTATGATGATGTTAATTTTAATATGATAATGAATTGAATTTAAATGTATTAAATGTTTATATATGTATAATATTATGTTAAAATTGTGTTTGATGAATTTATGTTTTGGTTAATTTATGTTAAATGTTTATATTTTGTGATATGATTAAATGAAAAATACATATGATGTATATAAAATGAAAAAGAATTAGATATGTTCTCATATTATATTTTTGAGATATGTGAATATATAAAGATGGTAATGAATTTTATAATGATTTGTGTGGAATGCAATGAAATGATGCATCTTTAAATTTATTTTATATAAATATGATGGAGATATATGTTATAAGTATAATATAAATAATTTAATAATATAATGTTTGTGGTAATGAAAATATGATTAAAAAAAATAATATAAAAAAATAAGAATTTGTGATTAATTTGATGGAATGTAATAAAAATAAATTAAAAATCTTTATATGCGAGACAGATTATAATTGCGAATATTTTTATAAATAAATATATTATATTAAAATAAATCATGATAACATATGCGATGTAATATATTAATCATTATGTGATATGTTAATAAAATATATTTAATTATATTTATTTAATAATCATATGAAATATTATATTGAATGATTATATTTTATGGTTGATAAATATTTTTACATTTGTATAATATTATATATAGATAATTGATGATTGATTGTATTGGATTGATTAAGTGTGAAGATTATTAAATACTATAATTTTGAATATTAAATTAGATTATTGGTAATTTGAATAATCGAATCAATTTGATATTAATAAATATTGAATTTATATGTTGTTAATGTTTGGAAATTAAATGTATTTTTTATGAAAAATAGATATTAAATATGAATAAAATATATATAATTAAAAATATTAGAATTATTATGAGAAAAGATGTATAATTGAATAATAATATATTATATTATAAAATGAATTCAGTTGTATGGTATCTGACGATTAATAATTTATAATGAATTATTGTTTTTGTAATTGTGAATAATTTTTAGTTATTAAAAATACTGATTAAATGTATTGAATATGATAAATGTATTTATTATTTTAATATATAATAATAATTATTATTTAAATTAAATAAATATGTCAATTTTTGTTTTAATGAAAAAATGATATAATTTTAATTATTTTTTAATATATAGATTGGTCATATGCTTAATATAATTGTAATGTATATATATATAATAATTGAGATGATGAATTTTTATGATGTATATTTGATAATAGATATATATATATTCAAGAAAGATAAATTTGATTAAGATTGATTGCCAATGGGATGTATTGGAAATAATATGATGATTAATATATTTATGAAAATATGAATATAAATAATATATGAATTAAAATTTTTGTGATGTATTATCTATAATGTATTTTAAAATAATTGGAATTTTGGAGATTTATGATGTTTATAAGTGTAATTTAATTATGGTAATTTAATATTTAAATTATAATTTTCGAAATTGTTTTATAAATATAATATTATTTAATAATAATGTGTAATATAATAAGATTGTATATTATATTATGTATGGAATAATTATGGTGTTTTATTAATGATTATAATAATAATGAATATATTATTTATTAGATATTGTGAAGTAATGATAAAATTTATGATGTGAATGAATAATCATATTATTATTATTGGATAATGGGATAATGGAATAAATTATGCTTGTTTATATAATTATATATTGTTTTATTTATAGATATTTATATATAATTTGGGTAAAAATATGTGTTTATAAAATTGATTTAATTATGATAATTGAAATTATGAAATGATTGTTTGGAATTTGTTTGGGTGGGAAGATTATTTTTTTTGAATATTGTGAATTTTTCATTTTTTTTATGAAAATAATAATGGAATAATAATAATAAATATGAAATTATGAATGTGCTAAAGTTTTGAAATTGAATTATATAATGAATTGATGATATGTAATAATTTTGAAATTCACATAATGAATTTATAAATAATTATTAATATATGATTAATATATATGCATATTAATTGTTAGATATTGTATTGTTAAATATAAATGATGTTGGATAATAATTTAATTAAATTAATGATGATGTGATTCAAATTGATAAATAATTAATAGATATATTATGTATGATGGAATCATTTATTTAATGAATAATTTATAAGTGAAATAATATTAAATGAATAATTATTTTGATGAATTATTATTGTAATGAATGAAATTTGATTATGGATATAATGTGGATGAATTTAATTAATATTATTGGAGAATAAAATGAATATATAATGTGTGATTTATAATTATGTTTATAATATTATATATTTAATTAAATAATTTTGAATTTAGAATAATTGTGAATATGCATAATAATTTTATATATATAGAATGTATTTATAATATAATGTTAATGTTATATTTGAATTTATAATATGAATGGTTATATTATTTTGCTTAATTTATGTAATATGAATTATTATATAATTATAAGAATTTATATTAATTATTAATATATTGAATTATATATGATTGTTAAAGATTTTATAGATATATATTGGATATCGAAATTAATAAAATATGATAAAATTGTGATTGATAGATATATTGTAATGATTTATTATAATTAAGATATGAATTATATTTTAAGATTATATGAATTAAAATTGCCCATTATTTTGTTTATTTAATAAAAAATAAAATTAATTAATAATATTTTTTATTATATGATTAATTGAATTGGAAATTTAAATTTATTCATATTAATACTGATATTTGAATATCATATATATGGTTATGTAATATTTGAATTTTATGGATAATATGTTTTTATGTTTCAGAATAAAATGATAATATAATTATAATTTATAGAAAATTTATAAATAATATGTTATCTATGAATGTTATAAATATATTGATTTGTTAATAAAATTATAATGTATATAATATTGAATACTATGTGGTGAATGATTTTGATGATATAACATTCATATTGTGTGAAATTAATTATTTTTGAGTATTATTTTTATATGATAAATTAATATATGAATAATATAGAAAATATGATTTTATGATGATAATAATGCGTATGAAAATAATTAGAAATAATGTTTTGTAATAATTTGGTATAAAATTAAAATTGGATGCTTAAATCAATGGAATAATGTAGTATATTGATGTTTTATGATGATTATGGATTATGATAATGTGAATATTATGAATATAATTTTGAAAATTTAATAATATGAAAATTTATAGATGCATAAATATTTTTTAATTTTTTTATTTGAATAATGGGTTTAATAATTTAATATATCAATGATGGATATTTAATATGATTGTGTTATGTAATATTTGGAATAAATGTATATTTTATTTATATTATGAATATCATTATTTACGAATTTAAGATCGATAAATTATATTAATATGAATTATTAATTTGGTGGAATAGAATTATAATTATATATGAATGAATGAACAAAATTGAAAATAAATTAATGTGGGCTTTATTGATATTAATGGTATTGTGATGTGTATTAATTATGAATAATTTATTTATTATTTTGAATAATTTTATAAATATTATTATGATTGCATAATAATTAATTGTGAAATATGAGATTTAATTAAATAGATTACAGATGATAATAATTTATGATATAATACTAATAATGATATTAGATGTGAATAAATATTAATAATAATATATAATGATTGGAATGAATGAATTTATATATGATTGATATGATTGTATTTTGATGACGATATGAAATTAAATGTATATTTGAATATTATATTATGTTAATGAAATAAAATAAAATATGAATATATTAATTAAATTATATTATGAATATAAATAATAATGTTGATAATTGATATGTATAAATTTGTATATGTATATATAAAATTGGCCGTGAGATTTGTTGGTGTAAATTTTATGTAATTAAATAATATAATATTTTTTATATAATAATATATGAAATAAATGTTTGAAAATTGATATGATAAATTTTTGAAATTTTTTTATAATGTATAATTATTATTAAATAATAATATTTTTTAAATATAAATGTGAAATAATATAATAAAAATTGAATTATATGATTAAATAATTATATTTATTTGAGAATGTAATAATAATTATATTATTGTATGAATATTATTTTATTATTTGGAAATGATTTTTATTTATAATAAATGTCATTTATGATAATCATATTATTTATAATAATTGAATATTTATGATAATGTATATGATATATATTGTAATAATTATTATGATATAATAATAATTTTAATTGTAATTATAATAATTATAATGTTTATATTTATTGTATATTGTATTTATAATTATTATAAGATGAATTTTATTCATGTGAAGTTGTGAATAATAATATTAATGTATAATGAATATTATGTATTATATATTATATAATGTATATTAATTATATAATTAATATTTTATTATATATTGAAATGCATAAGATATTATAAGTATAATATATTGGAATGAAGAATATGGATATATTATATAATTTATTTGTTAAATTTTAATTATTATAAAATAAATTGGTGAATGTATTTTGATATTGTATTATTTATTTTTTGTATGCGAATTCAATTTTAAATATAATGTGATGAAAAATGAATGTGAAATTATATGTAAATATGTTAGAATTTATTTTGTAAAAATATATGAGAAATAAAATATTAAAATGCGAATTAGTTAATTGAATATTATAGATGTAAAGATTTTTATTATTTATGGATTTTAATGGGAGATTTTAATGGATGTATAATGTTATTTAATTAATTTAACTAAATATAATTAATAAATTGAATTAAATTTTGTATTAATATTTGATTAAAGAATTTATTAAATGAATAATTTTAGATATAAGTGTAGAATATGATTGTTTGTGTATTTTGGTTTAATAATGTATATTATGACTTATTATAATGAAAAATAATTATATATTTTTTATTGATATGTGTGTATATATTTTGATAAATAATATAATGCGATATGAGATTATAATTTGATTGTTTAAAATAATTAAATGTTAAATGAAGATGGAAAAATTATTATAATACATTATTATTTGATGAATTGATTGAATGTGTAATGATTATTGTATGATTATATAATAATTGGATATATATTGTTTGATTAAATTTATTATAATTTAATATTTTTAATATAAAATTGATGTTAAATATGGAAAATGAATAATGTATGATTTATATTTATTTAATTTTATTATATTTAATGTTATATTGTAAATTAAAAATTTATGTTATTAATATAATTTGAAATTTGATGATAAAATATATATAATATGATGTTTTAAAATGGTATATATAAGATAATTGGATTAATTATATTTGTTTTTATTGTAATGTATGATGGATAATATGATTTAAATGTATCTAATTTCAAAATTTGATTAAAAATGTATGAAATGTGAATGGATATTAAAATAATGATTGATTGATAAAGATATAATGGATAGATGATTATTTATAAATAATGTGAATTTAATTATATAATGGATTAATAAAATTTGTGATTTTATTGATTATTTAAATAATAATGATGTATGTGGTTATTGATTTATAATAATATATGGTATGATGATATTTATAGATTCTATTGTATTAATTATTATATTAATGTAATTGTATATTAAATTATAAGAATAATTATTGTATATGGATATGTATTTTATTTGAAGAATATTAATATATTATTGCCGTTTATATATTTTAATATAAATGAATGTTAATTACATAAATAGATTATACTTTTGCCAATTGAGAGGAATTTAATGAAAAGCTGTAATGAGATTGAAAATGTTAAATAAAAATTAATATAATGTTATGTTAATATATTGATTTAATTATTGTAAATTGAAAAATTAATATATGATGAATAATGGATATATTAATATATTTTAAATTGTTTATATTTATTATATTATGAATTTAATTTAATATTATAAGATTTAATATTATTTAATTTGGATATAATATTTATAATATAATTTTTATTATGTGTTAAATATAATTGAATAATTATTATATGAATGTTTTGAAATATAATGTCATATTATTAATGAATAATCTTAAATAATATTGTATATGATATGGTGTTACTATAATTAATTTTATTTATGTATTTATAATGTAAAATTATAATGATATATAATTATTATATATTAATAAATATAATATGAATAATATTGATGTTTAAAAACTGATTTATTATTATGAATATATTGCGAATTATTTAATAAAAGTGAATTTTATTGCGAATAAAATATGATGTACTAAATATATAATATAATGAATATTTATTTTAATATTTATTATTATAAAATTATTGAAATGCGATGTGTATGATTGATATAAATTAATTGAATTTTGAAATATTGTAGATGGATATAATTAATTAAAAATGTTGTATGATATAGAAATTATAATGTGAATTGTATTATATTTATTTTTTAATGAGATAAATTGAATTTTTATAATTATAATGGTATATGATTATAATTAAAATAATGAATTTAAAATGATTGTTGATTTGCTATAATAAATAAATATTGATTTAAAAAATAATATAGATGGAATTGATATCTTCTATAATAATGAATGAAATTATATTTATGTGATATTTTATGATAATAATTATGGTATTGTACTGTTGATATATTTGATAACACATGATTTTATTGTATGCATTATAATATGTAATTAGAATATATTGATGAATGAATTAATTGGGAATATTATACATTGTATATTGAAATTGTAATATTATATATGGAATTTTTTAGATAAATATGTAAATGTATGGAATTATGTTGTTCTAATATTATGGGAATATTTATAAAAATTTGATTTATATTTAGTAAATATGTAATAGAATATTATTAATGTAAATATGATATATTAAATTTAATGCATGATTAAATGAAATGTAATTGATATTGATTATTATAAATATTATTGTTACTTAAAATTGAATTTCATCCACTTAAGCGGCTCGTTCCGTATGCGAATGCCGAGCGGTTTTAATTCGCCAGATCCCGTCGGACCAGATCTACTTTTATCGTCTTTCAAAGCAATTATGGCAGTCAATGGCAGGAAAGGACGCAACGAGCAGGTGACATTCAACAATGGGGGGTATTTAT
>CM068953.1:175758798-175768936 GCA_035128595.1 Eptatretus atami | reverse complement strand
GCGTGGTTGTGGAGATGATGGTGAGGAGAAGTTCGTTTGTTTTAAAATAAAGATAGAAAAGAATAACACTGCCTCAAAGATGCACAGCCCGGCACACGAACAAATCCTGTTAAACATCGGTGGGGAATTCTAACCTGGAACACACACTTACCGAAATAACTGATCTCTGGGGAACCTGGTGGGCTGTCATGCCAGACGGAAACTGTGATTGCGATTCATAATAGATTATATAATATATATATATATCATATAATATATTTATAGATATTGTTACGGTGTGGAAATTCGCAACCACCATTCAGGTCCCAGTAGGTGAATATCTTTTAGAGTACATTGTTAGTTAGCCCAAACCATTGTTTATTTAGAAATAATGTGATTTCATTCGGGCTGCGACCTTTGAGTTTAGGCGTTTTTCTGTTCTACCTTATATTTGAACCAACCACGCTCCAACGTCAACAACACAACACACGCCAGCAGCCACAACCATTACCTTCCCACTCGCTCCCGCAAACCTCCACATCACCGCCATCCAACGGCATCATGGCATCGGCCCCGCCGAAACCCTCCACCACCTTCACCCTCTTCTACGGCCATTCACCGCACCACCTGTGGGCACGCGCGTCGGGCTATCTGGGCCGTTCAGCGATTGCCGCGAATAGCGCGAGTGCAAAATACGTCTTTTCCGAAGAGATTCGGATCAGGAATTGCTAACACGCCCACATTCTGATCCATTCCAATTAGGAAAGCGCGGGGCGGCTTGGCCCCGCCTCCAGACACATTGACGAGAAATCAGGATATGCTTAAATTTGAGGATCAGGGAAGCTTCACGCCCCTTTTCCTCCGATCAATCGGCGAGCGTAGCTCCGCCCTTGAGGTCGTTTTGATCGAAAATTTGCATATGGTGGGTTCCTGGAGCGATCAAAAAAGGCGCGGCAGAGATCTGCTGCGGCAGATGAGTTTTTGAGTCGAAAACGGCTGCGAGAGAGACGGCTCGAGACGCGAACGGCTACGGAGGCGAACGGACTGCGAGGGAGATCGGCCTTGAGGAGAACCGGGAGCTCGGGTCGGGGCGAGAAGACGCGGTCGACGACGAAAGGTCGCGGTGAATCGCTCGTCGCGGGACTCAAGCAAGCCAGCTACTTCCCTCCCCAGAGCGTCAAACAATTGCCCCATTTCCCCCCCACTTGAGAGAGTGCGAAAAGGGGGCCCCGTCCACTTACTCCAAGCAGTGTGCCAACAAAACTGGTGCGCGCCGATGCTGCGACATTTTTGCGGCTCGCCACGAAGCGACGGTAGGACCTTCGGTCTTGGACTGGGCCGCCTCATCAGGTTCCACGACGCATTAGTTACGCGGCAATTATAATTATTGTTACCGGTTGGTTGGACAATTCACAGAACCACCATCAGGATTCCCCAGAGATCAGTTTTTCGTAAGTGTGTTGTTCCAGCGTTTAGAATTCCCCACCGATGTTACGGGATTTGTCGTGGTGCCGGCTGTGCAATTCTTGAGGCATTATTCTTTCTATCTTTCTTTATTTTTACAAACAACGAACTTTCTCCTCACCATCATCTCCACGAACAGCCATCCCCACCACAACACCCACGGAGTCAAACGAATCCACGGCTGCTCCACAAAACAATAACAACCAACGAACGTACAACCACGGCCGCGTTTTGCGGTGATCTCAAACTCGGCCGTTTGACGGCAAGAACGGATCAGAAAGGCCTTACCTCTGAAAGAAGACTGGCCAATCGTTGTGAGGGGGGCGGAGCCAGCGAGGGTGAAGGGTCGAGGTGAAAAAGGGGGGCGGGGCCCGAACACTCGCGGTGAGAGGTGGGGGAAGCGGGGCGCCCGGCCCGATAATAGGGCAGTGCTGGAACGCCGAGAAAATGAGTTGTTGGAGTAGGCGTCGGGGATGGAGTCAGTGGCTGAGTCGAGAGACAGATACCACGGGTCGTTTGGAGATGGAGGAAGTCAGCCAGCCGGAGACGGAGCAGCTACGTAACGGTCCGGGCAGACGGGCCCTGAGTCAGATCGAGCGATGCTGAGGAGTGACGGTCTTGAAAGGCTTCAATCTCTAAAAGAGCAAGCGCCGTTTGTCCTCTTGAAGCGTCGTCGGCCAGGCCCCAATCGGCCAGCGCGGGGCAGGCAAGGACCAAGGAGGCCGCCCGCAAGCTGCTCGGACGCTCAAGCTCTGGCGCGTTTTGGCGATGCCCGGTGAACAGAGACCGTACGAGGGCCCCCACGCCAAAGATCATCGATCGCCCAAGGGCGACGACTACTCCCTGCCTCTCGGAGTCCCTTCGGTTCATCCGGCTCTGAGAACTATTAAAGGCTTACGAGCCGCTGTCTTATCTTTTTGGGGTTTTGCATGAAGTATGTTGGCGTCTTGTACTGTGCAAGTGAGATTGTTGTAAGTGCTGATGTACATTGCATAATAGAAACTCGTCTGTAGGCTTTTGCTCTGTCTTGTCCCTATCTCCCCAATTAACTGCATACGTGGCTGTGTAAAATTAAATACCCCCCCATTGTTAAATGGTCACCTGCTCGTTGCTCTTCCTGCCATTAGCTGCCATAATTGCAGTTCGGGATATTAGCTGGCTTTAAAGCGATAAAAGTAGATCTGTCCGACGGATCTGCGGAATTAAAACGCTCGACTTCGCTACGGAACGAGCCGCTTTAGCGGCTCGTTATTCATGCAGGGCCGTCGGGTATAAAAATCCCGGCATTTCTGTCTGCGCGAATAGTTTAGGTTACGACTCAATTCGCGCGATCGACCCTTGTAGCGCGTGACGAGAGTTGCTGGTTATGGATGTGTTAAAACACCCGTACTGGGTTTCGGCGTTGATCCGGAAGGCTACGACTAGATTGCTCGTTCGACTGGCGCACGCGGCCGAATGGCTAAGCGGGTCGTCCGCACGCCGACGGGCGGAATCTACACCCTGTTGTTCAGGACGTGGATTCAAATTCTATATCGCCTCCAACGCGAAATTATACGGAACCGGATATCAAGGGTGTGCGAAAGGACCCTCCGGTTTCCATTAATTCCGAGCACTCAAATTAATTTTTTCCGTGATACGCAAAATGACACGCTCAAGGCGAGCAGTGCAGGGAGGATAGAGTTTTTAATTGTAAGAATCCATGCCCGGACGGGTTCTTATTATTACCGCCACCACTAATTGTAGTCAGTGGAGAGAGCCTGTGCAGGAAACTTTGCCGGCAAATCGCAAATAGCGGCGCAGGCCCACAGCGCAACACGAAAAAGCGGGTTGCTATTAATAGCGCGACAAAAACCGCATGGCACGGGGAAGCGCATCCCGCTCACTGGCTCAAAACCACGTGGTCATTTGCAGGCGAGGCAGGGGACTGGCGACGCGTACATGAAGCGATTCAACACGGATTGATCGGAGCACTTGGAGCAGAGGAGTGTGATTAGGGATTTATATCGAGTACTACAAATTAAATTGACGAGGCCAACTACTGGCAGGCGACGAGGGGCAGTGGCATGCAGACGACGGGTTTTCAGGGGATTGTGTGCACGGGGAGTCAGCAAACAATTGGCCGATGCACAGGAGCGAGTTCGGGGGCTGGGAGGACTTCAGCCAACACAGGCGCTGTGCTGTAAACTACGTGTGGAATGGATTAAAGTAGGCGGATTACCCATGATTTGATGGAAAGTTAGACAGGTTCAAGGAACTTACAGGAAGAAATGAGGAAAGTGAGGGGTACCCATAAGTTTGGAACAAGAGAGGACGGCGAACTGAACAAAAGAATAGAGGAGGAGCAAATTAGTAATTCTCGGGATAGGAAAGAACTTGGCGGAAGAATGGGCGAACAAAGGCTAGAAAAGAAAAAGAACGGACACACGATTTGGAATTGAAAATCTGAAGAAAGGTGACAGGCAATCAATTAGAGAAAGCCGTAGAAGGAAGAAAAAAAGGAGCCAGAGACATTGGAGAAGGAAGGAAGGATTGTTGGAAAAGTCAAGACCAGTTCAAGAATAAACAGGAGAAATGAGGGAAGTAGAGTGGAAGTACCCATGAGTGGAATTGAGAAGAGCGACTGAACGACAAGATAGAGGAGAGCCAAATTGTAACTCCCGGGATAGAGAGAACTTGGAAGAGTGGAAACAAAGCTCAAAAAGGGAAAACGAAACACGATTTGAACATTGCCACAAACTGAGGAAAAAGGTAAGATCAGGCGGTCGATAAGAGGAGCTCATAGAACGAAGATAAAAAAAGAGTGAATATACTAAAAAACTAAAGGAATACGGTAAGACAATGGACGAAATGGGAAGGAAGCACTGCAAAAGAGGTGCGATGATAGAGAGGAATTATGGAAGGGCGGATAGTGAAGACAAAATTAACCGATTGGAATTTGACGCCAACTAAGGAGATGAGCAAGGATGGATGAAATGGGAAGGAAGATGCGGAAGAGGAATTGGAGATTGAGAATGGAATTAGAAAAAAAAAAGCTTCTGAGTTACAGAAACACCAAAAACAAAGAGACGGCGATTACAACGAGCTGAGGATGTTAGAGAGGAAGAAAGAGAATGGAGAATGACACCGTTAAGGAACCACCACTGCCGATTCGAACAGTTAGAAGCAAGCGAAGATTAAGATGAGATGCAGAAAGAGTAGTGAAAGACACACGAATGAACAACAGGAAGGAGATTCAACCATTGAGGAAACGATGAGTTGGAGAAGAGACAAGCGAGACAGTGGGATAAAAACAAGAACATAACAAGGAATGAAACAAGAAGGACGAGAACAACTTAAAGCGAGCAAAGAAGGTTGAAGTTACGCAAAGATCCTGAAAGACGAGAATGAAACGGGAAAGAGATCGGCCATGAAGAACCGATGATGATCTGGGAATGAACAGCATGTGAGACAGTGAAGAGGAAACAAAAGAAGGGACAAGAACACACTAATGGAGTATGCAAGTTTGAAGCTATGGGAGATAGTGAAAGAACGACGAATGAAACAGGAAAGGAATCAGCCCAATTGAAAGAAACGAATTGAGTTCGAGAAATGAAGAACATGAGAGACGGTGGGGTTTAGAAACAAAACGTTCATGATTTGAAATTAACCATAAGGAGAGAGCAGTTGGAGTCACGGAGATGGAAAACTCCAGAAAGATAAGCGAACAACTCAAAAGGGCTCAGAGAGAAGAACGACTCGAAATTGGAAAGAAATGGAGCCAGAAGTAGGAAACAGGCACAATAATATGGGCATGCATGTGATATAACCACAGGAGTAATGTTAGTGGTCGGCTTATTGACACCACTCGTCGGAGATGAAACAACAATTAGGGCAAATGCTAGATAAGGAGCACAATATAAAATGGAGACTTGGAATAATAAGGGAGCCCAGAGTCTGATACGTGCTATGGCAGAGACACGAAGAGGACAAAGGATAAGAACACAGAACGTGGGATAGAAAGTTAGAGGAGGAACGTACACGAATCAGGGAGCACACACAGGTAGAGGTAGTGGGAGGGACAATGGGGGTGAGCTGGCAGATGTGTCATGACCCAGGATGCGAGCAGCACAGGATGGCCTCCTCCGGAACGAAGGGAGGGAATATTGCCCCTTGAACGCGGAATCGCGACAGCTGCGGTCCTTTCGAGACTTTAGCGACGGTTGAGGGGCGAGTGCTGCGAACGGGTACACTGGAGCTTGGGTTTTATGGAACCCGGACCTTGTGGTAGCGTGAATCCCCAGCGCGATGTCCGGATGTGTGGTGCTGCGATTTGTTGGTGAATGGTGCGAAACTGCAGGGATGGTATAAGTAAAAAGGCGTGCCCTGGGTGAAAGGGCGTTGTGTGAAGAATACGCGTGTGTGAGGTCGCATTGATGGAGATTAAATGGCGGCTTGGTTGCGGGAAAACGCAAACCGCATTGCTCCGAGTGGAGGTGTCATGGCGGAGGTTGTGTAAGGTAACATGGCACGTGGGAGTGCGTGCGTTGAAATGGCGACGGAGACAGCACAGACGAGGGACAAAGTGCGTATGGGCTGTAAGCCGTTTCGAGGACCGTGCAGATTTCTCACAGCCACGCGCGCGGGGTCTGTGCCGTGCTTCGCACAAGGCCGCCTAGTGCCGCGCCTAGCGAGTGAATCCGTCGGAACACGGCCCGCGGTGGATACAGCCGATTCCTGCGGAGGACAGAAGTTAGGCTGCGATTGTGATTTGGATTGGGACGGGGTTCTCCAGGCGAGCGTGTGTGTATGAGCTCCGTCTGCCTGCCCGCCGCGAAGCAGTTTCCCGATGCGTTTTACGCGTGCCCCGGCTTGTGCGAGAATCGCGCGGTTTCGGGTGCGAGTGACGTAAGGGTGTCCACGGCGCTGGGTTACGATGGGCAGAGCCATGTGCTTCCGTGGAACCCCCCGAAACGCGAGGTTGCTTGGGATGCGCCATTGGTGACGTCATGGCTGCACGCGATGGTTGGATCGCAGAGTGGAAATTCCCTGTCCAGGATGTTACCGTCCAGATGTTGTTGGAGGTCAGGGACACGGTAGTCAGTTGGCTTGAATGTCAAGAGACAGATTACCAGGCGTCGTGGAGACGGGGAAGTCGCCAGCCGGAGACGGAGCCAAGCTACGACACGGTACCGCAGACGGCCTGAGTCAGGGTCGAGCGACGCTGAGGAGGTGAATGGGTTCTGAAAGCAGCATTCAACTCTAAGAGCAAGGCCGTTCGCTCCTCTGAAGCGTCGTCGGCCAGGCCCAATCGACCAGGCCGCGAGGGAGGCCAGGCGACCAAGAGGGCCGCCCGCCAAGCGCTCGGCGGCTCAGCGACTGGCGCGTTTGCGATGCCCACGGATGAACAGAGACAGGTCCGAGGGCCCCTACGCCAAAGATTCATCGGTCGCCACAGAGGGCGACGACGTAACCTGCCGCCTCTCGGAAGTCCCTTTGCGGTCTGCCCGCTCTGATGAATATTAAAGGGCTTACGAGCCGTCGTTCTTGGGGTTCGCACGAGTTGTTGGCGCTTGTCTGTGCAGTTTAAATTGTTGTAAGTGCCTGGTATGTACATTGCATTCATAAGAACTCAGGCTGTAGGCTTTTGCTCGCCCCGGTCTGTCGTCCCTATTTCCATTAATGCATACGTGCTGTGTAATAATACCCCCATTTGTTGAATGTCACCTGCTCGATTGCGTCCTTGTCCTGCCATTGACTGCCATAATTGCGTTCGGGATACTTAGGCTGGCTTTTAAGCCGTAAAGGTTAGATCTGGTCCGACGGGATCTGGCGAATTTAAAAGCCGTCGGCATTCGATATGGACGAGCCGCTTTAGCGGACTCGTTTTCATGCGAGGCCCGTCGAGGTATACACTCCGGCATTTCTGTCGGCGGATAGTTGGTATATCGGCACTTCGGCGATGTGCCCTGTTAGCGCGTCTGTTGGGCAGAGAGTTGGGCTGGTTTGATGGTGATGTTAAAAACACCGTAGGCTGGTTCGCTGTTGATCCGAGCTGACGACTCTGATTGTCGTTCGGTGGGCGTGCGCGGCCGCAATTTGGCTAGGCGTCGCCGCACGGCCGACGACGGGCGGAAATCTACAAACATATATATTATATATATATATATATATATATATATTATTATATATAACTATATATATTATATATATAATGCAAGAAATGTTTTCTTGAACAAGAAAAGCATGAGAACAATTTGTGCAAGAAATATATATCTCATGGTTTTTTGTTGAAGAAAACTTATTGTAAGAAATATTTTCTAATAAGAAACTATTTTTGGGATGGACACAATGCTTCATCCCAACTTGGCACACTTGTGTGCTTTATTCAAAATCTTGTGATGCTTTGTGCAGTTAGATGTCACAAAAGAGTTGAAAATGTTCTCATTACCACGTCAACACTTTATCATCGAAAACAACGTGCGGTTTCCTTCATACATCGCAATTTCATTTAAAAACTCATGACTCACCTAAAACACTGTCCTGGATGAAAAAATTTATATCTTCTGATATATAGATTTCTATTCCAGATATCAGATTTTCCAATAGTTAGAATCTCAGAGATTCTCATTGACCTTCATCAGCGACTGATATGTATGGTGACATGGTTTCTGTTCAAGCTGCCAGACTTTTCCAGTGCCCAGCCATCATGTGTGTTCTTTCCTTCAATGCTGAGCAATGCGAAACAAGAATTCAAATCAACTTGACTTGGCGATCAAACACAGTTTCGCAGAAGGACTCTGAATGATGGTCTTCCGATGTGTCTGTCTAAGGCCTGTCACACCTTGACGATTTTAGCCAGCGTAGCCTGACGATATGCAATTTGGCTAAAATGCTGGCACGTCGTATAGCGTTGATGGGTAGTTTGTATACGTTAAGAGCACGCTGGCATACGTCGTAGTACGCTGGCATACGTCTTTTGTCGCCAGGTTATTAGACAAATTTTCCTGCTTGAAATTTTTCATTGTATGCTGCGTATGACTCACATGTTCCGCATAAATGCTGGCCATAAGTGGTAGGACGTTACGGCGGATCGGTTGACACACGTCGACACACGTTACTTGTAAGTTACTATAAGTCGAACACGTCGACGGTAATGGTTAGTACCCGAAACTATTTGTAACATGGTAACTGTTGTTAGGGACGTTCGCGATTCTTGACACATGGTCGACACCGTTTACTCTGTAAAGGTACTCATAAGTCGAACACGTCGATGGTACTCTTAGCATACGCCGAAAGTTATTTGTAACCTATGGTAATGTTGTAGGCACGTACGCGATCGTTGGACACACATCGACCTTACGTTATTTACGTTATATAAGTCGAAATACACGTCATGTAATGGTTAGCGTCGCGTTGTTTCCGGACTCCCTGGTTTTTTTGTTGTTTTTTTTTTTTTCTTCGGTATGACGGTGATGTTACCCACTTCAGCTTATTTCTAAGTGCGGTTATAATATAATATAATTAATAGGTGCCGCTGAACATTTAAATCATAACGCACTTTGATAATTTGAAAGTGTCAACGTCCGTATACCGAGAAAAAAAAAAACAGGGAGTCTGGAACACTTGACGCTAACCATTACATTGACGTGTTTGCGTCTTATGGTACGTCAAGTAAGGTATGTCGACGTTGTGTCAACGATTCGGCGTGCGTCTTACATCTTATTGCCAGCGTATGCGGATGTGTTCATACGGTCGAGTCGTCGAGAAATTTGCAACATGCCGAAAATTCTCGAGTACTCGGCGTTTATGAGCATTATGCCAGCTACTACGAGTATGCCGCTACGTACGACGATGATGCGCGGTTGCTATTAAGTGTACAACTTACCCATAAGTATTATGACGTGTGCCGCTTGGTTCTGGCAATTTTACGTTGGCATACGCTGGATAAAACGTAAGGTGTGACAGCGGCTTCACCGATTCGATGTCTGTGCGTTTGATTTGAATCGTCGAGCCGAGCCTATGATGAGCCTCGCATGTGTCGTCGGCGATACGCTGCCGCGCCTTGCATAGGTTAGCTATCGTTGGGCTAGAGTTGTGAACGCCGAAACACGCTCAGCATTGGTTGGTATAAGTTTCTAATATTGTGATTAAACGTTTCTGTCTGTTACGTTACTAATACGTTTGCATACGTCCAACACATTATTTACGCCCAAACTTTTTTTAAAAAACATCAATTGTTCAGCGTACGCCAGCGTTTTACATACATTTGAGACCTTGCCATACGTGGCTAAAACGTCAAGGGTGACAGGTCCTTTAGCTACAATTCTCTTCAACTATATGTGAGCGATATGGCCTTGTACACCTTCGAAAGTTTGCCACGCAGATTAATCTTGCTGCTACCCAAGCATCAACCTTGGATTCAGCGGTACCTGTCCAGGGCTTTCAAGTTAATGGAGCATACTTCATCTCCTGAGGCCCCACCCACCTACTAAGACTTACAGTTACTGCTTTCCATCTCGCACGACTGGCTAACAGCAACACTCCAAGTTTCCTTTTTGGCAACTCAAGACAAGCCATTCCCCAGTATTTGAAGTCACACTTGATGGCAGCCGCATTCCGCGAACACCTAATGGATCAAAGAAAAGATCAGCGGGTAAACATTCATCTGGACCGAGCTGAGCACTGGGAATTAAGTTGCACGCATCATCTCTCTCCT
>CM068953.1:175748329-175758773 GCA_035128595.1 Eptatretus atami | reverse complement strand
CCCCCATATTGCACTACACCACACCTCCACTCCCACACCTTAGACACCAGTATTTCTCCCTTCACCTCCCCCAAAGCATACTGGGTTGCGTTGGTCGGCCGACCGCGCCAGTTATTGCGAGGCCGTTTTATCCTCATCCGTTCTCTTTCTTCCTGGGCTATCTAATCTTCCTCGGGTTTGTGTATGTGTGTATGTGATGGCGCCTGTCGTAGCATAGAAAGCAGAACACGGGCGAATTATTGTCCTTAATCACTTCTACGATGCTTACTTATGCTACGACAGGCGCTCATCACATACACCACATACACAAACCCGATGAAGATTAGTAGCCAGGAAGAAAAAGAAAGGATGAGGATAAACGGGCCTCGCAATAACGGGCGCGGTCGGCCGACCAACGCAACCCAGTACGCTTTGGGGGTAGCGTGAAGTGAGTAATACTGGTGTCTAGGTTTGGGAGTGGATGTTGTGTAGTGCAATATGGGGGGTGGGCTGTCATGCCAGACGGAAACTGTGATTGCGATTCATAATAGATTATATAATATATATATATATCATATAATATATTTATAGATATTGTTACGGTGTGGAAATTCGCAACCACCATTCAGGTCCCAGTAGGTGAATATCTTTTAGAGTACATTGTTAGTTAGCCCAAACCATTGTTTATTTAGAAATAATGTGATTTCATTCGGGCTGCGACCTTTGAGTTTAGGCGTTTTTCTGTTCTACCTTATATTTGAACCAACCACGCTCCAACGTCAACAACACAACACACGCCAGCAGCCACAACCATTACCTTCCCACTCGCTCCCGCAAACCTCCACATCACCGCCATCCAACGGCATCATGGCATCGGCCCCGCCGAAACCCTCCACCACCTTCACCCTCTTCTACGGCCATTCACCGCACCACCTGTGGGCACGCGCGTCGGGCTATCTGGGCCGTTCAGCGATTGCCGCGAATAGCGCGAGTGCAAAATACGTCTTTTCCGAAGAGATTCGGATCAGGAATTGCTAACACGCCCACATTCTGATCCATTCCAATTAGGAAAGCGCGGGGCGGCTTGGCCCCGCCTCCAGACACATTGACGAGAAATCAGGATATGCTTAAATTTGAGGATCAGGGAAGCTTCACGCCCCTTTTCCTCCGATCAATCGGCGAGCGTAGCTCCGCCCTTGAGGTCGTTTTGATCGAAAATTTGCATATGGTGGGTTCCTGGAGCGATCAAAAAAGGCGCGGCAGAGATCTGCTGCGGCAGATGAGTTTTTGAGTCGAAAACGGCTGCGAGAGAGACGGCTCGAGACGCGAACGGCTACGGAGGCGAACGGACTGCGAGGGAGATCGGCCTTGAGGAGAACCGGGAGCTCGGGTCGGGGCGAGAAGACGCGGTCGACGACGAAAGGTCGCGGTGAATCGCTCGTCGCGGGACTCAAGCAAGCCAGCTACTTCCCTCCCCAGAGCGTCAAACAATTGCCCCATTTCCCCCCCACTTGAGAGAGTGCGAAAAGGGGGCCCCGTCCACTTACTCCAAGCAGTGTGCCAACAAAACTGGTGCGCGCCGATGCTGCGACATTTTTGCGGCTCGCCACGAAGCGACGGTAGGACCTTCGGTCTTGGACTGGGCCGCCTCATCAGGTTCCACGACGCATTAGTTACGCGGCAATTATAATTATTGTTACCGGTTGGTTGGACAATTCACAGAACCACCATCAGGATTCCCCAGAGATCAGTTTTTCGTAAGTGTGTTGTTCCAGCGTTTAGAATTCCCCACCGATGTTACGGGATTTGTCGTGGTGCCGGCTGTGCAATTCTTGAGGCATTATTCTTTCTATCTTTCTTTATTTTTACAAACAACGAACTTTCTCCTCACCATCATCTCCACGAACAGCCATCCCCACCACAACACCCACGGAGTCAAACGAATCCACGGCTGCTCCACAAAACAATAACAACCAACGAACGTACAACCACGGCCGCGTTTTGCGGTGATCTCAAACTCGGCCGTTTGACGGCAAGAACGGATCAGAAAGGCCTTACCTCTGAAAGAAGACTGGCCAATCGTTGTGAGGGGGGCGGAGCCAGCGAGGGTGAAGGGTCGAGGTGAAAAAGGGGGGCGGGGCCCGAACACTCGCGGTGAGAGGTGGGGGAAGCGGGGCGCCCGGCCCGATAATAGGGCAGTGCTGGAACGCCGAGAAAATGAGTTGTTGGAGTAGGCGTCGGGGATGGAGTCAGTGGCTGAGTCGAGAGACAGATACCACGGGTCGTTTGGAGATGGAGGAAGTCAGCCAGCCGGAGACGGAGCAGCTACGTAACGGTCCGGGCAGACGGGCCCTGAGTCAGATCGAGCGATGCTGAGGAGTGACGGTCTTGAAAGGCTTCAATCTCTAAAAGAGCAAGCGCCGTTTGTCCTCTTGAAGCGTCGTCGGCCAGGCCCCAATCGGCCAGCGCGGGGCAGGCAAGGACCAAGGAGGCCGCCCGCAAGCTGCTCGGACGCTCAAGCTCTGGCGCGTTTTGGCGATGCCCGGTGAACAGAGACCGTACGAGGGCCCCCACGCCAAAGATCATCGATCGCCCAAGGGCGACGACTACTCCCTGCCTCTCGGAGTCCCTTCGGTTCATCCGGCTCTGAGAACTATTAAAGGCTTACGAGCCGCTGTCTTATCTTTTTGGGGTTTTGCATGAAGTATGTTGGCGTCTTGTACTGTGCAAGTGAGATTGTTGTAAGTGCTGATGTACATTGCATAATAGAAACTCGTCTGTAGGCTTTTGCTCTGTCTTGTCCCTATCTCCCCAATTAACTGCATACGTGGCTGTGTAAAATTAAATACCCCCCCATTGTTAAATGGTCACCTGCTCGTTGCTCTTCCTGCCATTAGCTGCCATAATTGCAGTTCGGGATATTAGCTGGCTTTAAAGCGATAAAAGTAGATCTGTCCGACGGATCTGCGGAATTAAAACGCTCGACTTCGCTACGGAACGAGCCGCTTTAGCGGCTCGTTATTCATGCAGGGCCGTCGGGTATAAAAATCCCGGCATTTCTGTCTGCGCGAATAGTTTAGGTTACGACTCAATTCGCGCGATCGACCCTTGTAGCGCGTGACGAGAGTTGCTGGTTATGGATGTGTTAAAACACCCGTACTGGGTTTCGGCGTTGATCCGGAAGGCTACGACTAGATTGCTCGTTCGACTGGCGCACGCGGCCGAATGGCTAAGCGGGTCGTCCGCACGCCGACGGGCGGAATCTACACCCTGTTGTTCAGGACGTGGATTCAAATTCTATATCGCCTCCAACGCGAAATTATACGGAACCGGATATCAAGGGTGTGCGAAAGGACCCTCCGGTTTCCATTAATTCCGAGCACTCAAATTAATTTTTTCCGTGATACGCAAAATGACACGCTCAAGGCGAGCAGTGCAGGGAGGATAGAGTTTTTAATTGTAAGAATCCATGCCCGGACGGGTTCTTATTATTACCGCCACCACTAATTGTAGTCAGTGGAGAGAGCCTGTGCAGGAAACTTTGCCGGCAAATCGCAAATAGCGGCGCAGGCCCACAGCGCAACACGAAAAAGCGGGTTGCTATTAATAGCGCGACAAAAACCGCATGGCACGGGGAAGCGCATCCCGCTCACTGGCTCAAAACCACGTGGTCATTTGCAGGCGAGGCAGGGGACTGGCGACGCGTACATGAAGCGATTCAACACGGATTGATCGGAGCACTTGGAGCAGAGGAGTGTGATTAGGGATTTATATCGAGTACTACAAATTAAATTGACGAGGCCAACTACTGGCAGGCGACGAGGGGCAGTGGCATGCAGACGACGGGTTTTCAGGGGATTGTGTGCACGGGGAGTCAGCAAACAATTGGCCGATGCACAGGAGCGAGTTCGGGGGCTGGGAGGACTTCAGCCAACACAGGCGCTGTGCTGTAAACTACGTGTGGAATGGATTAAAGTAGGCGGATTACCCATGATTTGATGGAAAGTTAGACAGGTTCAAGGAACTTACAGGAAGAAATGAGGAAAGTGAGGGGTACCCATAAGTTTGGAACAAGAGAGGACGGCGAACTGAACAAAAGAATAGAGGAGGAGCAAATTAGTAATTCTCGGGATAGGAAAGAACTTGGCGGAAGAATGGGCGAACAAAGGCTAGAAAAGAAAAAGAACGGACACACGATTTGGAATTGAAAATCTGAAGAAAGGTGACAGGCAATCAATTAGAGAAAGCCGTAGAAGGAAGAAAAAAAGGAGCCAGAGACATTGGAGAAGGAAGGAAGGATTGTTGGAAAAGTCAAGACCAGTTCAAGAATAAACAGGAGAAATGAGGGAAGTAGAGTGGAAGTACCCATGAGTGGAATTGAGAAGAGCGACTGAACGACAAGATAGAGGAGAGCCAAATTGTAACTCCCGGGATAGAGAGAACTTGGAAGAGTGGAAACAAAGCTCAAAAAGGGAAAACGAAACACGATTTGAACATTGCCACAAACTGAGGAAAAAGGTAAGATCAGGCGGTCGATAAGAGGAGCTCATAGAACGAAGATAAAAAAAGAGTGAATATACTAAAAAACTAAAGGAATACGGTAAGACAATGGACGAAATGGGAAGGAAGCACTGCAAAAGAGGTGCGATGATAGAGAGGAATTATGGAAGGGCGGATAGTGAAGACAAAATTAACCGATTGGAATTTGACGCCAACTAAGGAGATGAGCAAGGATGGATGAAATGGGAAGGAAGATGCGGAAGAGGAATTGGAGATTGAGAATGGAATTAGAAAAAAAAAAGCTTCTGAGTTACAGAAACACCAAAAACAAAGAGACGGCGATTACAACGAGCTGAGGATGTTAGAGAGGAAGAAAGAGAATGGAGAATGACACCGTTAAGGAACCACCACTGCCGATTCGAACAGTTAGAAGCAAGCGAAGATTAAGATGAGATGCAGAAAGAGTAGTGAAAGACACACGAATGAACAACAGGAAGGAGATTCAACCATTGAGGAAACGATGAGTTGGAGAAGAGACAAGCGAGACAGTGGGATAAAAACAAGAACATAACAAGGAATGAAACAAGAAGGACGAGAACAACTTAAAGCGAGCAAAGAAGGTTGAAGTTACGCAAAGATCCTGAAAGACGAGAATGAAACGGGAAAGAGATCGGCCATGAAGAACCGATGATGATCTGGGAATGAACAGCATGTGAGACAGTGAAGAGGAAACAAAAGAAGGGACAAGAACACACTAATGGAGTATGCAAGTTTGAAGCTATGGGAGATAGTGAAAGAACGACGAATGAAACAGGAAAGGAATCAGCCCAATTGAAAGAAACGAATTGAGTTCGAGAAATGAAGAACATGAGAGACGGTGGGGTTTAGAAACAAAACGTTCATGATTTGAAATTAACCATAAGGAGAGAGCAGTTGGAGTCACGGAGATGGAAAACTCCAGAAAGATAAGCGAACAACTCAAAAGGGCTCAGAGAGAAGAACGACTCGAAATTGGAAAGAAATGGAGCCAGAAGTAGGAAACAGGCACAATAATATGGGCATGCATGTGATATAACCACAGGAGTAATGTTAGTGGTCGGCTTATTGACACCACTCGTCGGAGATGAAACAACAATTAGGGCAAATGCTAGATAAGGAGCACAATATAAAATGGAGACTTGGAATAATAAGGGAGCCCAGAGTCTGATACGTGCTATGGCAGAGACACGAAGAGGACAAAGGATAAGAACACAGAACGTGGGATAGAAAGTTAGAGGAGGAACGTACACGAATCAGGGAGCACACACAGGTAGAGGTAGTGGGAGGGACAATGGGGGTGAGCTGGCAGATGTGTCATGACCCAGGATGCGAGCAGCACAGGATGGCCTCCTCCGGAACGAAGGGAGGGAATATTGCCCCTTGAACGCGGAATCGCGACAGCTGCGGTCCTTTCGAGACTTTAGCGACGGTTGAGGGGCGAGTGCTGCGAACGGGTACACTGGAG
This sequence comes from Eptatretus atami, assembly GCA_035128595.1. Lineage (NCBI taxonomy): Eukaryota > Metazoa > Chordata > Myxini > Myxiniformes > Myxinidae > Eptatretus > Eptatretus atami. The sequence goes on along the minus strand of CM068953.1, from coordinate 175,752,790 downwards.
CTTGGGTTTTATGGAACCCGGACCTTGTGGTAGCGTGAATCCCCAGCGCGATGTCCGGATGTGTGGTGCTGCGATTTGTTGGTGAATGGTGCGAAACTGCAGGGATGGTATAAGTAAAAAGGCGTGCCCTGGGTGAAAGGGCGTTGTGTGAAGAATACGCGTGTGTGAGGTCGCATTGATGGAGATTAAATGGCGGCTTGGTTGCGGGAAAACGCAAACCGCATTGCTCCGAGTGGAGGTGTCATGGCGGAGGTTGTGTAAGGTAACATGGCACGTGGGAGTGCGTGCGTTGAAATGGCGACGGAGACAGCACAGACGAGGGACAAAGTGCGTATGGGCTGTAAGCCGTTTCGAGGACCGTGCAGATTTCTCACAGCCACGCGCGCGGGGTCTGTGCCGTGCTTCGCACAAGGCCGCCTAGTGCCGCGCCTAGCGAGTGAATCCGTCGGAACACGGCCCGCGGTGGATACAGCCGATTCCTGCGGAGGACAGAAGTTAGGCTGCGATTGTGATTTGGATTGGGACGGGGTTCTCCAGGCGAGCGTGTGTGTATGAGCTCCGTCTGCCTGCCCGCCGCGAAGCAGTTTCCCGATGCGTTTTACGCGTGCCCCGGCTTGTGCGAGAATCGCGCGGTTTCGGGTGCGAGTGACGTAAGGGTGTCCACGGCGCTGGGTTACGATGGGCAGAGCCATGTGCTTCCGTGGAACCCCCCGAAACGCGAGGTTGCTTGGGATGCGCCATTGGTGACGTCATGGCTGCACGCGATGGTTGGATCGCAGAGTGGAAATTCCCTGTCCAGGATGTTACCGTCCAGATGTTGTTGGAGGTCAGGGACACGGTAGTCAGTTGGCTTGAATGTCAAGAGACAGATTACCAGGCGTCGTGGAGACGGGGAAGTCGCCAGCCGGAGACGGAGCCAAGCTACGACACGGTACCGCAGACGGCCTGAGTCAGGGTCGAGCGACGCTGAGGAGGTGAATGGGTTCTGAAAGCAGCATTCAACTCTAAGAGCAAGGCCGTTCGCTCCTCTGAAGCGTCGTCGGCCAGGCCCAATCGACCAGGCCGCGAGGGAGGCCAGGCGACCAAGAGGGCCGCCCGCCAAGCGCTCGGCGGCTCAGCGACTGGCGCGTTTGCGATGCCCACGGATGAACAGAGACAGGTCCGAGGGCCCCTACGCCAAAGATTCATCGGTCGCCACAGAGGGCGACGACGTAACCTGCCGCCTCTCGGAAGTCCCTTTGCGGTCTGCCCGCTCTGATGAATATTAAAGGGCTTACGAGCCGTCGTTCTTGGGGTTCGCACGAGTTGTTGGCGCTTGTCTGTGCAGTTTAAATTGTTGTAAGTGCCTGGTATGTACATTGCATTCATAAGAACTCAGGCTGTAGGCTTTTGCTCGCCCCGGTCTGTCGTCCCTATTTCCATTAATGCATACGTGCTGTGTAATAATACCCCCATTTGTTGAATGTCACCTGCTCGATTGCGTCCTTGTCCTGCCATTGACTGCCATAATTGCGTTCGGGATACTTAGGCTGGCTTTTAAGCCGTAAAGGTTAGATCTGGTCCGACGGGATCTGGCGAATTTAAAAGCCGTCGGCATTCGATATGGACGAGCCGCTTTAGCGGACTCGTTTTCATGCGAGGCCCGTCGAGGTATACACTCCGGCATTTCTGTCGGCGGATAGTTGGTATATCGGCACTTCGGCGATGTGCCCTGTTAGCGCGTCTGTTGGGCAGAGAGTTGGGCTGGTTTGATGGTGATGTTAAAAACACCGTAGGCTGGTTCGCTGTTGATCCGAGCTGACGACTCTGATTGTCGTTCGGTGGGCGTGCGCGGCCGCAATTTGGCTAGGCGTCGCCGCACGGCCGACGACGGGCGGAAATCTACAAACATATATATTATATATATATATATATATATATATATTATTATATATAACTATATATATTATATATATAATGCAAGAAATGTTTTCTTGAACAAGAAAAGCATGAGAACAATTTGTGCAAGAAATATATATCTCATGGTTTTTTGTTGAAGAAAACTTATTGTAAGAAATATTTTCTAATAAGAAACTATTTTTGGGATGGACACAATGCTTCATCCCAACTTGGCACACTTGTGTGCTTTATTCAAAATCTTGTGATGCTTTGTGCAGTTAGATGTCACAAAAGAGTTGAAAATGTTCTCATTACCACGTCAACACTTTATCATCGAAAACAACGTGCGGTTTCCTTCATACATCGCAATTTCATTTAAAAACTCATGACTCACCTAAAACACTGTCCTGGATGAAAAAATTTATATCTTCTGATATATAGATTTCTATTCCAGATATCAGATTTTCCAATAGTTAGAATCTCAGAGATTCTCATTGACCTTCATCAGCGACTGATATGTATGGTGACATGGTTTCTGTTCAAGCTGCCAGACTTTTCCAGTGCCCAGCCATCATGTGTGTTCTTTCCTTCAATGCTGAGCAATGCGAAACAAGAATTCAAATCAACTTGACTTGGCGATCAAACACAGTTTCGCAGAAGGACTCTGAATGATGGTCTTCCGATGTGTCTGTCTAAGGCCTGTCACACCTTGACGATTTTAGCCAGCGTAGCCTGACGATATGCAATTTGGCTAAAATGCTGGCACGTCGTATAGCGTTGATGGGTAGTTTGTATACGTTAAGAGCACGCTGGCATACGTCGTAGTACGCTGGCATACGTCTTTTGTCGCCAGGTTATTAGACAAATTTTCCTGCTTGAAATTTTTCATTGTATGCTGCGTATGACTCACATGTTCCGCATAAATGCTGGCCATAAGTGGTAGGACGTTACGGCGGATCGGTTGACACACGTCGACACACGTTACTTGTAAGTTACTATAAGTCGAACACGTCGACGGTAATGGTTAGTACCCGAAACTATTTGTAACATGGTAACTGTTGTTAGGGACGTTCGCGATTCTTGACACATGGTCGACACCGTTTACTCTGTAAAGGTACTCATAAGTCGAACACGTCGATGGTACTCTTAGCATACGCCGAAAGTTATTTGTAACCTATGGTAATGTTGTAGGCACGTACGCGATCGTTGGACACACATCGACCTTACGTTATTTACGTTATATAAGTCGAAATACACGTCATGTAATGGTTAGCGTCGCGTTGTTTCCGGACTCCCTGGTTTTTTTGTTGTTTTTTTTTTTTTCTTCGGTATGACGGTGATGTTACCCACTTCAGCTTATTTCTAAGTGCGGTTATAATATAATATAATTAATAGGTGCCGCTGAACATTTAAATCATAACGCACTTTGATAATTTGAAAGTGTCAACGTCCGTATACCGAGAAAAAAAAAAACAGGGAGTCTGGAACACTTGACGCTAACCATTACATTGACGTGTTTGCGTCTTATGGTACGTCAAGTAAGGTATGTCGACGTTGTGTCAACGATTCGGCGTGCGTCTTACATCTTATTGCCAGCGTATGCGGATGTGTTCATACGGTCGAGTCGTCGAGAAATTTGCAACATGCCGAAAATTCTCGAGTACTCGGCGTTTATGAGCATTATGCCAGCTACTACGAGTATGCCGCTACGTACGACGATGATGCGCGGTTGCTATTAAGTGTACAACTTACCCATAAGTATTATGACGTGTGCCGCTTGGTTCTGGCAATTTTACGTTGGCATACGCTGGATAAAACGTAAGGTGTGACAGCGGCTTCACCGATTCGATGTCTGTGCGTTTGATTTGAATCGTCGAGCCGAGCCTATGATGAGCCTCGCATGTGTCGTCGGCGATACGCTGCCGCGCCTTGCATAGGTTAGCTATCGTTGGGCTAGAGTTGTGAACGCCGAAACACGCTCAGCATTGGTTGGTATAAGTTTCTAATATTGTGATTAAACGTTTCTGTCTGTTACGTTACTAATACGTTTGCATACGTCCAACACATTATTTACGCCCAAACTTTTTTTAAAAAACATCAATTGTTCAGCGTACGCCAGCGTTTTACATACATTTGAGACCTTGCCATACGTGGCTAAAACGTCAAGGGTGACAGGTCCTTTAGCTACAATTCTCTTCAACTATATGTGAGCGATATGGCCTTGTACACCTTCGAAAGTTTGCCACGCAGATTAATCTTGCTGCTACCCAAGCATCAACCTTGGATTCAGCGGTACCTGTCCAGGGCTTTCAAGTTAATGGAGCATACTTCATCTCCTGAGGCCCCACCCACCTACTAAGACTTACAGTTACTGCTTTCCATCTCGCACGACTGGCTAACAGCAACACTCCAAGTTTCCTTTTTGGCAACTCAAGACAAGCCATTCCCCAGTATTTGAAGTCACACTTGATGGCAGCCGCATTCCGCGAACACCTAATGGATCAAAGAAAAGATCAGCGGGTAAACATTCATCTGGACCGAGCTGAGCACTGGGAATTAAGTTGCACGCATCATCTCTCTCCT
>CM068953.1:175730925-175747908 GCA_035128595.1 Eptatretus atami | reverse complement strand
TGGAAAAGTTCTGCAGCTTTGAACAGAAGACCATGTCACCATAACCATATCATGTGCTGATGAAAGGTCAATGAGAAATCTCTGATATCTAATCTGATTGGAAACTGATAATCTGGAATAGAAATCTTATATTCAAGATAAAATTTTTCATCCAGAAGTGTATTTAAGGTGAGTTCATGATGTTTTAAATGATATTGGAGTAGTTAAGGTAAACCTGCACGTTTTGTTTTTCGATGATGAAAGTTTGTGACGTGGTAATTGAAAACATTGTTCAACTCTTTGTGAGAACATCCCTAAACTGCCACAAAGCATTCAGCAGTATTTTGAGATAAGGCACACAAGGTGCCAAAGTTTGGGATGAAAGCATTGGTGTCCACTGCCCAAAAATAGTTTCTTATAAGAAATATTTTCTTACAAATAAGTTTCTTGAAACAAGAAAACCATGAGAAAAATTTTTCTTGCAGCAGAAAAATGTTCATTTTCTTGCAAAAGTATAAATATAATATATATATCATAATTATTATATATATATATATATAATATATAGTATATTATATATTGTTGTAGATTTCCGCCCGTTCGGCTGCGGACGAACGCCTTAGCCAAATTGCGGCCGCGCGCGCCCCACCAACGAGCAATCTAGTCGTAGCTTCCGGATCAACGCCAAACCCAGCTACGGGTGTTTTAACACACCATAAACCAGCAACTCTTCTGTCCACGCGCTACAGGGTCATCGCCAATTGTCGATATACCTAACTATTCGCGCAGACAGAAATGCCGGGAGTTATACCTCGACGGCCTGCATGAAAACGAGCCACTAAGCGGCTCGCTTCCGTATGCGAATCCGACGTTTTAATTCGCCAGATCCCGTCGACCAGATCTACTTTTATGGCTTTCAAAACAGCAATTATAGCAGTCAATGGCAGGAAAGACGCAACGAGCAGGTGACATTCAACAATGGGGGTATTTATTTACACAGCACGTATGCAGTTAATGGGAATAGGGACAAGACACGACGCAAAACCTACAGCCGATTCTATTATGCAATGTACATACAGCACTTACAACAATTCTACTTGCACAACAAGGCCACAGACTTCATGCAAAACCCCAAAAAGAAAGACACGGCTCGGAAGCCTTTAATAGTTCTCAGAGCCGGGATGACCGAAGGGCTCCGAGAGGCCGGCAGGTTACGTTGTCGCCCTTGTGGCGACCGATGGATCTTGTGCTGGGGGCCCTCGGTATCTGTCTCTGTTCACCGGGGCATCGCCAAACGCGCCAGTCGCTTGAGCGTCCCGAGCAGCTTGGCGGCGGCCTCCTTGGTCGCTTGGCCTTCCCCCGGCCTGGTCGATTGGCCTGGCCGACGACGCTTCAGAGAGAACGCCTTGCTCTTTTAGAGTTGATGCTCTTTCAGAACCCGTTCACTCCTAGCGGGTCGCTCGACCGACTCAGGGCCGTCTGCTGGACCGTTACGTAGCTTGCTCCGTCTCCGGCTGGCGACTTCTCCCATCTCCAGAGACCCGTGGTATTGTCTCTCGACTCAGCCAACTGACTCCCATCTCCCACTCCTGACTCCAAAACTCATTTCTCGGCGTTCCAGCACAGCCTTTTTATCGGGCCCTGGGGCGCCCGCTTCCCCCACCTCTCACCCGAGGTCGGCCCGCCCCCTTTTCACCTTCACCCTTCACCCTCGGCTGGCTCCTCCCCCGCACTACTGATTGGCCAGCTCTTCAAGGGTAAGGCCTTTCTGATCCGTTCTTGCCGTCAACCGGCCGATTGAGATCACCGTCAAAACGTGGCCGTGTTGAATCACCGTCAAAACGGCCATGGTTGTCTGTTGTTTTGTTATTGTGTTGTGGAATGCCGTGGTGTTACTCCGTGTGTTGTGGGTGGGAGTGGGTGGTTTGTGGAATGATGTGGAGAAGTATCGTTGTTTTAAAATAAAGATAGAAAAGAATAACACTGCCCTCAAGATGCACAAGCCCGGCACACGAAACAAATCCTGTTAAACATCGGTGGGGGAATTCTAACCTGAACACACACTTTACCGAAAAACTGATCTCGGGAACCTGAATGGTGTTCTGTGAATTTCCACAACCGTACAAATATATATATATATATAATATATATATATAAATATTATATATAATATTTTATGATTCGCAATCACATTTCCTCTTGATGACACCACACCCCCCATATTGCACTACACCACACCTCCACTCCCCACACCTTAACCACCATATTTCTCCTTCAACCTCCCCCCAAAAGATACTGGGTCGTTGTGGCCCGACCCGCCATTATGCGAGCCGTTTATCCTCATCCGCTTCTCTTTCTTCCTGGGCTTCTAATCTTCCTCGGGTTTGTGTAGGTGTATTGATGGCGCCTGCGAGCATAAGTTAACATCGTAGAATGATAATGATATCTGCTCCGTGTCTGCTGTTGTAAATTGCTTGCTTTTGTCAACCCACAAATTCCTTGCTATCCTGCCTGTACATAATAATAAACCCAAATACTTGCCAATACCCTTTCCTCGCTTGATTGTAATATGCTTGCATAGAGTTCCCATTTCGTGTCGTCTTTTCCTTCATTGTTCCAAACACAGTTCATATCCTAGCCTAGCCGGGATGTGATACCCACGATCTGTTTTGTAGATGGTACATTCTTGGCATTACTTTCGTCTGCATCTGATCAGGTAAGTGATCCGGTTTGCACAAGCATGCGGAGGCGTCAGGTCAGGTCAGGTATGGAGCATGTTGCCAGAACGCACGTCGCGCGTCCACTTCCGCCGGACTCCAGGGCCTCCTCTGCCATCCCCAGGCAGAGCCAGCCCATCCCATCCCCTTGAGATGAGGTCAACCTGCAACCACGAGGCACTGGCGGCCCACTGGCTCCTCCACTCATGGACTCCCTCGCCTAGAAATCTGGAGCCAGGATCAGCAGAAAACGAGCCATGTCCATACAGCCGCAACTGCGCTCACGGACTTATGCAGTAACAAATCTCATCCGAGTCTCTCTCACAACCGCTCGTGTGACCACAAAATCCGACCAGCGATAGCCGAGGTCTCCGAAGAGACTGGATACCAAAGCGAATTAAGTCTCGTCTTCAGATCCTTGGTCAGAGTCCAAGTCCGCATCCATAGAGCAAGACGGAAGTACCAAGAACCTGAAGACTCGGTTCTCCTCCGCACAGGTACGGCAGCCGCCACACCCATGATCCAGTGATCCATGACCTCCCCAGGCCAGACCAGAGTCTATTGACCTCTGACTCACAGCCAGCAGAACATGAATATCCTGCCAAGGTAAGTAATCTCTCCACGGACCTCAACATCCTCACCACAAACAGACACAGACAGACACAGCATCCAAGATTCACCGAAACCTGGATCTTAGTTTTGACCCAAGAAACCCGTAATCCACGCTCCGATCCTCAGTCAGCACCTCGAGGGCCCCCAAAAGGATATCTAAAGTCTCGCAAAGATGACTGCATCATCTCAATTCAAGGCCAGATCTGACATTCCCAAACGATGCACGCAGGCTTGATCTCTCCGACATCCCCAAAATCCAGTCCACTACAAGGCTGAAAAAGTATGGGGCCATACAACCCGAGCACTCCCATATACAACTGGAAAAAGTCAGAGATGGTACCCACCACACGTCACAGCACCCTCAGTACAATAATCAGACATAAGATCATCAGTTTGGTGGCACCCCAGAAGACCAAGAATCCTCCAGAGGACATCCCGATCATGAATCAAAACGCTTACAGAGAGTCAAAATGGTGCAAGCAGCCCTGCCGAAAACTCTCGTCTCCGTCGGTGAGGACACGAAAGACAAGGATACTCAATCGTTTGACCTCTTTGGTTAAAGCCTGACTGCTCTGGACGCTGGTGCTCAAGCAGAAGGTCGAACCCTATAAAATTTCACGACAAAGACCCTTGCCCGGCACTGAGAGCGAGCTGTCACCCCTCGGTATGTTGCACTGCAATCCACCTCCCTTCCAGAGAGGAACACACAGGCCCCTCTGCCAATCGGTTGGATTGCCTGTGTCCAGGCAGAGCAACAAACGCATGCAACGACCCAGTGCAGCATTTCCACCAAGCCTTAGAAGTTCAGCATGGATGCCACAAAATCCCTGGAGCTTTGCCCCGTTTCAACTGTTCCACCGCAGCCGTGTTTCCACAAGCGAAGGGACCAACAGTTGATCGAGGGTCAAGTAAAAGGGACTGTAACACCTTTGACGTCCAACTCGACAGCTGGGGATCAGACTGGTACAACCGCTCCTCAAAGTAACCGCCCAGCGGCCTTCACTCAGACTCCCTTCAAGGAGCCACGCACTCTCTGCTCTCACGCAGAGCCCGAGGACGGCTTGGATGAACGCAAATGCACGAATTCCCCTGTAAGCGGGACGAGAACACACCTGTCCACAGTGATGCTCTACCCCTTCAGCAGATTCCTCGCACATAGGCCCCTTCCGACCTCATGCACGTACAGTTTTTACCGCCTCAGCTCCCTGAACAGCCCAGCTCTGCCATCAGCCTGTGCCCGGCGACCTGGTCAATGTGATCCAGTGTTCCCTTGAGAGACAAAATTTCTCTTTGCCACTGCGGTGATTCCAAGACATTTCCCAAACCGCAACATCAAGGAACGGTGGTCTGAAGGCACTCCACAACTCTCAGGACCCCCCAAAGCACCCAGACCCCTCAAGTGTCCACTCAGCCTGTTCGCAAACTCCTCAGCTACTCTCTCATCCCTGAGCTTGCCAACATCCAGCTTAGGCGGGAGTACCATTCGTCCAGATTTAAGGGCACTTTAAGTTGCTACAACAAGCCTGTGTCAGATATGAGACTGAGCACTCCGGTAGACCCTGTCATTGGATCATCCTCCAACGACCGTCAATGGGACATGGTCATCTCCTTTGCCACACCGCCAGCGGGAATACCAAGTCCAGCATGAGCTTGTGGGGCTGAAACCATGAACCAGCCACCCTAAGTTCCATGACTTCTTGCAAAGTCAAGAACTTAGTGCTATTCTTTTCATTGCCTGACCCATGGGACCGACACACACCTCCATAACCATCCCTATCAGTTCCAGTCGATGCATTGAAATCCCCAAGACTAGAAGTGTATCTCGTCTGGGGCACTGACAACCACAGACTCGAGCGTGGCGTAGAATGCATCCTTCACGTGGATCACTCGCCTCAGTCGGAGCATAAACAGAAGACAGGGAAATGACACCTAAGGAGTGACGAATCCTAATCTCATAATACGCTCGTTGACCGGTGTTACCTCAATTATCATTGGGTCACTTATGGACACAGCTACGCAACTCCTGGGTATGTAACCATCAGAGCGACAGACCAATAGTAGGTGTAACCACCCACCATTATCTCGCCGCAATCCGGTCTCCGAACCTCAGAGAGAGCGCAATCCCGATGTCCAAACGCTTGAGCTCAGATGATAACAGAGAGCAGGTGATCATCCTCTCTTAGGATAGGACATTCCAGGCACCCACCCGAAGGACCGCCTCAGGTTAACCCAAGGAGACCGCCGTCTGGTGGACGACACCTCAGCACCACTCCGACACACTCTCCCGCAATCTGACCCAGGATGTTACCCCGTGGTTCCTCTATCATCAAAGATTGGGGGTCCCGGAAGGCTTGCCCAATCCCGTCATCGCGGGAGCTGCCCTGCGAAGGGAGACGCACAGGAGTACTCCCACGGAGTGGGTTTTCAGATTTTTTGCGTTTTTTGTTTTGCGGAATGAAGGTTTTACGGTGCCGGAGTGCAAATCCTACCACCAACCTCCTAATAAAAAAAGTTAACCCAACTGCAGGAGGACGTCCGCAGACACAGTTGGCACTGATATGGATGGCCGTTGGCTCACAGAGCTCCTCGCCCTTGACAGGGTTTTTTAATCCTGCTGGTGTCCATATCCAAACACCCTCCTCACCAGAAAAACCTGTGGGGGAGACGGTTTAGTCCCGACAACCCGACCCGAGGGCGTGTCCCCTGTAATTAGATCATGTGCCCATTAGGTAAACGGTATTTATAGACGGAGGACCCTAAGTCACGTGGTCAAGTATTAGCATTCACGGTCAATGTGACCCGCCGCGTCAAGAAGTTATTCTGTGCGACGGCCTGCGATTCCGGAGAATCTGGTGGGAACCCGAGGTTGCCCTCCCCTCATGGTCTTCTCACCCCCGACCCCACGTCCGCAACACTTTGCTGTCAGGAGTGGGATTCGAACCTGGGTTTCATCAATAAAAATATTTCATCTGAGTAAAATATTCAGATTATTCATCTTATGGATGATAATGATAAATTTATAGCTGAACAAGTTCATGCAAATGAGATAATATATCCAGATTTCAATAAAGTGGTATAACCAACAACTTAAGAACTCCAATATTGTATTTATCAAATTGTCAAAGTTCTTTCCATGTGAAAAAAAAACTTTTCAACATCTAAATCACAAGTAGGACAAATACATACAATAAACATCAGTGTACATTTATATGAAATGAGGACATGGCAGATAAGGAACAAGTAAATATATAAATGTAATATGTGCAATTTGAAACATGGGTTTCAAGCATCATGACCAATCAGTTAGATAAGAACAGTAAGCAGGCCAACCTATTCAAAAATTGCATGTATTTAAAACTTTTCTGAATTTTTTAAAATCAAATGTGCGGTCAAAAAATATAGGTCTGCAGCAGAATCGTGGTCGAGACAAAATGGGACCACGCGACTAATAATGGGTTTGTATTAATGACTAAAATACACCACTTACCTTATTCTCAACTCAAAGTTCATCGGCATCACCTTGATGAGAGCAATATCATAGTTAAATGACTTTCGTCTCCTCCGATGAGATGGCTGCTCCCTGCGAATATTGGATATTAATTTAAATTTTGGGTGGATAATAATTTCCACCACGTTTTTTATTTCTGTTCCTTTGCCTTTATCAGATGCACCTGAAAAACAATTTATTCGGGTGAATCCACATTGGTTAGCCAGACAATGCTATCTTCTATACCAATAAAAGGCAATGTGTGTGTCAGTGTGTGTGTCAGTCAGTGTGTATGTCTCCTCCATAACTCCAAAACCATAAAACCTATCAGCCTGAAATTTTGCATGCATACCAAGAAAATTCGATGGAAGTGCCTGAGTAAAAATTGGGTGTTTGGGTTCATTAAAACACCCCTTTTGAAGATAATTAACAGAATTATTTAATTATATTCTTCACGATCCTCGGCCACCTCGCTGTCTGGGGTCTTGAATAGTTTCCTGAGTAACCTCGCTGGGGTCTGAAGCCACCATGTTTTTTTGGCCAGCTCAACCATGCTTTGACTTGGAACAGGCCATAACGATTTCTTCACGATAAAGTTTTTTTTGTTATCACTTTCCTCACTCATACTATCAAATGCCTGTTCATCATAGCAACAAATCACTGGGTATATTGCAATGCCTATAAATGCCTGGAAACACCAGGGTTTGTGGCTTTATTTCATTTGCGCATATGAATAACCAAGAGAATCTCTTAAGCTAAGGATTATTACAAAATGTAAGCCCCAGATTTGAAAGCATCAGCAGTTCCGACTCCGAAAAAAAAGTGTTGATTTGTCAAATTCGACACAGTTTGGACATTTGGACATGGCTATCACTTGCCAAGACAGCCGTCCTTCTCAACCATTTAATTGGAGTGCTTGCTTGAGTGCTTAAGCCACTGGCCAAGCACCCTACAGTTGACGGCAGTACAGTTTGTGTCCTGATCGTGATGTACAGTCAGCAGTTGCTACAGGGTAGAGCATGTTCTGATGACGTGTTTTCGCTACAGCGTGGATTACATTCAATAACAATGACAACAACCAAGCTACGTCATTCTGAGCAAATTGTTCACTCACTGCAGATGCTTTTGCCGCGCCACGTCATTCTGAGTGAGTTGTACCTGCTTCATCATTCCGAGCGAGTTGTTCATGCTCCGGCATTCTGAGCGAGTCATTCGTGCTCCATCATTCTGAGCAAGTTGTTCATGCTCTGGCATTCTGAGCGAGTCATTCGTGCTCCGTCATTCTGAGCGAGTCGTTCGTGCTCCATAATTCTGAGGGAGTCGTTCGTGCTCCGTCATTCTGAGCGAGTCGTTCGTGCTCATCATCTGAGCGAGTCGTTCGTGCTCCGCATATCTGGCGAGTCGTTCGTGCTCCGTCATTCTGAGCGAGAGTCTTTGGCTGACTTCTGTCTTTCTGAGCGAGTCGTTCGTGCTCGTCATTTCTGAGCGAGTCGTTCGTTGCTCCGTCATTCTGAGCGAGTCGTTTGTGCTCTGACATTCTGAGCGAGTCGTTCGTGCTCCTCATTCTGAGCGAGTCGTTTGTGCTCTGACATTCTGAGCGAGTCGTTCGTGCTCGTCATTCTGAGCGAGTCGTTCGGCTCCTCGTTCTGAGCGAGTCGTTCGTGCTCCGACATTCTGAGTGAAGTCGTTCGTCTCCATCATTCCTGAGCGAGTCGTTCTGCTCCTCATTCTGAGCGAGTCGTTCGTGCTCTGACATTCTGAGCGAGTCATTTCGTGCTCCTGTCATTCTGAAGGAGTCATTTCGTGATGAGCACGATCCCGACTGCATGAGAAGTTCCAAGGTGCAAAGTGAGATGGAGAATGTCCTGAAATGTTACAAGGAGGTCGACGAATAGAAAATGAAGGCAGCCAATCAAGTCCCCATTATGAAGTTCTTCAAAAAAAATCCCAAGCGAATCAGCCTCCATTTCATCGCCTGAGCCTTGAACCTCAACTTGACAGCCTGCCACACTTGAATAAGCCTGTCACAAGAAATATGTATGATATCCAACCCCATTCATGACAACACTTATTAAAAAGTAATTAATTTTAATGCTTTATGCAATACTGAAGACCTCCGCCACCGAAGCTGAAGGAGGTTATGCTTTCACCCTCTCTGTCTGTCTGTCTGTGTCTTTCTGGAAGATGTCTCAAAAAGTTGTGGACAGATCTGGATGAAATTTGGTGGGCAGGTTGGGTGTGTGACAAGGAAGAAGTGATTAAATTTTGGTGAAGAACCGGGTCCGGTTTCCGACCACGAGAATTTTTATCGTGATTTTTCACCATTGAGATCGGGCCCAAAATGATATATAGCACGATATCTCAAAAAGTTTTGGACGGATTTGGATGAAACTTGGTGGACAGGTTGGGTATGTGACTATGACGAAATGATTTGATTTTGGTAAAGATTCGAATCCGGCTCGGGATATGAGAATTATTTAATTTCGAAAGTGATTCTTCACCATTGAGAGATGGGGTCAAAAAATGTTAAATAGCATGATGTTTCAAAAGAGAGATTCACAAGAGGACCACTGCTTGCGATGATTTGATTCAGATTCATTGCTTTTTCTTTGCAGCATGGTGTAAAATCGTGTGGTGGAACCATTATTGCCAAAAACTGGATTCTGACAGCAGCACATTGTCTGCAGGAAGATCAAACGAAGGGAAATATTACAATGACAAAGTCCATATATATGTCGGTCAGTCTGCATTATCAAAATCAGCTTTCATTGTAAATATTGACTGTTTTCTTTATTGCTGTATTTGGGGTTTTTGGGTTTACTAAAGCAACTCTAAAGATAATTTGTTGATTTAAATGTGAAGCTATACATGTTTTCTTAAACAAACCTGCCATACCCTGCATTCAGTTCTCAGAAAATTTGGTTTATTCACTAATTGTACTTTCTTTATTCCCAGAAGTCACACAGTCATTCATAAAACTAATAAATATGCATAACTTCACTTGACAGAGTAGTTCCATAATTTTAATATTGTATCATCAGAGAAGGTAAATATTACAGAATGGATCGGTGAAAAAACAACAGTGCCTTCACTAGGATGATATAACACTGCCAAGCCATCAATGAGACTTCACAAACAAAATCAAATATCAACCTTTTTTCATGTCCCCCTTTTTGCATCCCTCCTCACCCCACCCTCTTGATGCTTCCCCTCACTCCAACCCCTAAATGTTCCTCCTAACCTCACCCTCTCAATCCTTCCCCGCACCCCTTCTTACACCAGACTTTCCACTGCACGCACACACACAAACCTTCCTCCACACCCCATACACAAAAACTTCCTCCGCACCCCACACACTCAAACCTTCTCCCTCAGCCCACGACACTAAAGCTTCACCTTGCCCCTGCAAAGCCCCCATCCCTCCACCCTCCCACCTACTCCCTAACTCTAACTGTGTGGACCTCAAATATCTAAGGTTTCCACTCTAACTGACATCTCTCAATCCAGTCCGCATCATCTGGTCAACAGAATCCTTCTCTCACAGGATGTCCCTGACTCTTTCGTGTCTCTCCCAGTTATTGTTCTCCGATTTGGTTGGCCTGAACCACACCCTGGTGGAGGAGTTACACTTAACATCAATAACTCAATTTCTCACTCCCCATGAACTGATTTTACACCTCCCATTCCACAGGAGTACCTCTGGCTGTGATTTTTCCTCTGATTCCATTTCTTATTCATCTGTGTGTTGTACCATCCTCCGAACAGTAATGACACCATCCACTGTACATCTCTCTCAGAAAACATGGACAAACTTTTAAACAATTATCCCCAACTCTCTCTTCCTCATACGTGGCGATTTCCATTGTTACGATGCAAATTTGCTGGGTGTTGGTACCCCTCTCACCAGCCGTGGCACTTCAGCAAAGAACTTCCGTTACTCTGTGGAACCGACTCAATCTGGGAACTTTCCAATCCGGATTTCTCCAATGGCAAATCCTCCCTTTGGACTTGGTGATTACTAACTTCCCTGCAAATGTCTCTTGCTCTTCCTTTGTTCTGATAGGTCATCTGATCATGTGCTTGTGAAAGTCAACATCTCTCTGGCTATTCTCAGAGAGCTGCTTCAATGGCGGTGAGTCCGGCAGTTCACTCAGGAGGCAGATTGATGGGGACTGTAAGCACCCATCTTCTTCAATATTGTCTCTTAAATCCACTGTCCGTGATATTAACTCAGCCTAAGAATTCTTACACAGAACTCTGCTTTCTCTCATGCACAGATTCACCCATCTCCTCTTCTATTATCCTACCGCTCTTCCTGCCATAGTACCCTGAATCCTGTGGTGAGGCAGTTGCTCTGAAACAATTGCCTTCTCTTCCTGGAAGGCAAATCTGACCACAGGCATTCTCAGTGCATTCCAAAAAGTCCACAGGAAGTGTGTGTCCAAGGAAACAGCAATGTTTCCTTTTTTCCAAGAGTATTTTTACCTACATATTGATAAAGGAATATCTTACTATGAAGAAAGGTCTTGTTCGCTGCATAGAAACAGGGTGACCTGGTTGATAAACTGCACTTTTGCCATGATTGTGTCATTCTTCCTCCCACCCAAAGTGGACACGTATTGCAATTTTGAGTTATTTTGCCTCATGCTTATCAGCTAATCCTGTAGTTGAGTTGCCAAATATCTCACCCTCCCATTCTTTGGCATGTCAATTGTATGTAAGAAGTATTGCTTCAGGCTTCGTTTCAGTGAAGTCAATTAATGTTTCAGTGAATCATTCAATGTTCTTCCTCCGTATATACGAAATGAAAGATTCTCCTTTGGTATGCTGATCCAACTTGTGGAAATTGAGTTTTTTCCACCACACGCTCTTCCCTGTCATACCCAACTACTCCTGAACTCTGTCTTTTGCACTGAAGAAGGTGAAGTTGGTTCTTTCAACTCCTCAAATGGACTGGACGGCATCAGCTCACATGTCGAAAATCCTGCTCTGCTGCTCGTTCACTCCTCTCACTGCCATTTTCACCCTATGATTTGCCCAAGGTCATCTTCCATCTGCTTGGAAATCAGCCAACATCACTGTACGACATAAAAAGGTGTAAAAACTGACCCCTTAACTCCAGACCAATCAGCTTACTTCCAATCTTAAGCAAGGTCGTGGATCCATCATTGCAGTTGATATTGAATCCTTCGTTTTCTCCAACAACCTCATCTCAGATCACAATTTGGTTTCAGACCAAGTCATTCTACCTTGGACATGCTGCTTCCACTCATCCAACAATGGATGGAAGCCCTCATTGTCAGGGCGTGAGATCTGGACATGTCTCGTGCTTTTGATGTAGTGGCATCCTGCGTTACTCACCAAACTAACTCTCTACTATGGCGTCCAAGGTCAACTCCACACATGGCCTACTGACTTAAAGTACCTCCCCTCTCGTAACCAACCTGGAGCTCTCACCAGAATCTTTCATCTCCTCTCCTTGTCCAGGTAGGAGTCCTACAAGGTGGCAGTGTTCTGGTCCCAGTCCGATTCATGATCTTCATAAATGATCACTCTGGCTCTCTGGAAAATCCCTTGATCTATTGCTGATGGCTGATGGCTGCACCCTGTGCCGTGACATCCTCATCCTTCGACAGACAGGCTGCAGCCTCTTCCTCTGTTCAGACCTTGACAAAATCACAAGATCGTCAAACACTTGGAATATGTCTTTCAATCCTGACAATATTCACACTCACACTATCTCTCTCCGAAAGGACTGTCTTGGAACCCCCTCTGTCCCTGCTCATCTACTATCTCAACAACCCTTTTGAGGATATTCAGTCAAAGTTAGCATCCAAAGCCAGCAGCCGATTGGGCATCCTCCATCATACAAAGTCTTCCTTGCACCGGTACTCGTATCCACCTACAAGGCCTTCATCACAGCTTGATGGAGTGCTGTTCTCTCACTGGGTTGACTCCCCCACCACACATCTTGCTCAAACGAAGGCCTTCAAGATTTTAGAATCCCCGCGATGAAGCTGAGTCTATGGGTCTATCACTTCGGCATCATAAATAGGTCGGTGGTCTTTGTCTTGTGCCACCTCCTTTCAGATCTTGTATCCTCTGCTCTTGATGTGCTTTGTACCCTCCCTCCCCCCCCCCCCCACCAGGTTTCTTGCAGGGCACACACAGTTACCATCAATCCCCTTCTGGTGAAACTACGTAAATCCAGGATCACTGCTTACCTCCACTCATTTGTTCTTCTCTTTTCCTGCCCGTGTAATCAACTTCCCCATTCTTTCAATCTCATATTCTTCCCTTCATTGAGGTCATTAAGCCAACTGTTCACCACCATCTCAGATCATCACCAATCCATAACAATGATCTTTTCTACCCTCATTAACCCCCTCTTCTTACCGCACCACAATCCCTCATCCTTCCAAATTTCCAGTTTTCCTCCTGAAGTTTCTTCTGTATCCATCTTGTTCACCCCATGCATCTTCCTGGCCCATTCCTCCCCACACCCATTGTTTGTCAAAGTCTGCACCTCTCTTGGCTTTCAACTCTCTCTCAACTATTCTTTTGGCTGTTGTGTCCTGAACGTTGAGTATACAGTATTTGCTCTTCCACGAGCCTCAACTATGTATAAAAAAACCCAAAATAACAAGAACAAACTCTGTTTCTGATTTCCTTTCTGTGGTAGATCGACAAGAGTTTGCCTTGCTGTTGTTGTTGTGGGTCGATTTTTGAAATGTGCACACATTGGTCGGACAGCTGCCGACCCCACCACATCTGTCGCTTGACTCCGCCCACCATAGCACCCAGACAAAATTATATGGCCACCATCTTGGTTTTTTTTTGTGTGCCTAACACATTAGGCCTGTGTAGGCCTCTCCTGATTATACACTGTCAGGCTTTGTTGCGTCAGATTTCCATTGGCTCTGTTAGGTCGCGTGTTAAGCACGATGAGGGCACCCGAAAAGTCTAATCATATGTCGAATGAAAATTATTCGTATAAGGTTTAATCACGCCTGTACGCATCACCCTAAAAAAATGTAACGTTATTTTTGAACGGCTCCATTTTGGGTTAAACAATCCGTGACCGTGGGTCGAATCAGCTTTGTTGATATAACTGTGAACAATCAACTCTTTGAAGAGTGCTTTAAATGCGTGTTTCAATCGGCCCGTTACCGGATTTTAAAAGCAATTTACTTGCTCTTACTGGCGAAGTCCTGTACCTCAAATGACCACATCCATGATTTATAAACAATAGGTTTATAAACAATAGGTTATAAAAGAGAGACTGAGACAGAGACAGAGACAGAACACAGAGACAGAAACAGAGACAGAGACAGAGACAGAGACAGAGACAGAGACAGAGACAGAGACAGAGACAGAGCAGAGCAGAGACAGAGACACAGAAACAGAAAAGAACACAGAAACAACAGAACACAGAACACAGAACAAAGAACACAGAACACAGAACACAGAACACAGAACACAGAAACAGAAACACACGACAAAACTGAGTAAACCGATATGAAGTAAATCCCCTGTTGGAATCACAATTAATTTATCTATCCAATCTTATTCATTCACATGGGAACACGGATATACTGTACACGGCGTAAGGTTAATGAGACAGATTAGAGAATGTAATGATTTTTTTTATTATTCTCAGACCCAGCTTTCACCACATATACATGAGGGACATGAGCAAGGATGAGGGAGTTGAGTGGACAGAGGAGGCGATAAATATGTATTTTTGGTGCAGGTTGGAACAAAGTGTGGCCATTCTTGCATTCCATTAATCACTCGCTCCTCTCTTTAGACTAGATTTTTCCATATCAGCACTTGCTCTTCTCTTAGGCCTAAGTCACATTTGCCACGCGGGCCGTGGGTCTCAAAACTACGGCCACTAGCAATTATACGGCGGCCGCAGTATTTCACGGTCACACAATGTAGCAGTCACATATGTTTTTATTTTGGGTAGCCGCACGGCATATTTATAAATTTGTGGAGACCGAAAACGTGGGGTGCCATAGGTCTTTGATTTGATGTCGCACGGTGACCTTAGGGCGTTCCTGCGGCGGCCATAGAATTTTCAAGCAGACGCAAGGTGCCGCAAGGCGACCGCAGGGGACCACAGGGGCTAAGGCGAACGTGCAGCCAGACGGACGGTAACGAGTGGTTTTATTTTTTTTTTTTACCAGTTCTTTTGTTTCGCTTGTCGAATTGTTACGGCAAACGTAGAATGAAAAAAAGTTATAACTCCGCGTTATAATTCCACGGCGACCCTACGGCCTGTAAAATATAGCCATACGGCGTAGGGCCACCCTGAGGCACCGCAGAAACTCTGCGGCCACCGCATGTTTCTGTCAATTCAGAAGGCGTACGGCCGCCGTATCCTCGCCGTAGAGCAAATGTGTCTTAGGCCTTAGACTAGACTTTTTCCATATTCAGTTTCAGCACTCCTGCTGTCACAATTCCTTCCCTTAAGTCCCTTGCTTGCTGAAATGCATCTTCCGCAATGAATGAAAAACATTTTCTAAAACCCATAATATATTTATAATCAGCGATAATTATATGAGGAACTATTCCTGCCATACTAACCAAAAACACACAAATAGTGCCCAATATAAATGTTTAATTCATTATCTTTCAAACACTAACATGCAACCTTTTAGAGTGCAACATTAGCTTTTCAACATGACACACATCTCTCTTTAAATTTCCAGAAATACACAGCAACAAATATTGTAAATCAATAAGAACTCTTCACAAAGAAAATAAACAAGAAGAAAACCCATAATTTTAGTGAACAAGTAATTAAGATCCACAACAGTTAGTAAGGTGCATCATCTTTTATTACAACCATTTTTGTTCAATCTGCACTTCAAAGTTACAGTCCTCCCTCTCTCTACCCCCGACCCCCTGCCACACTCTGTTAGTTCAGCGACTGACACATAAAAACTTTGTAACAAGTTATCTATCCTACTATCTATAATAATAAGTGTGTGTGTGTGTGCGTGCGTGCGTGCGTGCGTGTCCTCCATAATTCCAAAACCATGAAACCTATCAGCCTGAACTTTGCATGCATACCAAAGGAGTTCCGCGGAGTGCATGAGTGAAAATTGGGTGTTTGGGTTGATTAAAACACCCCTTTAAAGATAATTAACGGTTATTTAATTATATCCTTTATCAGGCGCATCAGCCACCTCGCTGTCCTCAAGATGCATTATCGGTTACCTCACTGGGGTCTTAGTTCGCCACTTTTTTTGGCCTGCTCTTGCATTGCCTTGACTTGCAACAGGCCACAACGATTTCTTAACAATAAAGTTTTTTTTCTCGCTTTCCTCACTCGTATTTCAAACATCAAATACAACCCGTCGCTTCACTGATGGGAATATTAAGCGGGGGGTAAGAAGGAGAGGAGAGAGAGACTAGTGAGGGGAGGGAGAGGAGGGAGCGTGGAGGGAGGGAGATTGAGGCAGGGTGGGGATCGAGGAAGAAGGGGGAGTGAGGAAGGGTGCGGAAAGGAGGTTGTGTGAGGGAAGGCAAGGAAGGCAACATGATGCGAGGGCAGGGGAGGGCAAGGGAAGGCAGTCCGTCTGGACATAACCACTGTCCTGACATGTCCGGAGATAACTACCATCCGGACGACAGGTTTACTAAAGGGTGGGGGACAAAAAGAGGAGGGGGGGTGACAGAGAGGTGGAGGAGCGAGACAGCAAGGGGGCAAGGAAGCAGGGGAGGGGAGCGAGAGGGGTGGGGAGGAGGAGGGTGTGGGAGCAGGACGAGCAAAAAAGCAGTAAACAATCCGTAAATAAAGCATATATCAAACTAGAAGGGCACTCGGTGAGCGCATACCTCTGCCACATAATGCTGATCCATGAGAACATATCGGCCAATACCTTTTTGAAACATCATGCTATTTAACATTTTTTGACCCATCTCTCAATGGTGAAGAATCACTTTCGAATTTAGGGGGGGCGACAGAGAGGTGAGGAGCGAGACAGCAAGGGGGGCAAGGAAGCAGGGGAGGGGGAGCGAAGAGGGGTGGGGGACGAGGAGGGTGTGGGAGCAAGGACGAGCAAAAAAGCAGTAAACAATCCGTAAATAAAGCATATATACAAACTAGAAGGGCACTCGGTAGAGCGATACCTCTGCACATAAGCCTGATCCATGAGAACATATGGGCCCATACCT
>CM068953.1:175720615-175730900 GCA_035128595.1 Eptatretus atami | reverse complement strand
TTATATTTCATATCCCGAGCGGATTCAAATCTTTACAATCAAATCATTGTTTGTCAAAGTCACTACCCAACCTGTCCACCAAGTTTCATCCAAATCCGTCCACAACTTTTTGAGATATCGTGCTATATATCATTTTGGGCCCGATCTCAATGGTGAAAAATCACGAAAAAATTCTCGTGGTCAGGAACCGGACCCGGTTCTTCACCAAATTTAATCACTTCTTCCTTGTCACACACCCAACTCCCCACAAATTTCATCCAGATCTGCTCACAACTTTTTGAGACATCTTCCAGAAAGACACAGACAGACAGACAGAGAGGGTGAAAGCATAACTCCTTCAGCTTCGGTGGCGGAGTCTTCAGTATTGCATAAAGCATTAAAATTAATTACTTTTTAAAGTGTTGTCATGAATGGGGTTGGATATCAACATATTCTTGTGACAGGCTTATTCAAGTGTGGCAGGCTGTCAAGTTGAGGTTCAAGGCTCAGGCGATGAAATGGAAGGCTGATTCGCTTGGGATTTTTTTTGAAGAACTTCAATGGGGACTTGATTGGCTGCCTTCATTTTCTATTCGTCGACCTCCTTGTAACATTTCAGGACATTCTCCATCTCACTTTGCACCTTGGAACTTCTCGTGATCCGAAATGACTCCTTCAGAATGACCAGAGCACGAATGACTCGCTCAGAATGTCAGAGCACGACGACTCGCTCAGAATGCGGAGCACGAACGACTCGCTCAGGAATGATGGAGACGAACGTTACTCAGAATGTCGGAGCACGAACGACTCGCTCAGAACGCATGGAGCACGAACGACTCGCTCAGAATGACGGAGGCACGAACGACTCGCTCAGAATGTCAGAGCAAAACGACTCGCTCAAGAATGAGGAGCACGAACGCTCGCTCAGAATGTCAGAGCACAAACGACTCGCTCAGAATGAGGAGCACGAACGACTCGCTCAGAATGACGGAGCACGAACGACTCGCTCAGATGCAGAGTACAAAGACTCGCTCAGAATGACGGAGCACGAACGACTCGCTTCAGATGCGGACACGAGACTGCCGATGCAGAATGATGGAGCCGACGACTCGCTCAGAATGACGGACCACGAACGACTCGCTCAGATATGCGGAGCAGAAGACTTGCTCAGAATGACGAGCACGAACGACCTCAGAATCATGGAGCACGACGACTTGTCGATAGAACGATGACTCGTCAGAATGCCAGAGCATGAAACTGCTCAATGATGAGCACGAATGACTCGCTCAGATGCCGGAGCATGAACAACTCGCTCGGAATGATGAAGCAGGTACAACTCACTCAGAATGACGTGGCGCGGCAAAAGCATCTGCAGTGAGTGAACAATTTGCTCAGAATGACGTAGCTTGTTGTTGTCATTGTTATTGAATGTAATCCACGCTGTAGCGAACACTCATCAGAACACACTCTACCCTGTAGCAACTGCTGACTGTACTCACGATCAGGACACAAACTGTACTGCCGTCGATGTAGGGTGCTTGGCCAGTGGCTTAAGCACTCAAGCAAGCACTCCAATTAATGGTTGAGAAGGACGGCTGTCTTGGCAAGTGATAGCCATGTCCAAATGTCCAAACTGTGTCGAATTTGACAATCAACACTTTTTTTTCGGAGTCGGAACTGCTGATGCTTTCAATCTGGGGCTTACATTTTGTAATAATCTTAGCTTAAGAGATTCTCTTGGTTATTCAATGCGCAAATGATAAAGCCAAAAACCCTGGTGTTTCCAGGCATTTATAGGCATTGCAATATACCCAGTGATTTGTTGCTATGATGAACAGCATTTGATAGTATGAGTGAGGAAAGTGATAACAAAAACTTTTCGTGAAGAAATCGTTATGGCCTGTTCCAATCAAAGCATGGTTGAGCTGGCCAAAAAAACATGGTGGCTTCAGCCCCAGCGAGGTACTCAGGAAACTATTCAAGACCCCAGACAGCGAGGTGGCGAGGATCGTGAGAATATAAATAAATAATTGCTGTTAATTATCTTCAAAAGGGGTGTTTTAATAACCCAAACACCCTTTTCACTCTGGCACTTCCATCGAATTCTTGGTATGCATGCAAAATTTCAGGCTGATAGGTTTATGGTTTTGGATTATGGGGAGACATACCACACGACTGACACACACACTGACACACACATTGCCTTTTTGATTAGAGAAGATAGCATGTCTGGCTAACCAATGGGATTCCCGAATAAATTGTTTTTCAGGTGCATCTGATAAAGGCAAAGGAACAGAAATAAAAAACGTGGTGGAAATTATTATCCACCCAAAATTTAATTAATATCCAATATTCGCAGGGAGCAGCCATCTCATCGGAGGAACGAAAGTCATTTACTATGATATTGCTCTCATCAAGGTGATGCGATGAACTTTGGTTGAGAATAAGGTAAGTTATTGAGTTAACAATAACAAACCCATTATTAGCTCGGTGGTCCCATTTTGCCCTGACCACGATTCTGCGCAGACCTATATTTTTTGAATCAGCACATTTGATTTTAAAAAATTCAGAAAAGTTTTAAATACATGCAATTTCTGAATAGGTTGGCCTGCTTACTTTCTTATCCTAACTGATTGGTCATGATGCTTGAAACCCATGTTTCAAATTGCACATATTACATTTATATTTTACTTGTTCCTTATCTGCCATGTCCTCATTTCATTTATAATGTACACTGATGTTTACTTGTATGTATTTGTCCTACTTGTGATTTAGATGTGTGAAAAGTTTTTTTTCACATGGAAAGAACTTTGACAATTTTGTAGATGATTTACCACATATTCTCTCTAATTTCGAAAGTGATTCTTCACCATTGAGAGATGGGGTCAAAAAATGTTAAATAGCATGATGTTTCAAAAAGGTATTGGGCCCGATATGTTCTCATGGATCAGGCATTATGTGGCAGAGGTATGCGCTCTACCGAGTGCCCTTCTAGTTTGATATATGCTTTATTTACGGATTGTTTACTGCTTTTTTGCTCGTCCTTGCTCCCACACCCCTCCTCGCTCCCCCACCCCTCTTCGCTCCCCCCTCCCCTGCTTCCTTGCCCCCCTTCTGTCTCCTCCTCCACCTCTCTGTCACCCCCCCTCCTCTTTTTGTCCCCCACCCTTTAGTAAACCTGTCGTCCGGATGGTAGTTATCTCCGGACATGTCAGGACAGTGGTTATGTCCAGACGGACTGCCTTCCCTTGCCTCCCCTGCCCTCGCATCATGTTGCCTTCCTTGCCTTCCCCTCACACAACCTCCCTTTCCGCACCCTTCCTCACTCCCCCTTCTTCCTCGATCCCCACCCTGCCTCAATCTCCCTCCCTCCACGCTCCCTCCTCTCCCTCCCCTCACTAGTCTCTCTCTCCTCTCCTTCTTACTCCCCCGCTTAATATTCCCATCAGTGAAGCGACGGGTTGTATTTGATGTTTGATAATACGAGTGAGGAAAGCGAGAAAAAAAACTTTATTGTTAAGAAATCGTTGTGGCCTGTTGCAAGTCAAGGCAATGCAAGAGCAGGCCAAAAAAAGTGGCGAACTAAGACCCCAGTGAGGTAACCGATAATGCATCTTGAGGGACAGCGAGGTGGCTGATGCGCCTGATAAAGGATATAATTAAATAAAGCCGTTAATTATCTTTAAAAGGGGTGTTTTAATCAACCCAAACACCCAATTTTCACTCATGCACTCCCGCGGAACTCCTTTGGTATGCATGCAAAGTTCAGGCTGATAGGTTTCATGGTTTTGGAATTATGGAGGACACGCACGCACGCCACGCACGCACACACACACACACTTATTATTATAGATAGTAGGATAATAACTTGTTACAAAGTTTTTATGTGTCAGTCGCTGAACTAACAGAGTGTGGCAGGGGTCGGGGGTAGAGAGAGGGAGGACTGTAACTTTGAAGTGCAGATTGAACAAAAATGGTTGTAATAAAAGATGATGCACCTTACTAACTGTTGTGGATCTTAATTACTTGTTCACTAAAATTATGGGTTTTCTTTCTTGTTTTATTTTCTTTGTGAAGAGTTCTTATTGATTTACAATATTTTGTTGCTGTGTATTTCTGGAAATTTAAAGAGAGATGTGTGTCATGTTGAAAAGCTAATGTTGCACTCTAAAAGGTTGCCATATTAGTGTTTGAAAGATAATGATATTAAACATTTGATATTGGGCACTATTTGTGTGTTTTTGGGTTAGTATGGCAGAATAGTTCCTCATTATAATTATCGCTGATTATAAATATATTATGGGTTTTAGAAAATGTTTTTCATTCATTGCGGAAGATGCATTTCAGCAAGCAAGGGACTTAAGGGAAGGAATTGTGACAGCAGGAGGTGCTGAAACTGAATATGGAAAAAGTCTAGTCTAAGGCCTAAGACACATTGCTCTACGGCGAGGATACGGCGGCCGTACGCCTTCTGAATTGACAGGAAACATGCGGTGGCCGCAGAGTTTCTGCGGTGCCTCAGGGTGGCCCTACGCCGTATGGCTATATTTTACAGGCCGTAGGGTCGCCGTGGAATTATAACGCGGAGTATAACTTTTTTTCATTTCTACGTTTGCCGTAACAATTCGACAAGCCGAAACAAAAGAACTGGTAAAAAAAAAAAATAAAACCACTCGTTACCGTCCGTCTGGCTGCACGTTCGCCTTAGCCCCCTGTGGTCCCCTGCGGTCGCCTTGGGCACCTTGCGTCTGCCTTGAAAATTCTATGCCGCCGCAGGAACGCCCTAAGGTCACCGTGCGACATCAAATCAAAGACCGTATGGCACCCCCACGTTTTCGGTCTCCACAATTTATAAATATGCCGTGCGGCTACCCAAAAATAAAAACATATGTGACTGCTACATTGTGTGACCGTTGAAATACTGCGGCCGCCGTATAATTGCTAGTGGCCGTAGTTTTGAGACCCACGGCCGCCGTGGCAAATGTGACTTAGGCCTAAAGAGAAGAGCAAGTGCTGATATGGAAAAAAATCTAGTCTAAAGAGAGGAGCGAGTGATTAATGGAATGCAAGAATGGCCACACTTTGTTCACAACCTGCGACACAAAATACATATTTATCGCCTCCTCTGTCCACTCAACTCCCTCATCCTTGCTCATGTCCCTCATGTATATGTGGTGAAAGCTGGGTCTGAGAATAAATAAAAAAAATCATTACATTCTCTAATCTGTCTCATTAACCTTACGCCGTGTACAGTATATCCGTGTTCCCATGTGAATGAATAAGATTGGATAGATAAATTAATTGTGATTCCAAACAGGGATTTACTTCATATCGGTTTACTCAGTTTTGTCGTGTGTGTTCTGTTTCTGTGTTCTGTGTTCTGTGTTCTGTGTTCTGTGTTCTTTGTTCTGTGTTCTGTGTTCTGTTGTTTCTGTGTTCTGTTTCTGTTCTGTGTCTCTGTCTCTGCTCTGCTCTGTCTCTGTCTCTGTCTCTGTCTCTGTCTCTGTCTCTGTCTCTGTCTCTGTCTCTGTGTTCTGTCTCTGTGTTCTGTCTCTGTCTCTGTCTCAGTCCTCTCTTTTATAACCTATTGTTTATAAACCTATTGTTTATAAATCATGGATGTGGTCATTTGAGGTACAGGACTTCGCCAGTAAGAGCAAGTAAATTGCTTTTAAAATCCGGTAACGGGCCGATTGAGAAACACGCATTTAAAGCACTCTTCAAAGAGTTGATTGTTCACAGTATATCGAACAAGCTGATTCGACCCACGGTCACGGATTGTTTAACCCAAAATGGAGCCGTTCAAAATAACGTTACATTTTTTTAGGGTGATGCGTACAGGCGTGATTAAACCTTATACGAATAATTTTCATTCGACATATGATTAGACTTTTCGGGTGCCCTCATCGTGCTTAACACGCGACCTAACAGAGCCAATGGAAATCTGACGCAACAAAGCCTGACAGTGTATAATCAGGAGAGCCTACACAGGCCTAATGTGTTAGGCACACAAAAAAAAACCAAGATGGTGGCCATATAATTTTGTCTGGGTGCTATGGTGGGCGGAGTCAAGCGACAGATGTGGTGGGGTCGGCAGCTGTCCGACCAATGTGTGCACATTTCAAAAATCGACCCACAACAACAACAGCAAGGCAAACCTCTTGTCGATCTACCACAGAAAGGAATCAGAAACAGAGTTTTGTTCTTGTTATTTTGGGTTTTTTTATACATAGTTGAGGCTCGTGGAAGAGCAAATACTAGTATACTCAACGTTTCAGGACACAACAGCCAAAAGAATAGTTGAGAGAGAGTTGAAAGCCAAGAGAGGTGCAGACTTTGACAAACAATGGGTGTGGGGAGGAATGGGCCAGGAAGAATGCATGGGGTGAACAAATGGATACAGAAGAAACTTCAGGAGGAAAACTGGAAATTTGGAAGGATGAGGGATTGTGGTGCGGTAAGAAGAGGGGTTAATGAGGGTAGAAAAGATCATTGTTATGGATTGGTGATGATCTGAGATGGTGGTGAACAGTTGGCTTAATGACCTCAATGAAGGGAAGAATATGAGATTGAAAGAATGGGGAAGTTGATTACACGGGCAGGAAAAGAGAAGAACAAATGAGTGGAGGTAAGCAGTGATCCTGGATTTACGTAGTTTCACCAGAAGGGGATTGATGGTAACTGTGTTGCCCTGCAGAAACCTGGTGGGGGGGGGGGGGAGGGAGGGTACAAAGCACATCAAGAGCAGAGGATACAAGATCTGAAAGGAGGTGGCACAAGACAAAGACACCGACCTATTTATGATGCGAAGTGATAGACCCATAGACTCAGCTTCATCGCGGGGATTCTAATAATCTTGAAGGCCTTCGTTTGAGCAAGATGTGTGGTGGGGGAGTCAACCCAGTGGAGAGAACAGCACTCCATCAAGCTGTGGATGAAGGCCTTGTAGGTGGATACGAGTACCGGTGCCAAGGAAGGACTTTGTATGATGGAGGATGCCCAATCGGCTGCTGGCTTTGGATGCTAACTTTGACTGAATATCCTCAAAAGGGTTGTTGAGATAGTAGATGAGCAGGGACAGAGGGGGTTGCCAAGACAGTCCTTTCGGAGAGAGATAGTGTGAGGTGTGAATATTGTCAGGATTGAAAGACATATTCCAAGTGTTTGACATCTTGTGATTTTGTCAAGGTCTGAACAGAGGGAAGAGCTGCAGCCTGTCTGTCGAAGGATGAGGATGTCACGGCACAGGGTGCAGCCATCAGCCATCAGCAATAGATCAAGGGATTTCCAGAGAGCCAGAGTGATCATTTATGAAGATCATGAATCGGACTGGGACCAGAACACTGCCACCTTGTAGGACTCCTACCTGGACAAGGAGAGGAGATGAAAAGATTCTGGTGAGAGCTCCAGGTTGGTTACGAGAGGGGAGGTACTTTAAGTCAGTAGGCCATGTGTGGAGTTGACCTTGGACGCCATAGTAGAGAGTTAGTTTGGTGAGTAACGCAGGATGCCAACTACATCAAAAGCACGAGACATGTCCAGATCTCACGCCCTGACAATGAGGGCTTCCATCCATTGTTGGATGAGTGGAAGCAGCATGTCCAAGGTAGAATGACTTGGTCTGAAACCAAATTGTGATCTGAGATGAGGTTGTTGGAGAAAACGAAGGATTCAATATCAACTGCAATGATGGATCCACGACCTTGCTTAAGATTGGAAGTAAGCTGATTGTCTGGAGTTAAGGGGTCAGTTTTTACACCTTTTTATGTCGTACAGTGATGTTGGCTGATTTCCAAGCAGATGGAAGATGACCTTGGGCAAATCATAGGGTGAAAATGGCAGTGAGAGGAGTGAACGAGCAGCAGAGCAGGATTTTCGACATGTGAGCTGATGCCGTCCAGTCCATTTGAGGAGTTGAAAGAACCAACTTCACCTTCTTCAGTGCAAAAGACAGAGTTCAGGAGTAGTTGGTATGACAGGGAAGAGCGTGTGGTGGAAAAAACTCAATTTCCACAAGTTGGATCAGCATACCAAAGGAGAATCTTTCATTTCGTATATACGGAGGAAGAACATTGAATGATTCACTGAAACATTAATTGGACTTCACTGAAACAAGCCTGAAGCAATACTTCTTACATACAATTTGACATGCCAAAGAATGGAGGGTGAGATATTTGGCAACTCAACTACAGGATTAGCTGATAAGCATGAGGCAAAATAACTCAAAATGCAATACGTGTCCACTTTGGGTGGGAGGGAAGAATGACACAATCATGGCAAAAGTGCAGTTTATCAACCAGGTCACCCTGTTTCTATGCAGCGAACAAGACCTTCTTCATAGTAAGATATTCCTTTTATCAATATGTAGGTAAAAATACTCTTGGAAAAAAGAAACATTGCTGTTTCCTTGGACACACACTTCCTGTGGACTTTTTGGAATGCACTGAGAATGCCTGTGGTCAGATTTGCCTTCCAGGAAGAGAGGCAAGTTGTTTCAGAGCAACTGCCTCACCACAGGATTCAGGGTACTATGGGCAGAAGAGCGGTAGGATAATAGAAGAGGAGATGGGTGAATCTGTGCATGAGAGAAAGCAGAGTTCTGGTGTAAGAATTCTTAGGCTGAGTTAATATCACGGACAGTGGATTTAAGAGACCAATATTGAAGAAGATGGGTGCTTACAGTCCCCATCAATCTGCCTCCTGAGTGAACTGCCGGACTCACCGCCATTGAAGCAGCTCTCTGAGAATAGCCAGAGAGATGTTGACTTTCACAAGCACATGATCAGATGACCTAATCAGAACAAAGGAAGAGCAAGAGACATTTGCAGGGAAGTTAGTAATCACCAAGTCCAAAGGAGGATTTGCCATTGGAGAAATCCGGATTGGAAAGTTCCCAGATTGAGTCGGTTCCACAGAGTAACGGAAGTTCTTTGCTGAAGTGCCACGGCTGGTGAGAGGGGTACCAACACCCAGCAAATTTGCATCGTAACAATGGAAATCGCCACGTATGAGGAAGAGAGAGTTGGGATAATTGTTTAAAAGTTTGTCCATGTTTTCTGAGAGAGATGTACAGTGGATGGTGTCATTACTGTTCGGAGGATGGTACAACACACAGATGAATAAGAAATGGAATCAGAGGAAAAATCACAGCCAAGAGGTACTCCTGTGGAATGGGAGGTGTAAAATCAGTTCATGGGGAGTGAGAAATTGAGTTATTGATGTTAAGTGTAACTCCTCCACCAGGGTGTGGTTCAGGCCAACCAAATCGGAGAGACAATAACTGGGAGAGACACGAAAGAGTCAGGGACATCCTGTGAGAGAAGGATTCTGTTGACCAGATGATGCGGACTGGATTGAGAGATGTCAGTTAGATGGAAACCTTAGATATTTGAGGTCCACACAGTTAGAGTTAGGGAGTAGGTGGGAGGGTGGAGGGATGGGGCTTTGCAGGGCAAGGTGAAGCTTTAGTGTCGTGGCTGAGGGAGAAGGTTTGAGTGTGTGGGGTGCGGAGGAAGGTTTTTGTGTATGGGGTGTGGAGGAAGGTTTGTGTGTGTGCGTGCAGTGGAAAGTCTGGTGTAAGAAGGGGTGCGGGGAAGGATTGAGAGGGTGAGGTTAGGAGGAACATTTAGGGGTTGGGTGAGGGGAAGCATCAAGAGGGTGGGGTGAGGAGGGATGCAAAAAGGGGACATGAAAAAAGGTTGATATTTGATTCTTGTTTGTGAAGTCTCATTGATGGCTTGCAGTGTTATATCATACCTAGTGAAGGCACTGTTGTTTTTCACCGATCCATTCTGTAATATTTACCTTCTCTGATGATACAAATTAAATTATGGAACTACTCTGTCAAGTGAAGTTATGCTATTATTTATTTAGTTTTATGAATGACTGTGTGACTTCTGGGAATAAAGAAAGTACAATTAGTGGAATAAACCAAATTTCTGAGAACTGGAATGCAGGGTATGGCAGGTTTGTTTAAGAAAACATGTATAGCTTCACATTTAAATCAACAAATTATCTTTAGAGTTGCTTTAGTAAACCCAAAAACCCCAAATACAGCAATAAAGAAAACAGTCAATATTACAATGAAAGCTGATGTTTGATAATGCAGACTGACCGACATATATATGGACTTTGTCATTGGTAATATTTCCCTTCGTTTGATCTTCCTGCAGACAATGTGCTGCTGTCAGAATCCAGTTTTTGGCAATAATGGTTCCACCACACGATTTTACACCATGCTGCAAAGAAAAAAGCAATGAATCTGAATCAAATCATCGCAAGCAGTGGTCCTCTTGTGAATCTCTCT
>CM068953.1:175676893-175687571 GCA_035128595.1 Eptatretus atami | reverse complement strand
AGAGGGGGTGAGGACCCCCACGGGGTACTTCGAGCTGTACCCTGCCCATCAGTTGTACTCATCATGGTTTCCTTTTGAGGCGATGTTTTTATGGCTGGATGTCCTTCCTGACGCCAACCCTTTTAGTCGCCTTTTACGACACGCAGGGATACGGTGTACCTATTCTGACCGGGGTACACACCGGGTGATATATATATATATATATATATATATATATATATATATATATATATATATATATACTCAGTGTACAAAACATTAGGAACACCTGCTCTTTCCATAAAATAGACTGATCAGGTGAATCCAGGTGAAAACTATGATCCCTTATTGATTGCACCTGTTAAATCCACTTCAATCAGTGTAGATGAAGAGGAGGCGACAAGTCAAAGAAGGATTTTTAAACCTTGAGACGATTGAGACATGGATTGTGAATGTGTGCCATTCAGAGGACGAAAGGGCAAGAAAAAAGATTAAAGTGCCTTTTAACAGTGTGTGGTCGTAAGTGCCAGGTGCACCAGTTTGAATGTGTCAAGAACTGCAACGCTCTTGGGTTTTTAACGCTCAACAGTTTTCCGTGTGTATCAAGAATGGTCCACCAACCAAAAGACATCCAGACAACGTCAAAGACCCACTCACATCTCTCACCTGTGAATGGAGGGAATAACCAATTAGCTCTCACCTAATCAATTAAACCCAGGTGAATAGGATTATGTAAGTAAATTGACTCCTCCTGTGCTCTTCTAGCCAAAGAAAGCTGCATAAAGAAACCATGAAAAACTACTCAAGGTAAGCTCTTTGCTGTTTAAAACCCTTTCCAGAGTTCCTCCACAGCTATAAAGACCTTCATAAATCGTACATACGTGAGAATCCCAATGCCACACACCCCCTCAGCTGCCGGACCTGTTTCACACCTGAGCTGCCAGACCGGTTTCACATACACTGAGCTGAGGGGGTGTACAACATTGGCCACTGTCAAACACTTCTTTCCACAACATACAAAAAAAACACAAACTAAAAAACCACTACATGGGAGTACCTCATGTGTAGCTATCCTTCACAGAGCAGCTCACCAGATGATGGGATTTGTGCATAGCCTTCAGGACCCCCTGTTCTTTCATGACAGGAGGAAAACTTGCTGTGTCGGATTGGCGTGGTGTGTGTTGGGGTTGTGCTGAGGTGTCGTCCACCAGACAGCGGTCTCCTCAAGTTAACTTGAGGCGGTCCTTTTGGATGGGTGCCTGGAATGTCCTCATTCTAAGAAAGGATCATCACCTGTCTCTGCTGTCATCTGAGCTCCAGCATTTGAGCATCAGTATTGCAGTACTCTGAGTTGCGGAGATAGGATAGTGGTGAGACAATGGCAGGTGGTTACACCAACTACTGGTCTGGCCGCTTTGATGGTTACCATGCCCAAGGAGTTGCTGTAGCTTTGTCAATAAGCTGACTCCCATGATAATTGAGATAACACTGGTCAATGAGCATATTATGAGACTGAGGAATAGTCACTCTTTGAGTATCATTTCACTGGTCTCTATATGGTCTGACTGAGGTGAGTGATCTCACTGTGAAGGCGACGTTCTATGCCACACTCGAGTCTGTGGTTAATTAGGGCCAGAGGCGAAAGTCTTGGTGGATATCAATGCATCAACTGGCACTCATAGGGATGGTTATTAGGCATGTGCTGGTCTCCATGGGAACTGTGAAACCGAATAACAATAAGTTCCTTGACTTCGCAAGCTGTCGTGGACTTAGGTTGGCTGGTTCAGCGCCCACCACCACATCACTGCACTTGGTATTCCAATGCTGGTGGTGTGGCAAAGGAAATTGACCATGAACTCATTGATGGTCGCAGGAGGATGCTCCAGAACTGCAGGGTCTACCAGAGTGCTCAGTTCCTCAATACCAGCCACAGGATTGTTGTAGCAACTCTGAAGTTGCAGCTCAAATCCAGCAGAATGGTACCATCCCAGCTTAAGCTGGATGTTGGCAAGCTCACGGATGAGAGGGTAGCTGTGGAGATTGCAAACAGGCAGAATGGGGATTTTTGCAGGGGGTGCAGGGGTCTGGATGTTTCAGGGGATCCTGAAGAGTTGTGGAGTGCCTTCAAGAATACCATCCTTGATGGTGCTGGTGGTTGCTTGGAACCCGTGAGGCGAAGAAGAACTTTGTCTCGCAAGGGACACTGAACACCATTGACCAGAGTTGTAGGGCCAGGCATAATGGCAGAACTGAGCGGTTCAGGGAGCTGAGGTGTAAAACTGTAAGTTTGCTGAGGATGGCTAAGAAGGCCTATGTGCGAGGAATATGTGAAAGGGTGGAACATCAACCTGTGGTCAAGTGATTCTCGTGCTGCTTATAGAGGAATCCGTGCAATGCGTTCTTCCAAAACTGTCCCTCAGTGTACTGCACTTAGAGCGGAGGATGGCGAACTCTTGAAAGACGACACTGAAGTGAAGGCCCGCTGGGCTGGTTACTTTGAGCGGCTGTACAAGGCTGACCCACCAGATGTTGAGTTGATTGTCAGGGCTGTTACTATCCCTCATGCTGACCCTCAAATCAACTGTGAACCACCTTCATTTGTGGAAGCACAGGCTGCGGTCAACCAGTTCAAAGGAGGTAAAGCCCGTGGGATCTGAGGCATCCATGATGAACTTCGAAAGGCTGGTGGAAATGCTGTACTATTGTTGTTGCATGCAGTTCTGTGCTCTGGAGCACAAACATCATCCCAACTGATTGAAAGAGGGGCCTGGTTTTCACTTTCCAGAGAGGGACAAGTGATCACCAGGACTGCAACAACTACTGAGGGGTGATGCTGCTCTCAGTGCCGGGCAAGGTCTTTGCTCTGATATAATTATTGATTGGGTTCGCCACCATATGCCTCAGCAGCAGTGCTCAAAACAGTCTGGATATACACCAAAGAAGTCAACAATTGACCGTATCCTTGCATTTCGGCTCCTTAATGAATACAGGCGAGAGTTTAAGCAGGGGTTGCTTACAGATTATGTTGAACAGTGATCTCCGATTCAGTGAATCGGGATGCTCTTTGAGGGATTCTCAGTCTTCGTGGGGTGCCACCAAAACTGATCAATCTGATTTCTGAGGTATACCTTGGTGTGGGGAGTGGTCATTCCATCCTGACGTATTTATAGTTGTTACTGGAGTTTGTCAAGGGTGTGTACTGGCCCCCACACTTTTCAGCACTTGTATGGACTGGATTCTGTAGAGGATTTTGGAGAGATCAAGCTGTGGTGCATCATTTGGGAATGTCAATATCTCTGACCTTGATTTTACATGATGCAATCGTCTTTGTGGAGACTCTTAAATATTCTTATGGGGACCCTCCAGATGCTGAATAAGGAGTCAGAGCCATTGTGATTACGGGTCTCCTGGGTCAAAACTAAGATCCAGACTTTCAATGATATATTGATGCTGCTACCTTGTCTGTACTTGTTTGTGGCGAGGATGTTGAGGTCACGGAGAGATTCACTTCTCTTGGCAGTGATATTCATATCTCTGTACGTTGTGAGCCAGAGGTCAACAGACGTCTGGGTCAGGCCTGGGGAGTCATGGATTCACTGGATCATGGGGTCTAGTGCTGTCGGTAGCTATGCAGGAAGATGAAAGTCTGAGTCTTTAAATCCTTGGTGCTTCCAGTCTTGCTCTACGGATGTGAGACTTGGGCTGTGACCAAGGATCTGAGATGAAGACTTAACTCCTTCGGTACCAGGTCTCTTCGAAGAATCCTTGGCTATTAGACTAGAAGCAATTACAAAATGGAACATCATTTCTTGGTACAAGCTGTCAACAAGCCTTCCTAGGGTGAATTTGATATGCTGAATTTGAATCTGCTTGTTGCAAAGCTCGATTTTGCATCATAAGCCTATAAAATGGCAAATCCTAAGCATGGCCCTACAACTTTTCCATTCTACATTACACCAAGATCACAAAACCACTGAGAGATCTGACATGTAGCGCCATACCATGGGAGTGGACGTCTGAACACGACATGGCTGTAAAAGAACTTCAGTCATATCTGACTAGTTCTATAGTCATGACCTACTACAGCTCCGAGTTGGAAACAAAAGTTGTTGTGGACACGGAGACTATGGGATTAGGGCAGTCCTAGCCCAACGAGATGAGAAGGACATCCCTCACATTGTCACCTATGCCAGTCATGTACTCACTGATGTGGAGTCTCGCTCTTCGCAGATCAAGCATGAAGTACTAGCAGTAGTTTGGGCTTGTGAACACTTCCATCTCTACGTTTATGGCCATCACTTCACAGTCATCTCTGATCACAAGACTACGGTCAAATCCTGTCTTGCCACAACTCCAGAACATTCTTCCGAACCCCTCCAGATGACCGAACTACCTGCTCATCCTTGGTCTGAAGGTCATAGACTTTTACTCCTGGTTCCTTGAGGTAGACATTCTGACCTCTACTACAACTCCCCACTTCCAGAACCTCTGCCTGCATCGAACGGTGGAACCTACCACTTCAGGCGTATAACTTCATGCTTCGTTACCAGCGAGGGAGCAAGAACCTAGCTGATTACCTCAGTCGCCACCCAGTTCTGATGGTTGATGATAAGACATCCTCCGAGTCAAGAGTAGCAGATGAGTATGTTAACTTTGTACTTACTCCACCACAAGGTGCCAAAATCACCGACACTTCATTAAATTAAGACTGCAACCCGAGGTGACCCCACTCTACAAGCAGTGATGATTACAGTGCATTTAAACCAGTGGCACCCACCTCAAGATCACTCAGTCAATGGCTCAGTGTTTCAGATACTGAAGGCTGTAAGAGATGAACTATCCATCAGTGACGAATACAATGTTCTGCTACGCGGTACCGGAGTCATCATCCGGAAGTCACTTCAGCAGCGAGTCATTGATATTGCCCATGAAGGTCACCAAGGCATCAGCAAGATGAAGAGACTAATCCACGAGAAAGTGTGGTTCCCACACATCGACCGCCTATTTGAGACTACGGTCAAATCCTGTCTTGCCACAACTCCAGAACACTCTTTAGAACCTCTCCAGATGACCGAACTGCCTGCTCATCCTTGGTTTGAAGTGAGCACCGACTTCGCAGGATCCTTTCCATTGTGAGAATACCTCCTGATGGTCATCGACTTTTACTCCTGGTTTCTTGAGGTAGACATTCTGACCTCTACCAATGCGAAGGCAGTGATCCCAAGACTTGAGGAGATCTTTGCCAGCTATGGGGTTCCCGATATCGTGAAGTCAGACAATGGTCCCCCTGTTGCAAAATTTGCTGCATACCTCGGTTTCAAGAGCCGATCCATCACACCCTTATGGCCACAAACCAACGTTGGCATCAAAAAATATGTTTCTGCTCAAAAAGACCATCCAGGCTGCACAAATTGAAAGAAAGGTGTGGAGACAAGAACTTTTCAAGTTCCTATGAAACTACAGAGCCACACCACACTGCAGCACAGGCATCAGCTCTGCTGAAGCTCTTTTTTGCAGTTAGGGTTATGAAGACACGATTCCCTGAACTTGGCAGTGAGCGAGGAACCTTACCATTGGACAACACAATCCGAAGACATGACGTCAACGTGAAACTGAAGATGAAAAGCTATGCTAACGCCCGACACTGCAGCTCATCCAAACATTCAGGTAGATGACACGATTCTGATTTGACAGAAGAGAGAGAACAAATTGACTCCATTATATGACCCATCACCTCCAGAGGTTAGAATGAAGAAAGGCTCTCTGCTGACTGCAAGAGCAGGAGACGAGCAAGTCACCAGGAACTCGTCTTCGTCAAAAAAGTCCCACAGACGTCTTCCCAGGAGATCTCCCAGCAAAGCCCTGATTTGAATGAAAATGGGAGAGGAGGAAAAGAACCCCCAAGACTCCAAAGAAGACACTTCAACCACCAACCTCAAGTCAGAACGAAAACCCCAAAGAGCCTGAAAGAAGCCCCAATACCTGAAAGACAATATCACCAAATAGTTTTCATATTCAGTAAAACAAACTGAAAAGAGAAGTCATGAACATTGCCAGAAGGAAGTTCTTAAAGACAATAATCACTTGGGTTTCTTCCTTCTCACACTTTTGGATTTTTTATTTTTTTTGGTGACCCTTTTTGTTTTCTTTTGAAATACTTCTGTTTCGTAGTCTAGTCAGACAATATGATCACTAGTCAGTTTTGTTTGCATTTACTGAATTATCGTATGAACAAATCTACAAACTGTTTTTTTTTTTTTTTTTTTTTTTTTGTATACATGTCGAGGCTCGTAGTGAGAGCTAACACACAACGCACAGCAAGGGGGCATGAGACAAGAGGGGCGGGAGTGGAAGGGGCAAACAGTGGGAAACGACACATTAGGTGATCTGTGGAAGGGAGAGGGATGGGGATGGGAGGGGGAACATGGGGAAGAGAAGATGGACATTACAGGACTTTCAGGAAGGAAAGCAGGGGAATTGAAGGAAGTGGGCTTGGGTGGATTATCGGGGGTAGAAAAGATCGAGGATTTGGATGGGGGATGATAAGAGGTGGTGGTGAACAGCTGTTTTTGAAAGCCTGGAGGGAGAATGGGAAAGATAGAGTGAGGGAGTTTATTCCAAAGGCGGGAAAAAAGAGAATGAAGGAGTGAAGGTGAGCAGTGGTTCGTGATTTTGGTAGTTTTAACCAGAAGGGGGTTGTTGGCGGACCTTGAGCGCCCTGTGCAAATGTGGTGGGGACAAATGGCAGAGAGAGCAGGGGGGGAAGGCTGGAGAGGAGACGGTAGAGACAGAAAGACCACCGACCAACCTGCGGTGATTGAGTGAGAGCCCAAAGACTCAGCTTCATTGCGGGAGATGCCGATGATCCTAAATGCCCTGGTTTCGACAGCGTGAAGCCGAGAAAGGTGGGAGGCAGGAGCACCAGCCCAGAGGGGAGAGCAGTACTCCATCAGGCTACGGACAAAGCTTTGTAAGTGGTCAGGAGCTCAAGAGGGCCGAGGAAGGACTTTGCACGACGGAGGATTCCCAGTCGGCGACTGGCTTTTGAGGCGAGGTTGAAAATGTGACTTTCCAGGAAAGGTCATGGCAGATAAGTGAGACCCAGAAGCTTGAAAGAAAAGACTTCTTGCAGAGGATTGTTGAGAAAGTGGATGGGGGGGTTTTCTAAACGGTCCTTTCGAAGAGACTAGTGAGAGTGTGAGATTTGTCTGGATTGAAAGACATGTTCCATGTGTTGGACCAGTTTGTGATTTATCCAGATCTGCAGTGAGCGAAGAAGCTGCTGCTGCCGGTCTGAGGGATGACAGATGGTACGGCAGAGGGTGGAGTCATCGGCAAAAGAGATATAGAGGATTTCCAGAGAGTCAGAGAGATCATTGATGAAAACCAGAAAAAGAACAGGGCCCAGAACGCTACCTTGAGAACTCCAGCCTGCACAGGAAGAGGGGATGAAAGAACTCCATTTAGGGCCACACGTTGACTGCGACAGGAGAGGAAGTCTGCGAGCCATGAGTGGAGATGGCCTTGGATACCATGGGAAGAGAGTTTGGTGAGTAGTGCAGGGTGCCAGACTGTGTCAAAAGCACGTGATATGTCCAGGGATACGGCTCGGATTTCCTGTCTGGCATGAGGACCTCCATCCATTGATGGAGAGCAGAAGCAGCATATCCAGGGTAGAGTGACCTGGTCTGAAACCAAATTGATGATCGGAAATCAAGCCATTGGAGAAAGAGGAAGGATTTCATGTCTGAAGCGATGATGGATCCATAACCTTGCTGATGATTGGGAGAAGGCTGATTGGTCTGTAGTTACAGGGATCTGTTTTTGCACCTTTTTTATGCAGGGCAGTGATGTTAGCAGATTTCCAAGCAGATGCAGATGACCTTGAGCAAATGAGAGGGTGAATAGAAACAGAGAGAGGGTGAGCAAGGGCAGAAGAGCAGGCTTTTGAGGACACGTGGGCTGATGCCGTCTGGACCGGTTGCAGAATCTGAAGTCGAGGTTTGAAAGCAAGCTCTCCACCTTGTTAGAAGAAAAGGACACAGAGTCCAGGGACAGTTGGGTGCGACTGGTAAGGTGGGTTGAGAAAGTGATGGGTTTGGGACACAAGATTTAGCTGCAAACACCGAGTTTAGACATTCAGCTTAATCACGTGCGGTATCAGCAGTGCGGCCATTTGAGGTAAGGGAGGGGATGGAGGGGGAACATACACCAAGAAACAGATTTGATTAAAGCCACAGGATTTTGAGGAGGGAGAGAGGTTTGAGAGTTCAGACTTGAGATAGAAAAGATGTTGTTTTCTGGCTCTCCTGAGGGTAGATACACACTTGTTCCGAGCTTTGTGGAAGGAACTGAGATTGCCCACAGTTGGGTTTGCTTTCCATGAGGCAAAGAATTGTTTCAGGACAACTGCCTCGCCACAATGCTTCAGTAACCAAGGGCGGGAGGAAAGGGTAGGACAACTGAAGACGAGAGGGATAAATCTGTGCATGAGGTAGAGAAGTTTCTTTGAAAGAATTCCCAGCATGAGTTGATGTTTGAGAAAGTAGTGATAGGAGACCAGTCTGTAAGTTTGATAGCTGCTTTGGAGACCTGCCAGTCGGCTTGCGTGAAATGCCAGACTCGACGGCGGTGAGGTGGTTCTCTGATAACAGCCAGGAGAGATGTCTGAAATATTGTCGAGAGTAGAATTAATAAGGATTGGTAACAATCCAGTGTGTTATTCTTTTCAATCATTTCCCAACAAATGTGATGTTTACCACTAAGGTGGGGAGGGTTGGAGTGGTCTGTGAAACTAAATATAGAAGCTAGCCAATCAGCTTTAAGCTGGGTTTCGATGAATGGGAGAGGGTGTTCTGGGTGACGGAGGATGGAGACATGGCCGCGACATGAGCTAATGAATAAAGTGATTGCCATTCAATAAAAGAGCCAGCCGGGTTTTCTTTTCGGGAGCACACCTAGCTGTGTCCGTACGTGTTGTGAGCGTAAGTAAAACTTACACCACTACAGCTGCCATATTGGATTTGAGGCCAAACCCAGGGTGGCCCCTAAGCTAAATTCAAAGATCATAGGCTAAGGATGACAGAACCATTGAGAAAACCTTGACAGGAAAAAAACGTCAGTTTTTTTCTTTTCTGGGACCTGTCTATTATATACTGCACAGATGACAACAGATATTGATCAATCCCCTTATTTCACTTGGCAGAAGGAGGGTGGGGGGGGGTGGGGGGGGGGGGAAGTGGTCTTAACGGTAATGCACAACAAAAATATTTTTACCAATCTTGTTAACAGCCTTAGCATACAGCATAATACCTGAAGCAGTGTTCAGTACAAAACGTTCTGTGACAGATGAACTACAAACATCCTGTGTTCAATAATATTGTAGTCTAGGACTATATTCCTGAATAAAAAAACTGATTTGGGTTACTTACCTTGCCTGGGATTTCACTGTTGAAAAAAACTTGCCAAGGCCATGTAATGATGTCTGTAGCACTACCGTTGAAAATCCTGTCAACACCCCCACTATTAAGCTGGACATTGCCACTGATGCCACAGAGATCGAGCGTCGTTTTCTCTAGAAAAGTAAACAGAGTTCATCGATACAGTTGAATAAATTCAAAATACTACAAACTAGAATCTCTCATCACAATCAAAACAAATAAAAAATGGTATTATTAAGGGCATTTCTGGCAGCCAATGGCGGAATTAGATGCACATGCATATTGATAATTTACAATCAATGATTGCTGACAAGATATGAAATATAAATCCAGAAATAATATTTACAGAGAGAAATAACAATCAAAAAAGCAGAATGAAACAGACAAACATGGCATCCTTTAAATAGGAGGTAGACACTAAAAGACAAAAAAATTCTAATTAAGTACAGTATTACAAACGATTGAGAATACCAATTAAAAAGGGCAATACACTTATTTGAAATCTTAAACATAATACAAGAGAAAAACTACAACATTCATCTTGCCTTCGGCATAATTCATCTTAAATTAAAGATTAATCCTTGTTCACTTAATCCTTTTCAGACGCAATTACTTTATCCAAATTTAGTAAAGTATCTGCCCTTTAACTTCTCGGGAAGGTTGGCGGGGGGCGGGGGGGGAGGTCGGTGGATTATCTGCAACCATTCACAATCAGGGTAAGCACAATATGCAATCTTACGACAAGTGACAAGGATGTGAAAGTTGAAATCCACCTTAATAGGTAGATGTATAGAATGACCACCTTCAAGTAAAGACAGTTTCAATTATCCAGTACATTCTAGGTTGCATGAAAAGCTTAAATACTTTACCTCAGAATGCTGTTCCAATACAAGAATGTAGCGACATTCAGATTATTATATGTATATATGTGTAATATGTATTTATGTATATTATATTATATAATATTATATATATATATATATATATATATTATATATATTATATACAAGCCAGAAGGCGGCGAGTGTCGCCGAGCATGGAACATATAGATATAGAGTAAAATGGATGTCTATAGCGGGATAGGGAATCACGCTTAAAGATTTATTGCTAATCAAATCTCATCCAGTTCCATCTACTGATAACTGCTCGGTATCCATTTGAATGAAAAGTACGGAAAATGCGGTTTGAAATTGGAAATCCCCAAAGTTCGAGGGGGTGCTGTGGGTGAACAAAGATCTACATCGAAAATCCGGCTCGAT
>CM068953.1:175662532-175672833 GCA_035128595.1 Eptatretus atami | reverse complement strand
GACCTTGTGTGCTGGACCCTGGTAAATCCACAACTTTGTGCCAACCCCCCTACAGCCCCCTGCACCTCCGAAGAGTTCTGGAGGTATGGACTGCTGGGACCTTTGAGCTGTGCAGCCTGCGGTTCAAATCTCAGCGCAGATCTAAACTGCACCCTGGTGTTTCACATGCACTGTGAGATCTGCTAACATCGGTTCGGGAATTGAAAGTCCCATTGATGCTTTTGCGGAAGAGTTGGCAATTACGCAGTGCACCTGAAGATTAAGCTTACAAAACTGCCTTGCTCGAACGTGCAGGGGCCACAAGCTTGCTTTGTTTATGATTAGGTTAAGTCAGAACTCGAGTCGTCAGTCGTGTGCAGCACGTGCGGACAGACTAGTATCAATCGTCGCAAGGGATGCAGTGCCACGGTTGCAGTGTCCCTCGACCAGTACACTCACTGAATTGGTGCCATCTCGCCGACCTGGAAGGAGAGGCCGAACAGGTTACTGAGATTCAGGATGCTAAGGCCTCAAAATGGGGCGGTGCTGTGGCGTGTTGAAAAAAAAGTAAGCGGAAGATGATGGGGGATGGGGTGGGATACGCTAATGATGGCAAAAAACAACCTATAGTTGATGAGAATAAGACTGGGGGGCATAATTAACTACACACTCAGCCGGGCACCAGAGGAAATATTTTTTTTTTTTTTTTTTTTATTTTATTATTTTTGGGCAGCACCAAATGCTGTTGCAGAAGTGTGGCTCCAAAATGATGAATGGATGATATCTGATTTTGCAGTGTTTGGGACTCACTGTTAGAGTAAAAAATGTGGTAATCGAAAAGATGTCCGATACTGGACATAAACTGTCAGGGTATGTAGTGTTACACTTGAGGATAACATCTTGGAAAGTGATTACTGCTGCTAATTTGCGGTATGCAATCTTAAGCCGAGGGTGAAAGCATATTCCTGATATTGTGTATACTGTTACAGATGACACAAATGTAGGGGACTTTGGAAATTAGAGGTTAATGTCGCAAAGTGTGCTAGGTCAAGAATAATTAAATCGATCGTAATATATTGAGACATATGAAGCAAAAAAACTTACAACAACGACATCCTTCCCTGGCTTCCTTTCACCCATCGGGCCTTTTCATGAGCCATACGATTGCCGAGCGCCATGAGAGGGAGTTTCCATCTGAGCGAATCAACACTACCTACATACCATAGTGGCCTTGCAGCGAGGCATCGGAGTGCAGGTTCATAGTATACCACCGGAGCCGGATCATCAAGGACCGATGCACGAAGGCAAGGAACGGTCCAAGGATGCTTCACCTCCGGCTCACCTTCCCTCGAGAGGGGGGAGTTCAATAAAAGACCAACCGGGGTCCCTTTTTTGGGGGGGTGTGTGTACGTGGGCGGGCCAGTCCTTAGCAGCACCTGATGAGCGTGCTTGTGTATTAAATCTTACCATTTATTTTAGTATTCTAATGATTCTGCCTTATGCTGCTCCTTATGGGCTTCATGCGATGGTGACCCAGGGAGCCACTGGGTGCTGGACCGCCACCTGGACAGACAGCGGGAGCGTGCGTGGAACTGTTTTGCGTGGTTCAGGTCCTATCGGACCTCCGGGCCCGAGTGCTAGCATGATTGGCCCATGCGATGGGGGTCGGCATGGATTGGATAAACTCAGTGGCAGGCTGCGGAGACAGTGGACGTCCGCTAAGCGCGGAGCTCTGGAAAGACAGGAACCAAGGTGCCCAGTATGGCGTGATAATGCAACCATCAGGAAGTTTGCAGTC
This sequence comes from Eptatretus atami, assembly GCA_035128595.1. Taxonomy (NCBI): domain Eukaryota; kingdom Metazoa; phylum Chordata; class Myxini; order Myxiniformes; family Myxinidae; genus Eptatretus; species Eptatretus atami. The sequence goes on along the minus strand of CM068953.1, from coordinate 175,671,056 downwards.
TGTCGTGTGAGCAGCTGTCGTTGTGAATGCAAAGTGGTGGTGCAGTGTGAGCACAGCCATCTGTGGTGAGGTAGGGTATGTGCAACCGTGGCGTCAGTTCGCGCAGGGCAGGATTCACAAACATTTTTGTTTACGTATGAGATCTTGATTTGTTGGCTTCTTCTGACCGTCAGCAATCGCCGTGTGGATCATTTTAAAAAGGCGTTTGTTCATATCATAGCCGGCCACCGTACCTGTGAAGGCCTTCTGGTGCATCTGTACTTCCTGCTCGAAATTCTGAGATTTAATCTGACATGTAATTATTTTTGTCACAAGGTAGACGCGTCGGGGGCCTAATTACGCTCTACTGATGACGACCCCAACTTATGAATGGAAAGAAAGGGTGCGGTCCGGTGCGAAACTTGACTCGTACTGCCTCCCTCTAGCGGTCGTGTCGCTTGCTGCTGATTACCTCAGCCCCCAAACAAAGTGGTGTTACCACAAAAAGTTTGCTAGGTTTTGGCTCAATAAAAATGAGCTGCACGAGCAAAAGGGGATGATGTAGAGGAGGATGCTGAGAAAATGGCTACACTCAAGACTTGCCAAGGTGGCGTAAAATCGAAAATTTTGTAAATCAAAGGTTTTGAAGCAGCTTATTTGTATTTATCAATGTTTGTTTGGTGTGTGCTGGCTTTCGGCTGTTGGTTCATCACTGGTTTGGGGCATGACTGTGTTGTTGATGCGGTTTGCCCTATTACCAGTGTACTGATGTTATTTTTTCCAGTCTTGAAGGAATGACAGGTGAGTTAGCCTCTGGGGTTCGTTTGTGGTTCAATTGAAAACGAGCTCAGGGCTCTGGATCCCCGGTCTACCACTGTAAGTGCTAGGCCAAACCAGTACATATAAATATTGGTTTAAAATGTCTGGAGAATATATGGACATATAATAATTGAAGATTTAACTCTGTGATGATGCTAATAAATATTTTGAAAGAGTTTTGACAACAGGGGTTCGAATTGGAGGAAATTCTGAAGATGCAGTGGACTGGACTTTCAGGATATGATTACCCAGAGCGACAAGAAAGAAAAGGTAAGCCAATCATGGATTTTCACGCATTCTCATGCAAAAGGATACAGGAAATCGAAAAGAAAAATGTTACTGAGGTTTATTGACAGATGTTGGCAGTGTTTTTTGATTAGGCATGTGTATAATTCGTGAATATATGGACAAAACAAGATTAGTGAGCGCATTTTGGGAATGTCATTAGATATCAGAATGTTTGGTAGGTCAATGTTAGGGGAAACAAGGAATGGGTTGTGACAGGGTTGGCACGGGAAGAAAAAGGTAACATTGGGAATCAATTGCATGAGGAGGCGTATATGGGAAACACGTTATTGGGGCCCATTATACAATTATGCATTCTCGTGCTACACGGAGAAGGGGACAAAAGGCTGTACGCCTTGGAACAAGGTTATATTGTTTCATGAAGGGAATATTGGGGAGTTGGGGGAGCCTGGATAATCCATTTGTCATAGGGGTATGATCTTCATAGCTGTTGATGTTTGTCATCACTTTTGTATTAAAAATCTAATTCAGGGAGTGCGTGGACGTGTTCTTCCGCAGCAAAGAAAACAAACCAAAAAAACGGAGACAGTTCCTGGGGGAAGCCTGCTGTGATCTGTTTGGTCAAGCCGCAGTCAACACCTCCGCCGTCTCTACCCCCCTCCCCGAAATTCACTCCGCTTTTCCTCCCAACCCATTAGACCCTGAAATTGTACTGTGACTAATGGGACTTTGACCACTGCTTCAACTCACATTGATGAGTGTCTCTAATAGCTTACACCGATGACGAGATGATAAGAAATGTTATCTAAACATTGCCTTGTTGGAAATTATTGGGATTTTTCTTTTAAAATATTCTTTTACTTCTGGCTCTGCAGTTTATAAAATTATATTCTTGTTTTTTTGTTCATGAAGACACAATAGTAGCCAAAAATAATTCTTACTTATGGTTGTTATTAAAAATTTATTCTTGTTTTGCTGATTCTTACTTGTTGTTTATAAAATTATTATTCTTGTTTGTTGTTTCATAACGGAACCTTAGTTAGTTAAAAATTATGTTATTCTTTTTTGTTGTGTGAAATAAATTTTTGGTGATTGTTTTAAAAAAGTAATTTTGCTCCCATGACCTATATTCAAGTCATAATTATTGAAATGTATCCCATATTTACAGGAGGGGTGAGGTATTGGTGGCCGGTCAGGATGATGGAGGGGGTCTTTTCTATGAGGCTAGAAAGTGCGGAGCGGAGGCTTCATTGACGTTTATGGCCCACTTGGAGCTACTCAAGGGTGTGCCACCTATAGAAAAGACTCTCCGTTGCACCTTGCTTTCCATCAAGATTCCATCTCTAAAAATTATTATGATTTTGGTGTCCTTCCACTATGTTTCAAGAACAGAGGGGCATATGTGGAGCCTGATTTGAACAGCTCCAAGATGAGAGCAGCCAGTAGTAGGATTATCTTTTTTTAAATGAATGTAGCATTTAATGAGGAAGCCAAAGCATTTTTAAAAAGCTCTCAGTAGCCTAAAGTTTTTTGATTGATTGTTAATCAAGCCTCTCTCTCTCTCTCTCTCTCTCCTCTCTTCTCTCTCTCTTCTCCTCCTCTCTCTCTCTCTCTCTCTCTCTCATGTCACGCAGCTAAACATCTGGCTTTTCTTCGCTTGGCCTTGTAACAACATTCTTTTGAGCCTTTAGCTCGGAGAAGCCCGATCATAAATCAGCACTGTTTTGTATAGTTCAAAATGGTACATCTTCAAGTTAGAATGAGAAGATTAATATATATTGTGATAAAGATCTGTCTGACCCATAACAGTCTTCTTGCTAGTGAAAAGATCAATGCTTTTGTCAGGCCAGGAGAGAATATTTGCTGGGGTTATTGTTGTTATCTTCAAAGAATACTATATCTAAGAAAGAATATAAACCTGATGGAAGTTGGGGAAATCATGAAAACAGAATGAGCAGGAAAAAAGTATTTTAAAGTAAACCAAAACTGCTTTGCGAGAGAGAGTTTAACTGAGCCTGGGATAACTGTAGGTAGTCTCTGTCTCACTTCTGTCATTGTACTCTGATGGTGAATTAAAAGGCTCTTTTCTACCATGAATCAGTGTGGGACATTGCCGTGAGATCTCCAATCAGCGTGGAAATGATCTTCATCATTATGTATTATATATATATTTATAATAATTTATATATATATATATATGTATATGTATGTATAATGTATGTATATATCGAGGTGTGTTCAAAAAGTATCCAACCTATTTTTTCAGTGCATTGGTAAACAAAATGAAGCTAGGGAGGCGTGGTTTTTTGGTGCACGTATGTAGGGCGATCCTAATCGTATGGCGTGAATATTTTCCTTGCCTGCAGAAGCTGTCAGTCGCCGACATTACCGTCCGATGAGTGAGGAAGTGTAACGTGAGTGCCGTCGGATTTTCTTTTTTGACAAAATGACGGAAAAACTTGAACAAGCTACTGTCATCAAATTTGTGTAAGCTTGGCGATTCCCAAGTGGAAACAGAATCGCAACATTCAACAGGCCTTTCGGGAACAAAAGCAATGGGCACCACACAGATAAAAGAGTTGGCGTACAACCGCTTTCAAAGAATGGTCACACAATCAGTGGAAAGTGAAACACGTTCTGGTTAGGCCGCTCAACATCCCGAAATGAGATCGTCATTGACAAGTGAGGACCCTGCTGATGCAGGATCGTCGAATCCACGATCAGAGAACTGCAGACGAAGGGGCATCAGGCATTGGATCCGTTCATCCCATTGTGATGAGGATTTGGGCTTAGGGAATCTCAGCGAAGTTCGTGCCAAAGCTGGCCCTAACGATTCGAGCAGAAGCAACTCCGTTTGGAGATGGCACAGGACCATGACTGGAGGACTGTGTAACAGCGATCCCAACTCTTCACACAGTGATCACTGGCGATTATGAGACCACAGTGATCCGTCATTTTGTCAAAAACGGAAAATCCGACTGCGCTCACTTACACTTCCTCACTCATCGGCTGTCTGTGCGGCGACTGACAGCTTCTGCAGGTTGGGGAAAATATTCACGCATACGGATTCAGGATCGCCTACATCGTGCCCAAACCACACCTCCCTAGCTTCATTTGTTTTACGCACGAAAACATTAAGGTTTGGATTACTTTTTGAACACACCTCTTGTGTACTATATATATATGCACATATACATACATATACATATATATATATACATATAGTATATGTATACACACATTATAACAATATACATACATACACAAATACCATATATATATTAGTTATATTTTATACATACATTACATATATATTTCTCTTCACATGCACATATATATATATATATATATATATATATATATTATATATATAATATACAGTATATATATATCTACAGTATATATATATATATATGTATATATATATATATATATTATATTATATATTATTTATATATAGTATATTATATATATATTACACACACACACACACGAGTTATATATATATGCATATATATGTATATCCATATGTATATATATGTATATATATGCACATATATTTGATATATATGGCACATATACTATGTATATACTTACATACATTATATTATGCCATTACTTTCAGAATAACTTTCCACAGCTATCTTTTACCTCTTGGTATGCCTCTTGCTACCCATTCATTTCAACCACATCCCCTTTTAGCAACAAGTCTACTATGCATGGTCTTTACCAGGCTTGTAATTCATTTTTTCACTTATTTCCAGAATAATGTTTATATTTTTGAATAATAACATGTGTGCTGTTTTTCTTTTGGGAAGGGATATTTTTTTTGCAGATCTTCTTTGTAAGCCCCAACACCAAAAAGTAAATGTCTGTGATACACACAAAAAAAAACATTTGAATTAAGTTGCAAGCTCTTTGTTTTGATTTACCTTTCAGGGACATTTATATGAGCACAGCATATGCATCAACTGGAAGTTCGTGTCCTATTTCTGGGTTCCTTCCATGTATATAGAACATTTAAAACTCTGCATAATTCCAATGTTCAGAATGTCGGTGGGGCATTTGTCAGAAAAATGTGTAATAAAACTGTTGATCACCACACCAAGTAGTTATGAAATTCAAAAAGGAGTGCATGGCATATCTTACACATGGCATGGAGGTGGAGTGCATTTCATGATTTGGGTGAGGACAGGTGAGGATGTAACAAGCTTGGTCACAAAAAAAAACTTTAGAGCGAATGTTTCGCAAATCCCCAAGCCTTCCCACCATAAAGCAAAAGTTGAAAGATGGCATTAGAATTCCACCAGGATTGACCAAATATCAAATTTTTGAGTTTAAAATGTTTTTTTCCGTTTTTGGCCCTGTGACGCAAGTCCCCCCATGAACTGGTGTTCAAATCCAAAAAAATCGTTTTAAATATTTAATTGTCCCCAATGTGATTGCATATCACAAAGTTTCTTAAAAACAGTTTCAAATATGCCGGTAATTGCATTTTTTTGGGGATTTGGACCTTTTTGACCCCATCTCATGGGGTGGCGGCAAAATTATACTGCCTTGCACCTTCTTTGTGTGGTTTGATGATTAACTTTCAAGTTTGGTGAATTTTCTGTACAGCCATTTAAGAGGAATCGCAGTGACGGTATGGACAGACAGATAGACAGACAGAATTACATATCCACTGTTTTTTGGGGTTTTTTTTTTTTTCAAAAGCATGTGGGGGATAACGGACATATGTTACATGTGTGAAAGTAACAAGATAGTTCGCTAAAGTGTATGGCCTAAGCATGAACCATACTCATGTAGGATAGTTCATTAGCCTTGTCCTCGCACAGCAGGAAATGGGGTTTGCAACCACTTCTGTGTGTGTCTGTCTCTTGCCATATGTTGTCTGTCTGCGGCCATAAACCTTATTACCATTTTGAGTTTTGTCTATGACAATTTTCAACAAAGCTTATATTGATTAATATTGGTGAGAAGAAAAAATTAATAATTTAGTCAAAAGGCTCAAAGGTCAACATCCACATTTAAAATCGTCAATTTTCATCCAATTCGTCTGCAATTTTAAAGGAATTTGCATATTGCCATTTTCACTTGAAATTTGGTTCACGATCACAAAAAGCTAGCAAGCCGAATGGTGTTTTAAGAAAAGGTCAAAGGTCAGATTGCATTAAATCATCAATTTTCATCCAATTGAACTGGAAAATTTTAAGATTTGCATATATGGGTCATTGAACTGGTCATCTAAACAATAAGCTCAAAAAAAGCCGATTGCTTTGTTTTTTTTAGAATCAAAAGGTTTCAAGATAAAAGTTGCATAAAAATATCAACATGTCAGTCATACTCAATATTCATCGTCAGTATCTAATATTGGACCCATTATTTTGAGTGTAACCTCTGTTCTTGTCAGGAGATCAAAAAAGGTCAAGGTCACAAAATCATCAATTTTCCAACTTGACTCAAATTTGAGCAGGGTTTGGCATTATTGCGTCACTTGATAGCCAATTGCTTTTTGAAATTCAAAAAAAGTCAAGGTTGTCTAAATCGTCATCTTTTGTATTTTTTAACCTCCGCCATCGAAAAAAGATGGACGGAGGTTACTTTTTTCACCCCTGTCTGTTTTTGTTGTTTGTTTGTTTTGTGAACAGTATTACGGAAAACCTCCTGGACGGATTTCGACGAAACTTCGGCTGGGGGATTAGGTCTATGGGGTCCAAGGATCATGCATTAGATTTTGGACTTGGTCGAAAGTCCATATTGGCGCTATGGCGGCCATTTATGAAAAATTTTTGAATTTTTTGTTTTTGCATTTGCTAATGTTTATAAGTGATTCCAACCCCCAAAAAAAAAATTTTTAGAGAAAAAAAAAACAAAATTTGCAATTTTTTTTCAAATTTTCGATTTTATTTGAAAAATATTTGAATTTTTCTTTTTGCATTTCTACATGTTTTAAGTTGATTTCCAACCCCCCCCCCCCCCCCCAAAAAAAAAATTTGTTAGAGTAAAAAAAAATTTTGCACCTTTTTTCCAATAAAAAATTCGATTTTTTTTTTTGCCATTTCTACATGCGTGTCGATCTAGTTTTAGTTTATTTCAATCGTGGTTCAGTAGAGTCTGATCCGTTTTTTGACCCTATCAATGAATTAGGATATAAGCTCACTTAAGTGACCCAGCAGTATTCGGCAGGCGGAGGTATTTGCACTCTACCGAGTGCTCCCCCTCTAGTTTTTCGTGTTTTCATCATGTTTTCTCATACGGATAGAAGAAGTCCGAATACAAAGTGAGATGCCTACGGCTATGCATTACAGAATGCATTCTTAGTTTTTACTTTAAACTAAAGATTTCACGTTTTGTTTCTCATTCTGTTTTTATATTGCTGTTGAGAAAGGCAGTGTTGTGTGTGTTGATAGAGAATGGTAAGTAGGGTTTAAAAGAGGTGTCATGTGATCTGCCTTTCCTGTGCTGAATGATGAGGCCAGGCTAGATCAGAGATCAGCCTGATGGGGTACCGCTCTCCCCTCTGGGCTTGATGCTCCCACCTCTGACCTTTCTTTCTAGAGCTATCACGCAATGGAAACTAATGGCATTTAGGTATCAATGGTGTATCTCCTGGGTTGAGGCTGGTCTTTGTGCCTTCTTCACTCTCTCATCACCAAGGCAGGTCTGTGGTTCTTTCTGTTTTTTCTACCTCTCTCTCTGTATTGCCCTCCCCCCTAATGCGCTGCTCTGTTGACATGCCCCCCCCATATTTCTGCAGGGCACTCAGTCTTCCTCCAGCAACGACCCATTCTCGGTTAAACTACCAAAATCACGATGACTGCTCACCTTCACTCTTTCATTCCTCTTTTTCCCAAACCTTGTGGAACAAACTGCCCACACTCCTTCAACCCACTCTTCCCTACTCCCACACTCCTGGCAATCCCACTCTTTCCCTCAAGGTCGTTTCAAAACAGCTGTTCGACCACCACCTCTTTGGCTTCCCCCATCCAAAAACCACGATCTTTTCTACCCCCCGTTAATTCCACCCCGTAAACCCACTCAAATTCCGCTGCGTTTCAGCTTTCCCCGAAAGTTCCCTTTCATGTTAAGGTCCTAGAAAGTCCCTGTGGTGATCCATCTTGTTTACCCCGTGTACCCGCCCCCATCCCTCTCCTTCCACAGATTATCCTAAATGTCTCTCTGTCCCATCTGTTGTTTGTCCTTCCTCTGCCCCCCCCCCCCCCTTGTTGTGTGAGTTCTGTGTGTAGCTCAGACCCCAAAAGGGTAATTAATGAGGTCGCCAAAACACGGAACATGATGAAGTTCTTTGCTCCAATCTCTCTTGGGGGAGTTCCATCGGCAATCAACACTACCTAACTACCTGGTGCTTGCAGCGGCATCGAGTTGCAGGTTCTAGTACCACCGAGCCGGATCATCAAGGGCTGCACGAGGCAGGAAGGTCCAAGGAAGCTTCTCACCTCCGGCTCACCTTCCCTCCGAG
>CM068953.1:175638962-175658235 GCA_035128595.1 Eptatretus atami | reverse complement strand
AAAAGGATACAGGAAATCGAAAAGAGAAAGAATGTTACTGGAGGTTTATGACAGATGTGGCAGTGTTTTTTTGATTAGCATGTGTATAATCGTGATAATATGGACAATAACAGATAGTGAGCGCATTTTGGGAATGTCATAGAGATCAGAATGTTTGGTAGGTCAATGGTAGGGGAAACAAGGAATGGTTTGTGACAGGGGTGCACAGGGAGAAAAAGGTAAAATTGGGATCATTGGCATGAAGGAAGGCGTATCTGGGAGAAACACTTATTGGGCCGTTTTAATACAATTATGCACTTCGTGTGAACGGGATGAAGGGGCAAGGATTGTTACGCCTGACAAGGTATCATTGTTACATGAAGGGAATTTGGGGAGTTTGGGGCCTGGATAATCCATTGGTTGTTCATAGGGCTCATGATTCAATAGCAGTGATTGCTTGTCTCATTGTTTAAAAATCGTAATCAGGGAGTGCGTGAGACGAATGTTCTTCGCCAGCAAGAAAACAACAAAAACGGAGACCAGTCTGGGAAGCCTGCTGTGATTGCTGTGGTCAAGCCGCAGTCAACACCTCCGCCGTCTCTACCCTCCCCGATAATTCACTCCGCTTTTCCTCCCCAACCCATAGACCCTGAAATGTACTGTGAACTTAATGGGACTGTTGACCCACTGCTCAAACTCACATTGGGATGATGTGTCTTCGAAATAGCTTACACCGATGACCGAGAGAAAAGAAATGTTATCTAAACATTGCCTTGTTGGAAAATATTGGGATTTTCTTTTAAAATTTTTTTACTCTGGCTTGCAGTTTATAAAATTATATTCTTGTTTTTGTTCATAAAACACAAATAAATATATACTTGTGTTATAAAAATTAGTATTCTTGTTGCTGGATTCTTACTTGTTGTTTATAAAAATTCATATTCTTGTTTGTTCATATACGAACCTTAGTAGTTAAAAATATATGTATCATTTTTGTGTGAGAATAATTTTGTGTGAGTTGTTTTTAAAAAGTAATTTTGCTTCCTCATGACCTATATTCAAGTCATAATTATTGAAATGTATCCACATTCTACAGAGGGTGGGGTATTGGTGGGCCGGTCGGGATGGTGGAGGGGGGTCTTTCTATGAGCTAGAAAGTGCGGGCGGAGCTTTCATGACGTTATGGCCCACTTGGAGCTACTCATAAGGGTTGTCCACCTATAGAAAAGACTCTCCTCCACCTTAGCCTATCCATCAAGATTCCATCTCTAAAAATTATTATGATTGTGGTGTTCCTTTCCACTATGTTTCTAAGTAACAGAGGGGCATATGTGGAGCTGTTGAACAGCTCCCAAGATGAGAGCAGCCATTTGTAGTAGGATTATCTTTTTTTAAATTGAATGTAGCATTTAATTGAGGAAGCCAAAGCATTTAAAAAGCTCTCAGTAAGCTAAAGTTTTTGATTGTTGGTAATCAAAGCTCTCTCTCTCTCTCTCTCTCTCTCTCTCTCTCTCTCGTCTCTCTCTCTGTCACGCAGCTAAACATCTGGCTTTTCTTGCTGGCCTTGTAACAACATTCTTTGAGCCTTTAGCTCGGAGAAGCCCGATCATAAACAGCACTGTTTTGGTATAGTTCAAAAATGGTACATCTTGCAGTAGAATGAGAAGATAATATATATTGTGATAAAGATCTGTCTGACCAATAACGATCTTCTTGCTAGTGAAAAGATCAATGCTTTGTCAGGCCAGGAGAGATATTTGCTGGGGTGTTGTTATCTCAAAGAATACTATATCTAGAAAGGAATATAAACCTGATGGAAGTTGGGAAATCATGAAAACAGGATGAGCAGGAAAAAGTATAAAAGAAACAAAAACTGCTTGCGAGAGAGAGTTTTAACTGAGCTGGGATACTGTAGGTAGTCTCTGTCTCACTTTCTGTCATGTACTCTTTTGATGTGAATTAAAAGGCTCTTTTCTACCATGATCAGTGTGGACATTGCTAGATCTCAATCAGCGGTGGAACATGATCTCATCATATGTATAATATATATATATATATATATATATATATATATATATATATATATATAATATATATTATATATATATATGTATGTATATGTATGTTATATACGAGGTGTGTTCAAAAAGTTATCCAACCTTAATTTTTCGTGCGTAAACAAATGAAGCTAGGGAGGCGTGGTTTGGTGCACGTATGAGGCGATCCTAATCCGTATGCGTGAATATTTTCCTGCCTGCAGAAGCTGTCAGTCGCCGACAGACGCCGATGAGTGAGGAAGTGTAAGTGAGGCCGTCGGATTTTCGTTTTTGACAAAATGACGGAAAAAACTTGAACAACGCTACTGCATCAAATTTTGTGTAAAGCTTGGCGATATCCCAAGTGGAAACGATCCGCAAGATTCAACAGGCCTTCGGGAACGAAGCAATGGGCACCACACAGATAAAAGAGTGGTACAACCGCTTCAAAGATGGTCACACATCAGTGGAAAGTGAAGCACGTTCTGGTAGGCCCCTCAACATCCCGAAATGAGATCGTCATTGACCAAGTGAGGACCCTGCTGATGCAGGATCGTCGAATCACGATCAGAGAACTTGCAGACGAGCGGGCATCAGCATTGGATCCGTTCATTCCATTGTGACTGAGGATTTGGGCTTAAGGAGAATCTCAGCGAAGTTCGTGCCAAAGCTGCTAACGATCGGCAGCAAGCAACTCCGTTTGGAGATGCACAGGACATGCTGGAGACTGTGAACAGCGATCCCAACTTCTTCAACACAGTGATCACTGGCGATGAGACCACAGTGATCCGTCATTTTGTCAAAAACGAAAATCCGACTGCGCTCACTTACACTTCCTCACTCATCGGTGTCTGTCGGCGACTGGACAGCTTCTGCAGGTGGGAAAATATTCCGCATACGGATTAGGATCGCCTACATACGCTGCACCAAACCACACCTCCCTAGCTTCATTTGTTTACGCACGAAAAATTAAGGTTGGATACTTTTGAACACACCTCTTGTGTTATTATATATATATATGCACATATACATACATATACATATATATACATATATATATGTATACACACATATACAATATACATACATACACAAATACATATATATATTTATGTATATTATACATACATTACATATATATTTCTCTTCACATGCACATTATATATATATATATATATATATACAGTATATATATATATATTCTACAGTATATGTATATTATATATATATAAAAAATGTATATATATATATATATATATATATTATATATAATATATATTTATATATATATATATATAATATGCATATATATGTATATCCATATGTATAATATGTATATATATGCACATATATTTGTATATATGCACATATACTGTATATACTGTACATACAATTAATATATGCCATTACTTTCAGAATAACTTTCCCACAGCTATCTTTTATCCTCTTGGTATGCCTCTTGCTATCCCATCATTTCAAACCACATCCCCTTTAGCAACATCAGTCTACTCATCATGTCTTACCAGCTTGTATCATTTTTTCACTTATTTCAGAAAATTGTTTATATTTTTGAATAATAAACATGTGTTGCTGTTTTTCTTTGGAAGAGGATATTTTTTGCAGATCTTCTTTGTTAACGTCCCCAACACCAAAAACGTAAATGTCTGTGAACACACAAAAAAAACATTTGAATTAAGTTGCAGCTCTTTGTTTTGATTTACTTTCAGGGACATTTATATGGCACAGATATGATCAACTGAGTCGTGTCCTATGTCTGGGTTTCCTTCCATGTATATAGAAACATTTAAAACTCTGCATAAATTCCAATGTTCAGAATGTGGTGGGCATTTGTCAGAAAAATGTGTAATAAAACTGTTGATCACCAACACCAGTAGTTATGAAGATTCAAAAAGGGTGCATGCATATCTTACACATGCATGGAGGTGGAGTGCATCATGATTGGGTGAGGACAGGTGAGGATGCTAACAGCTTGGTCACAAAACAAAACTAGAGCGAAGTTCGCAAATCCCCAAGCTTCCCACCTAAAGCAAAGTTGAAAGATGGCATAGAATTCCACCAGGATTGACCAAATATCAAATTTTGAGTTTAAAATGTTTTTTTCCCGTTTTTGGCCCCTGTGACCGCAAGTCCCCACCATGAACTGGGGTCAAATCCAAAAAATCATTAAATATTTAATGTCCCCCAATGTTGATTGCATATACAAAGTTTCATTAAAAAAGTTTAAAATATGCCGGTAATTGCATTTTTGGGGATTTGACCTTTTGACCCCATCTCATGGGGTGGGGCAAAATTATACTGCCCTTGCACCTTCTTTGTGTGGTGATCATAACTTCCAAGTTTGGTGAATTTCTGTACAGCCATTTAAGAGGACATCGCGTGACGGATGGACAGACGGATAGACAGACAGATTACAATATCCCACTGTTTTTTGGGGTTTTTTTTTTCAAAAGCATGGGGATAACGACATTGTTGCATGTGTGAAGTACAAGATAGTTCGTAAAGTGTAAGGCCTAAGCATGAACCATACTCATGTAGTATAGTTCATTAGCCTGTCCTCGCACAGCAGGAAATGGGGTTTTGCAACCAATTCTGTGTGTGTCTGTCTCTCTGCATATGTGTCTGTCTGGGCCATAACCTTATTACCATTTGAGCTTTTGTCATGAAATTTTCAACAAAGCTTTATAATGATAATATGGAGAAGAAAAATTAATAATTTAGTCAAAAGGTCAAAGGTCAACATCACATAAAATCGTCAATTTTCATCCAATTGATCTGCAATTTAAAGAATTTGCATATTGCATCACTGAATTGGTTCACCGATCAAAAGCTAGAAGCCGAATGGTGTTTTAGAGAAAAGGTCAAAGGTCAAGATTGCATAAAATCATCAATTTTCATCCAATTGACCTGAAAATTTAAGAATTTGCATATTGGGTCATTGAACTGGTTCACTAAACAAAAGCTCAAAGCCGATTGCTTTGTTTTTTTTTAGATCAAAAGGTCAAAGATAAAAGTTGCATAAAATATCAACATGTCAGTCATATCAATATGTCAGTGATCTAATATGACCCAATTATTTGAGTGTAACCTCTGTTCTGTCAGGAGATCAAAAGGTCAAGGTCACAAAATCATCAATTTCCAACTGACTTCAAATTTGAGCAGGGTTTGCATATTGGGTCACTGAAGCCAATTGCTTTTGAAATCAAAAGGTCAAGGTTGTCTAAAATCGTCAATCTTTTTGTATTTTTAACCTCCGCCATCGAAGATGGACGGAGGGTTACTGTTTTTCCCCTGTCTGTTTGTTTGTTTGTTTGTTTGTGAACAGTATTACGGAAAACTCCTGGACGGATTTCGACGAAACTTGGTGGGGATTAGGTATGGTCCAAGGATCATGCTCATTAGATTTTGGACTTGGTCGAAAGTCCAATATGGCCGCTATGGCGGCCATTATGAAAAAATATTTGAATTTTTGTTTTTGCATTTCTACATGTTTAAGTGATTTCCAACCCCAAAAAAAAAATTGTTAGAGAAAAAAAAACAAAATTTTTGCAACTTTTTTTTTCAAAATTTTCGATTTTATTTGAAAAATATTTGAATTTTCTTTTTGCATTTCTACATGTTTTAAGTGATTTCCAACCCCCCCCCCCCCCCCAAAAAAAAATTTGTTAGAGGAAAAAAAAAATTTTGCACCTTTTTTTCCAAAAAAATTCGATTTTTTTTTTTTGCCATTTCTACATGCGTGTCGATCTAGTTTAGTTTATTCAATCGTGGTTCAGTAGAGTCTGATTCCCGTTTTGACCTACAATGAATAGGATATCAGCTTCACTTAAGTGACCCAGCAGTATTGGCGGCGGAGGGTTTTGCACTCTACCGAGTGCTCCCCCTCTAGTTTTTTCGCTGTTTTCATCATGTTTCTCATACGGAAGAAGAAGTCCGAATACAAAGTGGATGCCAACGGGCTTTGCATTACAGATGCATTCTAGTTTTTACTTTAAACAAAGATTTCACGTTTTGGTTCTCATTCTGTTTTTATATGCTGTTGGAAGGCAGTGTTGTGTGTGTGATAGAGAAGGTAGGTTAAAGGGTGTCATATAAGGTTAAAGGGTGTCATGTGATCTGCCTTCCTGTCTGAACTTGCGAGGACCAGGCTAGATCAGGAGATCAGCCTGATGGAGTACCGCTCTCCCCTCTGGGCTGATGCTCCCACCTCTCACCTTTCTCAGCTTCACGCAATGGAAACCAAGGCATTTAGGATCATTGGTATCTCCCGTGGTGAGGCTGTCTTTGGGCCTCTCACTCTCTCATCACAGGCAGGTCTGTGGTCTTTCTGTCTTCTACCGTCTCCTCTCTGGTATTGCCCTCCCCCCCTGCTCTGTCTGTGACATGCCCCCCCCCATATTTCTGCAGGGCACTCAGGTTCCTCCAGCAACCCCATTCTGGTAAAACTACCAAAATCACGAATCACTGCTCACCTTCACTCTTTCATTCCTCTTTTTTCCCACCTTTGGAACAAACTCCCACACTCCTTCAATCCCACTCTTCCCTACTCCCACACTCCTTCAATCCCACTCTTCCCTCCAGGTCTTCAAAACAGCTGTTCACCACCACCTCTTGGCTTCCCCCATCCAAAACCACGATCTTTTCTACCCCCGTTAATCCACCCCAAACCCACCTTCAAATTCCCTGCTTTCCTTCCCGAAAGTTCCCTTTCATGTAAGGTCCTGAAAGTCCCTGTGGTGTCCATCTTGTTTACCCCGTGTACCCCGCCCCATCCCTCATCCTTCACGAGTATCTAATGTCTCTCTGTTCCCACTGTTTTGTCCTTCCCTCTCCTGCCCCCCCCCCCCTTGTGTGAGTTTCTGTGTGTTAGCTCAGACCCCCAAAAGGGTAATTAATGAGGTCGCCAAAACACGGAACATGATGAAGTTCGCTCCATTATGCCCAGTCCTGCAGCATCAGCGCAGGCCCATGGACATACATGACATCATCGCCGATGAAGTCAATATCATCATATGGTGGGGCTCCCAAGGGGACCATTCCACTGCTGCAACAACGCGGGGTGTTATTGGAAAGACTCTCCGGCAAGGAGAAGCACATCAATTAGAAGCGCATGTTATGTCGAGGGGAAAGTGAACCATGGGCAGTGTCATGATAGGGCCAGCGGTGGGAAGGTGCTGAGTGACCAAGCATGCTTCATGTGGGGAACAAGAGGGCGTTGGAGAGGGAGAGAATGGGGTACTGTTTAAGCACCTAAGAAGTGACTGACTTGTTTTTCCAGGGACATCCATAGAGCAGGATGATCATCTTCTGTCAAGGATGCTTTGCTGTACTGAAATCTCCACCGGTTAGTGCCCTGCTCTGCTCTCTATACTGTTCCCTCACAGACCCTGAGCTAATTTGAGAATCCTTGCCTGGTTCATGTGTGAGTGCATGGGCGAATGTGTGTCTGGGTGCACATAGAAATAGTTTTTATTGTAATATAAGGATTTATTTATTAATATTGTTGGAATTCGCGCCCGCCGGCGTACTGCGACCGCGCCCACCGTGACTCGAATCGCGGCCACGTCGCCCACCAGACGGACAATTCTGTCGTGACCCTCTCGGCATAACGCGGGAGCCAGTCACGGGTGGCCTTTCGGCTCACCACAATCGTGCCAATCGGCCACCCGCGTGGGATAGGGTTGTTCGCCAAACTCGACTACCTAAGTACCCACGCGGATGGTAAACCGGCGATCGCACCTCCCGCAGGTCGACTTCGGACACGAACCGCTTAAGCGGTCCGTTCCGTGCTATCGCGGATAACCGAGCGGTGTTATCGTCGGCTCGACGGTTCCTGATAATTATCGGGCGTATCAGGCCACTACAGACCCTTTTACGTGAAGCAAGATGGAGGTTCAATTAAAGAAAAGACGAAGCGAAACGGGCACAGTTCAACAAGTAAGCACATTTAATTCACGACACACGATAGCCAACATATACAGCCATACAGTAGAATGCAAAGAAAGAATTACTACCGAATACAAGCAAAGGTTATTTACATGCACTTAAACAGTTTCTACTTTACAAGACACGGCGCCACAACACGCATTCACACAAAAGCAAAGGAAAGACCCCTCAAAGGCAAGGGAGTCAGACTGGGCCCGTGGGCCTAATGCGCGTGGAACCTGGATGAGCGGCCAGGCCACGAGACCAAGGGTCCTACCGCGCCCTCGTGGCGAGCCGCAAATGTCGCTGCACGGCGGCGCCCCAGTTTCGTTGGCACTGCTTGGAGTAAAGTGGGAACGGGCCCCCTCTTTCGCACTCTCTCAGCGCGGGGGAAAGGGGGAATTGTTGACGCTCTGGGAGGGAGTATGGCTGGCTTGCTTGAGTCCCGCGACGAGCGATTCACCGCGACCTCGCGCCGACCGCCGTCTTCCTCGCCCCGGACCCGAGCTCCCGGTTCCCTCAGCGATCTCCCTGCAGCCGTTCGCCTCCGTAGCCGTTCGCCTCAAAACTCATCTGCCCGCAGCAGATCTCCGCTCGCTTTTATCGGCTCCAGGAACCCACCATATGCAAATTTTCGGATCAAAACGACCTCAGGGGGCGAGCTACGCTCGCCGATTGGACGAGGAAAAGGGGCGTGAATCTCCCTGATCCTCAAATTAGCAATCCTGATTTCTCTCAGATGTGTCTGAGGCGGGCCAAGCCGCCCCGCGCTTCCTAATTGGATGGATCAGATGTGGGCGTGTAGACATTCCTGATTCGAATTCTCATCCGAAAAACGCTTATTTGCACTCCCGGCTCGCGTGATCAACTGAACGGGCCCAAGAAAGCCGACGCTCGGTGCCACAGGTGGTGCGGGATGGCCGTAGGAGAGAGGTGAAGGTGGTGGAGGGTTTTCGGCGGTGGCCGATGGCCATGATGCCGTTGGAATGGCGAGTGAGTGAGGTTTGCCGGGAGCAGTGGTGAAGGTGGTCGTGTGCTGCTGGCTGTTGTTGTTGTGTTGAGCGTTGGAGCGTGGGTGGTTCAAAATAAAGGTTAGAACAGAAAAACGCCTAACTCAAAGGATCGCAGCCGAATGAATCACATTAATTCCCCTAAACAAGGGTTTTGGGCTAACTATACATGTACTTAAAAGATATTCTCACTACGGGACCTGAATGGTGGTTGCGAATTTCCACAGCCGTAACCACACCCCTCCTTTTTACAGACTCGTCCCGAGTCGTCAAATTCTCGTGTGCCATCATGTGTAGTTCTCCCCTAGTACGTTTTACCTACGGATCCCTAAGTGCGACATATCATGTATTCGTGTCCCAAAATAAATAACCTGAGGGCTGAGTACTAACTAAACAAACCACTCACACAGACGACTTAATAAAATTGCCGGCGCTAGACAGACATGCCGGTGGGCGCACTCATATTTACAATACATCTTAACACCTTAACCTTATAATTTTACACTACTCCATGGCCCAGATCAATGACTCTGCAAAAGAACGCAGTTAGCAGGAGCAGGTGCTCCCATGCAGTTCTCTGGCTCAAGCAATGCAGGTGACAGGGAACGTGGCCGGCTGCTCACACGCAATCCTAGGCCTCCCCCTTTGAAAATGAACACAGTGAACCACAACGGGCATGGCTGCACCAAACGCAGTCTCCGTGCCAGCTCAAGTGGCACACGCAATGAGCACAACGGTAGATGAGTGGATGATGAATAGAATGGATGTACGCAAACACGGGACGGGCCGCCACTGCAGCCCTGTTGTAGCTGCCAACAGGGCAGTTCTCTAGCTTGCAAACTGTTGCCTTGATCCTGGCGCACATGGCAATGAACAAGGGGGGGCAAAGCAAAATTGAACGGGCGTGTGCACATGGCAGTGGGCATGGCATGGCAAAGGCAGGCCAGCAAGCATGGCAAAACAAGGCCGCTGTAGCAAAAACAGCCGGCAGATGAACTTGCCGGCACAGCCTTGAAGTAAAACAGCCGCTCGACGATCTGACCGCACAGGCCTTGCAGAAAACAGCTGCAGACGAAGTTGCCGGCACAGCCTTGAAGTAACACACCAGCAGATGAAGGGCCAGCCTTTGCCTTTCAGTGAGGTTGGTGGAGGGAGTGCGGTGGTCTGGCCACTCGGAAGGCGGGCTCGGACCTACCTACCTGTCTCCCTCCCACCTATCGCCTTTGCCTGTCACTGTACATACCCACTCCCTTAATTTGTAAAAAACAATTTAGCCCCAACTAATTTTTTTGTTGTGTGTTTTTATTTTTACTTACCCACTAGAAATCGTCCCCTAACCCCCTTTACTCTCCTTGTTCGGTAACCTATCGTCTCCTAGCCTACTCCCAACCCCTACGTTCCCTTCCCGGAGGGGAATGAGGAGGGCTAGCGTCCTGTGTCGAGGCCCAATGAAGCCTCAGGATGGCCTCCCCAACTCAGCGATCTTTAACCCAAAGTGGGTCCACGGCCCACAACGATGAGCGAAGGGATGGATGGTGCGAGGGTACACTTCCTAATCTACCCATCCATTTACTGTTAAACTACCCCGGGCTTCAACAAGCGCCCCGCGCTTACACATATTGTTCTATTCAACCCAGATTCCCGTCGCCTGTGTTTGTGTTCTCACAATTTCGGGCCTCGCCCCCCAATTTTCTTCCCGTGCCCTCACACGTCTCATGGCTGGGACGCGTGGCTCCCCTTGCAGGCACGACCCTCTGCCGATTCTCCTACGATGGCACCCCCGGGCACTACACTGCCTCCGAGCCTACCAGCTCCCTAAACACCGGGATGCCCTCCATGGCGACTCCCCTGAAACGCTCACGTGGCAGGCTGGCTTCCCGGGCCCCTTTCCGAGGTCACCCGTGCCCACAACACTGCCCACGCGGCTAATGGCGCCCCGGGCCCCCGCACCAAGCGGGCGCACCCGTGCCCACTACGCTATCCCGGCCCCCCCATGGGCCTTGGCCTACACGGCCGACTAGCCTGGTGCCCGGTACCCACTCAGCGATACTCACCTTTCGCAAGCCACGCTCCCAGCCCGTCAACAGGCTCCTGCACCCTCCAAATGGGTATTGAGCCTACTTTCCCACCAACAGCAAAACGACCTCCATTTTTCAATTTGTCTAACCCAGCTAACTCACTCACACTGACCCCGGGGTCCCTTGGCGGGAGTCACTCCTCCCCCAATCACTCATCGCACCATGCATTCCCCATTCACTCCATACCCAACAGACCCGCTGGCCTCACTCACTCAACATGTCTCCACACAACTCACCAACTCTTCAACACACTCATCGCTGATCTCTGCCATCCTTCTAACTACATCCCCTAACTAACTCGTGCTCCCACGTCATCCCTTCCCATACAGCACGTCCCTTTTTAACCTACGTAGCTAAGCTACGTCCCTCTACACATCCACAGTTCTGTCACTGTCCCAAATCCTTATTTGCGGGGATTTCCTCCCTCCCTACTGGGCTCGTGAACTCGTTGCAAGCTCCACGAGCCTTGCGCCTCTGCGGAGCGGCTGTTCCAGCACCGACTCCTCCGGCAAGACATATCCATGAGGCGTGAGTCGCCCTTGTAAGTCTCAGCGGTCCGCGTGGACGATCCGGGGAAGGCCGTGTCCCATTTAATTTTAGACCACGTCACTGATCTGCGCGCAGGACGACCCCCGGCGCCTGCCAAGTGAGGTGAGCTTCGGGCATCTGCCCTTCCTCCGCCGGGGGTTAAAGAACCAAATCTTCGCCCCCGGTGGTATTTGCTCACCTGGCTCCGGTGGTCTACCTGCGCTTCATCTTTATGCCCGCCTGTTGGAGCTGGTGTCGTGCAACGCATGGACCTTCTCATTGCCTTCTCCAACCGACGGGCATAGCCCTCCCCCGGGGCCTATCAAGCCGCCCAGGCGTCGGACCGCACAATAAATCGACGGGGTCTCAGCTCCGTCCATACATCAACAGCGCCGGACTACAACGGTAGACCGTGCTGGGACGCGCGATAGCCATCAGGAGTACGGAGATGTTCTCCCATCCTCCTGGTTAGCGGCGTGAAGAGGGGCAATTGTTGACCAGGGTCCTATTGAACCTCTCCACCATGCCGTCTGACTGTGTCTCAGGCGTTGTCCGTGTCTTTCGAATTTCCATGAGTCTGCACACCTCTTTTAGTAATTTCGCTCTCAAAATTCGTCCTGTCCATGTCAGCTCCTGCGGAATCCCATACCGCATGTAAATCCTTCTACGAAGCCTTGCCACGACCCTGCTTCCTGGTTGGGAGGGCAAAGGCCTCCGGCCATTTGGTGAAATAGTCCATAATTACGAGGATGTACTTATTACCCTGGCGAGTGGGGCAGTGGTCCCAAAATGTCCATGGCCACTCGCTTCAGGGGCCCCAACCTGATGTAGTTGAGATGGGCCCTCATCCTCTTGCTGGTCCCTTTTTCGCAGTGCAGCGTCGCATGCTCGCACCAGTTCTGTACATCGCGCCCCATGTTAACCAATAGAACCTCCGGCGAGCCGAGATTTTGTTTTGGTCCTGCCCAAATGGCCGCCGGCGCGGGTACGTGCACTGTTCAACATTTGGTCTTAAACCCATCAGGACTATCACCAGCCAAGAAGTTTGCTCGGAAGGAATCTCCACCCCTTGCGATATAAAGTGTCCGTCATTTCTAGGGTCCTCCACTGACCCAGTATGCTTGTCGCGCTCCGAATGGGCGATCTCCTCCACTGGCCTCCTGTTTTCCTGGACCCATTTGTACACTGGCCCTATCACGAGGTCTTCCGCTGGGGCCGTGCTCCATGTCAATCCACCAAATTCCTTCTCCCGGTATGGCAAAGTTGGGCCTACCACCCGGGCCGCACGGACTGGGAGTTTCGGGGAGGTGTCTGCCAATTGGTCCCTCTTCCTCATGTCTGTTGCAATATCTGCGTTTTCTCCCAGACAGGGCGTCGAGAGAGCCGCATCGGCATTCCATGAGCCTTACCGGCTCTATGGACCACACTGAAATCGTACTGCTGCAACTTTTCCAACCACCTTGCAAATCTGGCCTTCGGTCCTTGAACCGTAAGAGCCATTGCAAGAGGAATGGTCAGTTTCGAACCAAAAATTTCCTCCGTACAAGTATGGTGGAAATGCTCACGGCAGACAGCATTGCCAATAGCTCCTTGCGAGTTACGCAAATTTCGTTCGGCCTACTCATGGCCCGACTGTAATACGCGATCACTCTTTCCACGCCCCCCTGTGCTGAGACAAGACTCTCCAATCCTTCCTGGCTTGCATCCGTGTCCAGGTATACATGCCCGTCATCGGTGGGTACGCTAAAACGGTGTGGATGTCAAACACCCCTTTAATTTGAGGAAGGCCTCTGCACTCCCCTGTCCAATTAATCTTCAACCCCTTCTCCGTCAACCGGTGAAGGGGCGCTGGCTATCTCCGGCAAAAGTTTGCCACGAAACGCCGGTAGTAGGAGCAAAGCCCAAAAAGCCCCGTACCTGTTTGACAGTTGTAGTACGGCCACTCCTCTACCGCTGTAATTTTCGGGTCGGTCTTCACCCCCTCGCGGCTATCACGTGTCCGAGATAGGCCACCTCTGTCGCGAACAAAGTGCATTTCTCGGCTCAACTTTAGCCCTGCCTGCTTGAGCGCCCAAACACCTGGTCCAAAATGTGCTATCTCCTTTGTGAATGTTTTACGTGTACCAGGACGTCATCCAGATACACCAGGCATGATTGCCATGCATGCCGCCTAGCACACGCTGCATCAATCTCTCAAAGTGCGGGGCGTTACAAAACCGAACGCATCACAGTGAACTGATACAGTCCCTTCCCTGTGGAAAATGCCGTTTTCTCCTTCCCGTCTTATCCATCTCCACCTGCCAATACCCCTCTTGAGGTCCAAAGTTGAGAAGCATTTAGAGCTGCAACGAGCTGTCAGGGTATCGTCAATTCTAGGCAGATAGGAGTCTTTGAGTGTCACGTTGTTCAGCTGGCATAGTCCACGCAGAAAACGCGTGGTCCCATCCTTCTTTTTAACCAGCACAACCGGTGACATCCAAGGACTTCCTGAGGCTCAATGACACCTGCATTGAGCATATTTTCAACCTGTTCATCAGCCTCCTCTCTTTTGCTCCATGGAGCCTTCGAGCAGGTGACGGACAGGCCGGGGGCCCATCGGTGGATCTGATGTTGCACCAGCCCGTACGTCCAATATCCTCGGTGACAAGGAGAAGATCCCCATGTGTCGATCGACCAGTGTATAAGGCCCCCGCTGGGCATCCTCCAATCTACACTACTCCGAATTTACCATCTCGCAAATGGCCCGGGCCAATTCCTAATCAATGCTGGAGATTCCCTCTGGGCCGGTCCGGCTCGACGTTATCGTCCCTCAGCTCTGCAACCTTTTACTGGGTGCAATCTGCCACCTTCGTGCCCTTCCTGATAGTGCGTGGTTCCGTCTAAAATTTATCACCGAACGGGCACTATTGGCCCGTCAGGTACTTACCAGGGTGCGGCCACGACAAACCGGGGTTAGCCCTGCGGTAGTTCCGCCAGGCCGCAGGAGCCCGCCACTTGGGTGTGCTCGCCCGCGCCGGACCACCGCCTCGGCACCCGAATGACCACGGAGTCAGGAGCCTCCAGCTCCACCCTCTCATCTGTGCTCACCGCCCCTAACGCAACTCCTCACCACCAACTGCATGACCCCCCGGCCAAGTCGATCCTTACAACCACCGGCCTTAGCACATCCAACCCTATTTAGAATGGTCGCACACCTTCGCCACCCAAACCTCTATCTTGTTTTCACGGGTGCGTCGTGCCCAATTTAAACGACACGAACCACGTTCTATGATGGGGCCGTTGCCCCGGTAGCTAGCTGCAAACTATGGTTTTGCAGACGGTGGATCTCATCCCAACCGTCCACACTCGAATCAAGGACCACAGGGCTGATGATCGTGGCGCTGCTCCTGGTCCACAACGGCGTCCCCCCTCGCCGGCAACTTTGCACCGAATGTTAAGTACCATTGCCAATCTGGCCACAATTATTGACCTGTCGCAGTTCTGAGGGCTCTTCTCCGTCCGAGTCTGCCGAACACGGCCCTACATGTTCGGCACTTCTTAGTTTCCGGGACTGGTGGGGGGGTATGGTTGGGCCTGGCTATCCCTATTGACCCGGGCGGAGTTGGTGGTCTGGGGGGCCGTGGCTCTTCCTTCGCGGGGCCTTTCCCTGTGCGGGGCTTACACTCGCGCTGCAGGTGGTCCCTTGCGCCACAATTATAACCCTCCTCTGGTAAGTGTTTTGCCGCCGGTACGCCGAATTATACCCCCCTCCGTTCGAATTGGGTACCCCTGATGGCCCATCCCCCGCCCTTCCTGGCCGACCGCCTCTCCCCAGGTCTCCCGAAGCGCGGTCGATAATGCCCTGCACCATCTTCTCATTCGTGCTTGGTCGCCAGGGTTGCCCCGGCTCCCAGCGCACTGTCGTTCACGGGGCCCACCGTCGGACTGCCACCGCATGCCGCCCAGCCCCTCCCAATGGCGTTCTGGCTGCCTCCCAGCAGGCGGCTATCAGCCCCTTCTGGAGGTTGTCCGGGCACCATACGGTCAGCAGTGCTCCGACATCGTGCCCCTATCGCTCGGAGAAAATGGTCCAGGGCAATCTCCTCCCGGTACTCCGCGGCATTTGGTGTGCGCGATCCCCACCAAGCGGCGAATGTCGTGTGCAATTCTCCCAGTGGTTCCTGGAGCGTCGTTTGCACCCGTTGAGCTGAGCTTTAACAAGCTCGCTCTCTGGTCCATGCCAATCGGTTTTTTGGGCCGAATGGAGATCCTCCAGGGTCACCCCCTCACTAGGTACCGTGTCAGGACTTCCAAGGCCGCGCCACGCAGGGCCGCCGTGAGTTCTGCCACACCCTGGCCTCGTTCCAGCCATTGCCTCTGGCAACACACTGGAACTGGCCATGTACGCCTATTGGGCCATTGTTCTTCCCTATTTCCTCCTTTATTTGCCTTGTCCTTTTTTTACTTCTCCCAGTCCTTTTCCTATTTGTCTATCTTTTCCACCACCGTCTTTATTCGTTTGCCCTCTCTTGTTTGCTCTCTCCATTGCGACCCCACTCCTTTTACTTTCTCTTTAACCCGGTCACCTCCGCTCGTATCGTGTCGACTTCCTTTTTCATTTCGTTTTTAGTTCGTCCAAGCTTCCTTTAGGCTCATTCCCATGTTCTGCGTCTCACCCCGCATTCTTCCATTTTGTTTGTGTTTGTATCCATTTTCGTTTGTGTTTGTATCCATCTTTTCGTTCATGCCTTTTATTTCGTTTTTCATTTGAGTGCTTTTGCGTATTTCCATCCATCTTTCCGTTCAGTGCCGCCAGCATGGCGCATAGCTGGGCCATGTCGAGTGCACTCGCTGAGCCGAATTCGGCGAGATCGGGGGTTTTGGCGGAGAGGGGAGGGGAGGTGTCATACACCGCGGCCGCCGCCGCGCCATTTCAGGCTCTGCGTTTGGTTGGGGAGTTCGTCCTGCACAACAAGCATTCCTGCATGGGATTCCATCCTGAACATGGATTCTACACATTCTAAATCCATTCCTATTACCCCCGGCTCCGCTCGCCTTGAGACGCCATCTTATTTCACGTAACGGGTTAATTTTAAATCGCTCGTAATTGGAGGAATCGGGGTCGCTCCTCTCACCCTGAACCGATTCCTGTGAATTTAGATTGGAGACCGAGAGTTCGTTTCCCGCTCTCTGACACCAGTGTTGCGAATTCGCGCCCGCGGCGTGCGAACGGCCACGTGACTCGAATCGTGGCACGTCGCCCACCAGACGGACAATTCTGTCGTGACCCTCTCGGACTAACGCCGGGAGCCAGTCACGGGTGGGCCTTTCGGCCTCACCATATCGTGCCAATCGGCCACCGCGTGGATAGGGTTGTTCGCCAAACTCGACCTACCTAAGTACCCACGCGGATGGTAAACCGGGCGATCGCACCTCGCCGCAGGTCGACTTCGGACACGAACCGCTTAAGCGGTCCGTTCCGTGCTATCGGATAACCGAGCGGTGTTATCGTCGGCCTCGACGGTTCCTGATTAATTATCGGGCGTATCAGGCCCACTACGAACCCTTTTACGTGAAGCAAGATGGAGTTCAATTAAAGAAAAGACGAAGCGAAACGGGCACAGTTCAACAAGTAAGCACATTTATCACGACACACGGATAGCACACATATACAGCCATACAGTAAGAATGCACAAGAGAAATACTACCGAATACAAGCAAAGGTTTATTTACATGCACTTAAACAGTTTCTACTTTACAAGACACGGCGCCACAACACGCATTCACACAAAAGCAAAGAAGACCCCCTCAAAGGCAAGGAGTCAGACTGGGCCCGTGGGCGAATGCGCGTGGAACCTGGATGAGGGCCAGGTCCACGAGACCGAAGGGTCCAACCGCGCCTCGTGGCGAGCCGCAAAATGTCGCTGCACGGCGGCGCCCCAGTTTCGTTGGCACCTGCTTGGAGTAAAGGGGAACGGGCCCCTTTTCA
The DNA here is from genome assembly GCA_035128595.1 of Eptatretus atami. Lineage (NCBI taxonomy): Eukaryota > Metazoa > Chordata > Myxini > Myxiniformes > Myxinidae > Eptatretus > Eptatretus atami. Next base: position 175,640,693 of record CM068953.1, on the reverse strand, counting down.
CACTCTCTCAGCGCGGGGGAAAGGGGAATTGTTGACGCTCTGGGGAGGAGTATGCGTGGCTTGCTTGAGTCCCGCGACGAGCAATTCACCGCGACCTCGTCGCCGACCGCCGTCTTCCTCGCCCGACCCGAGCTCCCGGTTCTCCTCAGCCGATCTCCCTCGCAGCCGTTCGCCCGTAGCCGTTCGCCTCAAAACTCATCTGCCCGCAGCAGATCTCCGCTCGCCCTTTTATCGGCTCCAGGAACCCACCATATGCAAATTTTCGGATCAAAACGACTCAGGGCGGACACGCTCGCCGATTGGACGGGGAAAAGGGCGTGAATCTTCCCTATCCTCAAATAGCATATCCTGATTTCTCTCAGATGTGTCTGGAGGCGGGCCAAGCCGCCCCGCGCTTCCTAATTGGATGGATCAGATGTGGCGTGTAGCATTCCTGATCCGAATTCTCCTCGGAAAAACCGTATTTGCACTCCCGGCTCGCGTGTATCGCTGAACGGGCCCAAGATAGCCCGACGCTCGTGCCCACAGGTGGTGCGGGAATGGCCGTAGGAGAGAGGTGAAGGTGTGAGGGTTTTCGGCGGTGGCCGATGGCCATGATGCCGTTTGGAATGCGGGGATGTGAGGTTTGCGAGCGAGTGGTGAAGTTGGTCGTGGCTGCTGGCGTTGTTGTTGTTGTTGACGGTTGGAGCGTGGTTGGTTCAAAAAAAGGTAGAACAGAAAAACGCCTAACTCAAAGGATCGCAGCCCGAATGAATCACATTAATTCCCTCTAAACAATGGGTTTGGGGCTAACTATACATGTACTTAAAAGATATCTCACCTACGGGACCTGAATGGTGGTTGCGAATTTCCACAGCCATAACAATATCATCACTTGCTCTGCCATGCTAGGTCGTTTGAATGTGGGATCAATTCGGTGTTGGTGGCGGGGGGGGGGAGGAGAGGAGTTGGGTGGTGGACATTATGCAGAGAGGATGGAAGTGTTGTGTGTGTGCAGGAGACCATATGGAAAGGAGACAGAGTGAGGAGGATGGTAGGAGGATACAAGCTGTTACACATGGGATGAGGATGGAAGGAGTAATAGTCAGGTCAGGTCAGGTATGGGAGCATGCACCAGAGCAATGCGTCGCTGCATCCACTTTCCGCTGGTACTCCAGGGGCTCCGTCTGGCCATCCCCAGGCAGATACCTGGGCCATCCCCATCTCCTTGAGATGCCGATCAACCTGCTGCAACACACGAGGCATGTGGTCAGCCCGTTGGCCTCCTGCACTCACGAGACTCCCTCGCTGAGAGAATCTGGTGAGCAGGATCAGCGTCAGGAAAACGAGCCACATGTCCACACAGCCGTAGCTGATGCTCAAGGACTATGCAGTAACAAATCTCATTTGAGTCTCTCTCAGCAACCGCTCGTTGGACACAAAGTGCGAACCACGATAGCCAAGGATTCTCCGAAGAGACCTGGTACCAAAGGAATTAAGTCTCGGTCTCAGATGCCCAATCAGAGTCCAAGTCTCACATCTATAGAGCAAGACTGGAAGCACCAAGGACCTGAAGACGCGGACTTTCATCCTCCTGCACAGGTACCGGCAGCGCCACACCCCATGAACCAGTAAATCCATGACTCCCCAGGCCCAACCCAGATGTCTGTTGACCTCTAGCTCACAGTCAGGAGAGACATGAATATCACTGCCAAGGTCAGTGAATCTCTCCATGACCTCAACATCCTCACC
>CM068953.1:175626427-175636947 GCA_035128595.1 Eptatretus atami | reverse complement strand
GTTGACCGGTGTTACCTCAATTATCATTGGAGCAGCTTATTGGCCAAAACTACAGCAACTCCTTGGGCATGGCAACCATCAGAGCAACCAGACCAGTAGTAGGTGTAACTACCCGCCATGATCTCGCCACAATCCGGTCTCCGAATCTCAGAGAGTACTGCAACACTGATGTCCAATCGCTTGAGCTCAGATGACAATAGAGACAGGTGATCATCCTCTCTTCGGGATAGGACATTCCAGGCACCCACCCGAAGGGACCGCCTTCGGTTAACCCAAGGAGACCGCGGTCTGGTGGACGACACCTCAGCACCATCCGGACACAATCTCCTGCAATCTGACCTGGGAATGTTACCCCGTGGTTTCCCACCTATCATCAAAGATTGGGGGTCCCGAAGGCTTTGCCCCAATCCAGTCATCCGGTGAGCTGCCCTGCAAAGGGAAGCTGCACAGGAGGTACTCCCACGGAGTGGGTTTTCAGATGTTTTTTTTTATGCTTCTGGAATGTTTTGCAGAATGAAGGGTTTTACGGTGGCCGAAGTGCAAATCCTGCCACCAACCTCCTAATAAGAAGTAACCCAACTGCAGGAGGACATCCGCAGACACAGTTGGGTACTAGATAAGGATGGCCGTTGGCTCACAAGGAGCTCTTCCGCCCTTTGACAGGTTTTGTTCTTCATCCTGCTGGGTGTTCATATCATATACCCTCCTCACTAGAAAACCTGGTGGGGGAGATGGTTTAGTCACCGACAACCCGACCATGGAACAGGTTAGTACAAGTTTACATGATATCTGTAGCAAGTCACAGATCTGATCTGGCCTGACCTGACAATAACATTTGGGGAAATCGCAAGGGTCAACCTACCCGGAGTGAAATGGGTAGGCCTTGCCCTGAGGTATTTGACAGCAGATTGACAACATTAAAGAGGATGAAGGAGTAATAGTGTGGGAATAATAGTATCGGGAGAGATCAGCAAGCAGGTGGTCAGAGTGGAAAGATGAGAGGGACGGATAGTTATGGCGTGGGTTGTAATACAGAGGCAAATGGTGTGTGTTATGTCAGTATATGGGCCACAAACAAGAAGGACTGGGGCAGAGAGGCAAGGATTCAGGCACGCACTGGAGAGGATGCTGGGAATGGTTGAGCTGGAGGTAATGCTGTGCACTGTGGGGGACAGTAACACGCATGTGGAAGTAGTGGAGCTGAGTGTGGAGGAATGTTTTGATAAATTTGGTTGGGGAATGAGGAATAGAGAGAGTCACGAGCTGGTGGCGAGGAAGGGGATGGCCATAGCTGGTTCATTCTTTCAAAAGCAGGAAAGCCACAAGATTACCTATAGGAGTGGACAACATAGATCAGAATTGGATTTGGTGGTGGTGAGGAAGTGACAGTTGCGGAGGGTTAAGGATTGTAAGGCGGTGGCAGGAGAGCATGTCACCACCCAGCACAAGCCTGTCGTGTTTGTGGTACAGAAGAAGAAAAGGAGGGAAGTTAAGAGCAGGAGTCAGAAGATTATTAGGTGGGGGAAGTGGAGGGGAAACGTCATCATAGAGTATGAAAGGATGAGGGTCAGTTATGAGCAACTTAGCGAAGAAGAGGGAGGTTTGGAGGCGGAGGAGTGGAAAAAGTATGAAGAGGCATTTAGGAGAATTGCAGAAGTTTTGTGTGACAATAACCTGACAATAACAGGTGGTGGAGAGTGGGCAGGAGATGTCAGGAAAAGGTGCATTGCTGAGGGATACAAACCAGGTATGGTGGACGGAGGAGGTAGCGAACGAAGGCAGTTGGTGAAAAGAAGGTTTGGAAGAGAATAGGGAAGATCAAGGATAGGGGACATGATGCTATCATGGATAACTCGTGACAGGGATGTAGATGGTAAAGAGGACATGAAGAGGAGGGGGGGCAGTGATTAGGGAGGCTAATGACAGAGAGGGGCAGTATTGAAGGTGTGGGAAGGATATTTAAAGAGCTGTTGAACCGGGAAGGATGCAACGGTGAGCTGGAGCTAACATGTTATGTAGAGGGGAAAGTGAAGTTGGTAAGCCTGGTGTTGGCTTGGTGGTTAGGGTGGCTGGCTTGGGACCTCAGGGTCCTGAGTTTGAGCCACTGACTTCTGTTGAATTAACACCAGGTGGGGTTGACTCGGCCTGTCATCCTTCCGAGGTCGGTGAAATGAGTACCAGTGTACTGGTAATTGGGGTATTGCATCAGCAGCACAGCCGCGCCCTCAACCAATGATGCTACCCGCAGCATTGTGCTGCATATGGAAGAGGAGAAGGAGTGGAGTTGGTGGAGATCACAGAGGAGGAAGTGTGGACAGCATTAAAGAGGATGAGGAGGAGAAGAGCACCAGGCATTGATGAGGTGTGTGCAGAGATGATAATTGCAACGGGAGAAGTCAGAGTCCGTTGGACAAAGAGGCTATTGAATATATGTATGAGAGAGGGTTCAATTCCAGAGGAGTGAAGGACAGGGTTAATTGTGCCAATATGGAAGGGGAAAGGAGATGTTTAAGATCCAGGGAAGTGCAGGGGCAATCCACTCTTTCGTCATGTCATGAAGGTGCTGGAAAGGATTCTTGAGGGGAGGATAAGGAAGAGTGTGGAGATGGAGATTGGAGAAGAGCAGCAGGGGTTTAGAAAGGGTAGAGGGATGATGGATGAGATGTTCGTGCTGAGACTGCTGATGGAGAAGAGGTTAGAGGTGCAAGGTGAAATGGCATTGGGATCTGTGGACCTGGAGGAAGCCTACGACTGTCCCGAGAGAGATGGTGATGGCAACTCTGAGATTGAAGGGAGTGCCAGATGCAGAAGTTCTGTTGGTGGAAGGGATGTACATGAGAACATGGGGAAGAGTTTTGGTTGGTCCTGGGATGTCTGAGAAGTTCAGCATGAACATCGGTTTGAGGCAACGAAGTGCTCTCATGTCACTCATGTTTATCATGGTGATGGAGCTGGTAAGCAGGAAGGTGAGCTTGAGGGGTAGTATCGGGAGGATGCTGTATGCAGACGATCTGGCTGTTGTGGTGGAGAGTGGGCAGGAGATGCAGGAAGTGCTGAGGGAGTGGAAGGAGGCAATTGGGAAGCATGGGCTGAAGATGAGTATGGAGAAGACTGATGTGATGTGGGTCAGGCAGCAGAGAAGATAAAGTAATATCAGGTTAGAGGGGAAGGAGATCAGGCAGGGGAATAGGTTTAAGTATCTGGGGTGAATAGTGATCGGGGATGGTAAGTCCGAGGCAGAGGTGTGGAGGATTTAGGTGTGTGTGAATGCATGGAGGAGGGTGAAGGGAGTAATGGCAGACAGAAAGATATCAAGGAAACTGAAAGGGAAGGTTGGTTCTGATGTCATGTGTAACGTCGGCTTACCTTTACAGTCTGGAGTGGCACTGACAGAGACACGACAACAGAGGCTGTAGGTTTGTGAGACCAACAACTGTGAGCGTAGATAGAAGATGGATGGATGAACTGAGGCAGGAGATTGGTGTGCAGAAGAGCTTGATGGGGAGATTGGTGAAATGCCAGCTGAGATGGACTGCACACTTGGTGCAGATGGGGGAAGAGAGAATGACAAAGAGAGCAGATAGGTTGAGGGAGCAAGGTAGGAGGAAAAGAAGTCGACCGTGGTCGAGATGGGAAGATTGTGTGAGATTGGATATCAGTAAGGTAGGGATGGTTGGAGAGTGGAGAGAGTTGGCTGAGGACAGAGGAAGGTGGTGGAATAGCATCATGTTCAAGGCAGGGCAGAAGCTTGGTGCCATTGGACCTCACCCCTTATAAAGGGAAGAGGAGGAGAAGAAGTGCAAGGACCATTCAAAGTGTCTGCTGGATCCATCCGTAAACCAGTCTTGTGCCCATGTCTGCGATCCGCCTCGCATGTGTCGCTTGCTGAGCTGACAGTAGTAAATCCCTGGGGATCTAAATTAAGTTAAAATCCAAACAACCAGTGCGGGGTTAGCCCATCCTTGGAATCGGATCACTCACCTCCGCTCAGATGTGCAATCACCTCTAAATTGCCATTCAGCCTGTCATCCATGAGGCAACTGCTTCAACGTTTTGCAGCTACTCAACCTGACTCATTATTAACAGTCACAATGAGGGGAAGGGAAGGCGTAAATGCAACAATATAACATGGAGTGTGTGCATTAAACATGACCAGGTAACAGTCTGATATTAGTCTTCAGAAGGCAAATATATTCGTTCTTAGTGGGTGTGGAAGGCTTCCAGAGCCTTGGCTAAAGGATACGCAAGGAGGTATATATCTGCACCTTTTAATATCAATGAAGATTATTTCATTTTAACTAAGTGACTCTGTGCTTGTAAAGTTTTGAAGTTTGAAGCCCTACACAGTTGGAGTCCTTTTTCTTAAAAAGACAACTGGAAGGATTCAAGTTGATTTAAAAGTTGTAACTCTTGCATTATATTGTTTTAAAAGCTTCTCCCATAATGTGAGAAATAAACTTCCCCCTGGTTGTTCATAAGGTTGTTCAAACATTCCACCATATTTGTGAATGCAATCAAAAGGCAGTGACCTAAGTGTTGGAAAGATAACTTTCAGCGTTTCTTTGAATAAATATGCATCTTCAGTTTTTCTTTGTGATGAAAAAAGGTTGACACCTGAAACATGGCTTTCTCACAGTGGCTTATTTATCAATTGTGCGTTGAATTTGAGCACCTGTGTAAACACAAGTAGACCCAAGAAAGTTTGCATCTAGTTCAATGGTGCATAATGCAATCTTTGGGTAACTCTTTTGACTAATACAAGTAACTGACTCAGCGAGTTTGGGTGTTCAAGATGACTTTTTAGTCCCACCCTATCACTCCGGAATGATCATCAAACCAACCCACCTATCTCTTTCCTTGGTCAACCACTGCAAGAGATGCCATCTCTTGAACTTCTATGCCTCATCATTAGCCATGACCTTTCCTGGGCTGAACAGTACATAGCAAAGCTTGTCTCCAAAGCCAGCTGCAAACTGGAAATCGATACCAATAGAAGTCTTTCATTGGAAATTTAGAGCTACTCACAGTCCACAAAGCTTTAAAAATAGCTTGATGGTTTACTGTTCTCCACTATGGGTTGGTGGTCAGCATAACATCAGATTCTCCTGGAGTCGATAGAATCCAAGATTTTCAAAATTAATGGAATATTCAGTGAGGAGTCTAAAGCACAAGATCTGATGCTCTCACATCGCAGGCACGTTGGTGGTCTCTGTTTTCTCCCATCTATTCTACAGCTTTGCCACCTCTGCTCTCTTAGTCCAACTCCCATCTTCAGCAACTCCAGGATCCATGCTTTCCTAAAGTCACTCCCTCCTGGTTAGACTTCCAAAATTCAGACTGACTACACACCTAAACTCTTTTATTGGTTGATTCTCTCGTTTATGTAACCATCTTCCAGAGGCTGTTCTGGCTCACTCTTCCATCCAGAACTTCAAGCAAGCAGTGCACTGCCATCCCTTTTCATCCTCAATTTGACCCATGTTCTTTATTACTCCAATTAAACTTTCCTAACCCAACTCATATTATTAGCTACTTTTAGTGTTTCCTTCACTCCTCCCTCTCTTCTCTTCCTGTTCATTTATTTGCTCGATAGTTGTCACATTGTCTTTTCTACCTTGCGCTTCCATGAGCCTTGCTCCTGGAAAGAAAATTATGTCAAAACTTAAAGGGTGCATTTCTTGGCAATCTTTGTGATTGAATCACAGCAAGAAAGTCATTTTTGGAAGCCCAGCTTGTGAAATTGCTTTATCATGTCTATCCAAATTAAGAATCCAGTGTCTAATGAGTAGGAGATGGAGAGGTGCAATTCAAGCAAATAGCAATGAGGTTGAGCAATTTTGACTGGTACTGACAACCATTGCGAGTGCAATATCACACAGACGACCTTTATAATTTTTTGAAGAACCATACTACCTCGCAAAAACAAAGGTAATACTTATTTCTGTGATATTTCCTACATGATGTTAAAACCAATTCAAATAGGAGTGACTTACCGAGATGATCATTAGAAATCATATGTTTCATTTTTTTAACAACATCCTCTGGGTTCATGCCCATGTTGTTTCTCCCTGAAAGAAACAGAATATTAAAGACGGTACCTGTAAATATGGTGGAGGTAGATATGCCAAGGAAGGAAACAGTGAGTTATGCAAAATGTATTGCATCAACTCTGGATTTCATCTTTGAAAAAGTCATACTTTTTCAGCATACAATATATATGATTACAACATTCAGGTTATCGACTTATCGAATCACCTAGTTCTGTAAAGTCGTGGCCGACTTCTGGTGAACTTAATGATCAGATTTCTCCAAAAATCCCTATCCTGCACTGCTTCTCAATGCTCTGGTAAAAAAAAGCTTGGTTGTTATAGCCTTTACCACATCCATCCAGCACCTACAAGGTCTGTCTCTTCCTCTTTGTCCCTCAACCAATTGCCTGCAGCATGGTTGATTTCTCCAGACTTTCACTTTCTTATGCATAATATACCCAGACAGACAGTTTCTGTCTCTAATATATAGCATCAGTGCTTCGAACATATGTACATGATGGTCTAACTTCTTCAAGCACTGCACACAATTTGAACTAGAGAGTTCATAGACCACCTTACCCCCACACAGTCGTGAGAAAAAAGGCATGGGAAGGGTCTTTTAAACTCTTACTTTGGGTTTCCGAGCACAAATGATTTTTCCGACCATGAGCACGTTTCCGGTCACGTGCCACAATTTTGTTTGAATCTCGATATTCCAACCGCCCTGAGAGCGCGAGGGGTAAATTTGATTGGTCGAGATGGCATAAGGTGGCGTAATGTCTTGGCCAAGTACTGCTAAATGGAGGTTTTTGGAAGTTTAAATAAGGCAATTTTTGTTCTACGGTGTTCAAGTATATAATTTGATTGAAAGAAAATAAAAGTTTTTAAAGGCTACAGAAAAAAAAAGGAATTATTTTCCCGAAGTTTACCACTGTTGATGCACTGTCATTTACACCACCTTATTTAACATGTTAAATTAGTTCATTGTCCCCGTTTGTGTCCTTTATGGTGTCCCTAAAAACAGTAAGTTTCCCATATGGAATGGTTTCAATTGTGTTTGACTGACAGACAGGCAGACAGAATAAAACAATAACCTTACCCCCCCCGTGCGCATGTGCGTTGGGACGAATTCAGAGCCAAAGTACTTCTAAACTACAGATTCGTTTTCCAATTTGTGTTCAAAATATAACATTCAACTGAAATCAAGTTATTCCTTGATTATAAACTGACGTTTGTAGACAGTAGAACAGACAGACAGAAGTGAACCTATTGTTTAAACCCGATTTTTGTTTTGCATGCGCGAAGTAACAATGGACAATTTTACAAAGTTGCCTGCTACTTACCATCTTCCTGATCAGCACATGTACTGGTAGGATCCTGCTGTATAAATATATAATACAGCAGAATTTGGTTTACCTGAGGAGTTACCTTCAGATGAAAGAAAAACTTTGAATTAGGACTCTCCAAGGAAATCTGCAAATTGCTGGGGAAAAACATAATGAGTCCAACACCTCTTCCCCCTCAATCAGATGGGATGGTAGAGAGGTTTAGAAGCTGACCACCAAACTCACCTTGCAAAAGGCATGTATACATCAGAGAATCAGGATGATTGGGATGAACAGCTACCTTATTTGGTTTATCGGACTGTGAAGAACGAAACCACGAAATGTAGTCCATTACTGCTGATTGGTAGAAAAAAGTGGGTAACATTGGACTTGACAATTGGCAAGCTCGCAGAGGGTGAGAAAATTCAGACAATTGAGAGATATGTGCATGAACTGGAGAGTCACCTTGAATAGATCCGCATGTTCGCCTGAATTAATGTTAACTGAGTGAGCAATAACATGAAGAGCAGGTATGATGTCGACGCATAAGCGGCTAGTTTTGCATTAGGAGTCATGAACTGGCTTGATAGTAGGACACATGATCAGCCAGCACATAACACAACTCACGGAGCAAGTATTGTTGAAGATCAGTAGCAATCAGTGCTTTTGAAGATGAGCAGCAATTACTTTTGAACTAAGATTTGTTCAGGCCATTGGAGGTTAGGCCACGCAGGAGAAAGGTGAAGTCGCTTTGTCGCTTTGCTGGGATCGCATCACTTCCATTGTGCTGTGCTCGGAAGGGGGGGGGGGGGGGCGAGGGGGGGGCGGAGGGGAGGGGTCGACTTTCACAATGAAGATGCTCTCGGATGCTCAATGTTCATCAGAGCTGAGCCTTCAGTGGGGACAATCTCAGATTTTGTAAGCACTCATGGTTGGGTTTCTGCAAGACGTATGAACTCCCATCAGGCCATTCACCATGCTGGTGATACGCAACAGTGAGGTGTGAAGGATTCTCCGTAGCGATGCTGACATTGTGAGTCTGAGCCAGTATGTTTTACAAAGAGGCACTAAATGAAGCACTGTTTCTCATAAACATTGTGCTGCAATGATCTTATAACATTGTCTTCTCATCCTGTTTCATAACATGGTTCACAGTTGCCTCAGTTCACAACACCATCAAATCAACCACACACTAGTTCAATCTTCATTTCAGTTGCAACTTCTTCTACTGCTCAAGCACTGTCAAGTCAGGCCAGATCATATCTGTGACTTGCTCCAGGTACCATGTAGACCTGTACAAACCTGTTTCATGGTCGCGGTTGTCGGCAACTAAACCGTCTCCCACGCCAGGTTTCCTCGTAACGATGGTGTATGGATATGGACAACCACCAGGATTAAAAACAAAACCTGTCAAAGGGTGGAGAAGCTCCTTGTGAGCCAACAGCCATCCATATCTGGTGCCCAACTGTGTTTGTGGACGTCCTCCTGCAATTGGGTTATCTTCTTTCTTGGAGGTTGGTGGCAGGATTTGCACTTTGGCCACCGTAAAACACTTCATTCGGCAAAACATGCAAAAAACGCAAGTAAAACTGAAAACAAACTCCGTGGGAATACCTCCTGTGCAGCTGCCCTTCACAGAGCAGCTCACCATCTGATGGGATTGGAGCAAAGCCTTCAAGACTCCCATTCTTTGATCGGAGAAAAAGCTTCCTGGATCAGTTTGCGGTGGTGTGTGTCTGGGTGGTGTTGAGGTGTCGTGCACCAGGTGATGATCTCCTCTGGTAAACCTGAGGCGGTCCATTCTGGTGGGTGCCTGGATTGTCCTATCCTGAAGAGAAGATGATCACCTGTCTCTGCTATCATTTGAGCTCCAGCGTTTGCACATTGGTATTGCGGCACTCTCTGATGTTCGGAGACCGGATAGTGGTAAGATAATGGCAGGTGGTTACACCTAGTACTGGTCTAGTTGCTCTGATGGTTACGATTCCCAAGGAGTTGTGATAGCTGTGTCAAATAAGCTGACTGATGACAATTGACGTAACCGTTCAATGAGCGTATTATGAGACTGAGGATTTGTCACTCTTTGGGTGACATTTCCCAGGTCTCTGTACAGTGCCTTCAGGAAGTACTCACACCCCTTGACTTTATCACATTTTGTTGTGTTACAGCCTGAATTTAAAATGGCTTAAATATAAATTTTTGTCACCTATCCACATAAATACCCCAAAATGACAAAGTAAAAACATGTTTTTAGAAATTTTTACAAATTAATTCAAAATGAAATACAGAAATATCTAATTTACATAAGTATTCAGCCCCCTGAGTGAATACTTTGGAGAAGCGCCTTTGGCAGCGGTTACAGCTTCGAGTCTTCTTGGGTATGTCTGTATCAGCTTTGCACATCTAGATTTGGAGATAATCTCCTATTCTTCCTTGCAAATTTGCTCAAGCTCTGTCAAATTGGATGGGGGAGCGTCAGTGAACAGCAATCTTGAAGTCTTTCCACAGATTCTCAATGGCTTTCAAGTCTGGGCTTTGGCTGGGCCACTCAAGGACTTTCACGTTCTTGTTCTGAAGCCATTCCAGTGTGAATTTGGCTGTATGCTTGGCTCATTTTCCTGTTGGAACCTAATCTTCGCCGTAGTCTAAGGTCGTTTGCACTCTGAAGCAGGTTCTCTTCAAGGATTTGTCTGTATTTGGCTCCATTCATTGTTCCCTCTATCCTTACAAATCTTCCAGTCCCTGCTACTGAAAAGCGTCATCATAGCATGATGTTGCCGGCACCGTGTTAGATGGGTGATTGGTGTTAGGTAGGGATGGTGTTAGATGTGTGATTAGTTGTGCTCAGTTTCCGGCAGACGTAGTGCTTTGCATTCAGGCCAAAGATTTCAATTTTGGTCTTAACAGACTACATAATCTTTTGCTTCATTCTCTTAGAATTTTTCACGTGCCTTTTTGCAAACTCCAGGCATGCTGTCATTTGCCTTTTTCTCAGGAATGGCTTCCATCTGGCCACTCTCCCATCAAGCCTAGATTTATGAAGTGCTGCAGAGACTGTTGTCCTTTCGGCAGGTTCTCCCATTTCAGCCAAGGAACTCTGTAGTTCCGTCAGAGTGGTCATTCGGTTCTTGGTCACTTCCCTGACAAAGGTCCTTCTTGCCTGGTT
>CM068953.1:175592754-175604268 GCA_035128595.1 Eptatretus atami | reverse complement strand
TTTTAAAAGCTTGCCTAGTTTCGGAAGTAATTTTTAGCGATTTCCATTAGCGAATATTTTACGTAATTTTTTTCTCGGAGAAAGAATTTCAAAATCGGAGATGGTTACTGTCTCGCAGTGTGTTTTACATATATATGCAAGTTTCAGGAGTTCGATGAAAACTGTATGCTGGAAACAAAAAAGTCCACAAGAAGAAATGAAGAACAACAAAGTGAGTAAGATTAGAGATCCTCACGAGGATCTAATAAACCCTATGGTGGCCATCTGAATTTCAAAATGGCTAGGGTTGTTTACCTTTATAGATCACTTTTATATATATAGTTCACACGTGTAGTTTATATAAGATCACTTTTATAGTTTTACACCCAGACCACATATAATTGTGATTTTTTTTTCTGCAAATACTACATATTTTGGTATGGACATCCAATAAAACAGTTATAATTTTGTCAGATCAATGAAGAATCCTTTACGATAGTAAATTTGGATATTAAATGGCCACAATAGCTCAATATTAACTAATTTTATCAACTTCTTAAATAATGTGAATTATAACCTTTCATGCCATCCCTCCAATTCTGACATCGAAAATAATAATTTATGTATTGTAACAGTCAATCAGATACTGAATGGGAATCACCAATCGCGCTATGCAAGCTCAGGTCAACGATGATCACAGACACTAGAAGTATTCTTCGTCTGATTTACAGAATCCTGAAATAAAATACTGCAGTTCTGAAACATTGTCTGACAGCATGGATAGATTGTCAGAAGCATGCAAACGTGAGGAAGGCATTCAGAAGCCCATCAACATCTTGCAATGGTGATTGAACAGTTGAACTTGAAAAACAGCTAGCTGAGTTGATTGAGTCACAACAAATTCCCAATGTATCAAAATGGGCACGGATGTATATGAAGCAAGTGATGGCACAACTTGACATCACATGTTCATTCTGGCAGCCTGATCTGGTCTATACTTGGCATGTCTGGAAAATTTTGTGTAAATACTTTTTCAGCTACTGGATTATGCTGGATTATGCCCAAAACATCATAGAATATATTGCAAGAGTTTCAAACACAAGAATAGATCCAATCAACTGGAACAGACCACTGGTAGGTGATTTTGCTCTGACAAAGAATTATATCCCATTCACAAGCACTGGGATTGATCAAGGAAAGAGTTCCTGAACAAAGTTCGAAAAGATGATGGTGGTTTAAAGGGAATTACCAACAAGCTGAAACTCTCATGAAATACGTTTTGTTGCCCCAGGAATTGGCAAGACTAGCCAAGGAGACAGAGGAGATGACTGGCATGTGAACAACATGCGTCCTCTTTCCACCAATTGACATCAGCCAAATTTTCTCACCGGAGAAGAGTGTGAAACAGCTGTTGCAGTGTTACAGCACTGTAATCAATTTGCTGATACGTCACCTAGGCTGTACAATTGATGACAAAACAGGTGATGCCTGAGCATGTTTGAAAAGGACATATGGAACATGGAGATCAGTGGCAAGCAATCAAATCCTTTGTTGAATAGCACATTTGCGAACTACAAACCTATGGGACTGCATGATGAAATTAAAGTTTCTCAACTAAGAGGATGCATGCAAAACCATCAATTGAAGGATGCGAGAGAGTCATGTTGAACTGAAAGCTAAAATTCCTGTTTGCTGGAATTCTCGTCCAGCCAAGTCCAGTAGCCCAATTGACATTGAGAAATGTGGTTTCAAATCATGAATTCATGGTAATCAATTCCACTCTGATGAACAGTGATGCTCTCTTATTCCTTGTGTAGGCAAGAGTGAACTCAAACATGTCTTATGAAGACTTTGCAGTTCATGATGAAGATGAACCTCATAGAAAAATGACATCTGTTGATTACAGAAAACACCTATTTAATTATTGATGACATGTCAGTGGTTCATGAACTCATGTCTTCAATATCACCCAAACCTGCAAAACTGCGAAGCCTTTGCAAGGACATATAAACAATGCAAGAGCCATCAAGGTGGTCATATGATCTTTGACAATCATGTCAGACAGAACACTCTCAAGGATATCACCAGACGTCACCAGTCAGGCTCCCAACACAGCAACTGCTTTCCATGTTGGTGATCTGATGCATATTACTGACTTGAAGGTATTCCTGGTCAACAATGAAACAAAAGACTCCCTCACTCTCTACCTTGTCAGAAAAAGCCATTCAGCTAAAGATACCAATGTTTCAGTACGGATTTGATGTACAAAGCAAACGTGGAAGATTCGCAACATTAACAGCATCAGCACAACATAACGAAGCTGACACACTCATATGTTACATGAAGTGGAGATCTGTGCAAGAGAAAGGGGCATGCACATCATGACACAAGACACAGATGTGTTGTTCTTACTCTGCACAGAACTCCCGGTTCTTGGTCCTCAGATGTATATGTAATGGGAACTAGTGAACGTTGAAGAAAAACGTTGTTAAACTGATCTATGACAGTCTTGGCCTATCAAATTCTACAGCCCTTCCCAGATTTCACAGCCTAACAGGGTGTGTTACATTGACATAACAAGGTAAAGGTAAAAGACTGCTTTCAAGGTTTAACGAAAGCAACACCAGCTGTAATCACTGCATGGCCCAACTCGGAACTGAAGAGACATCATCCACCAGTGTCATCTCGGTGGTGTGAGCAGGTTCTGTGCCAGCTGATGAGTACCAAAACTGACTGCAAAACAGTGGGACAGCTTAGGTGGAAACATTTCAAAACCAGTCTGATAGTCAGGTATAGATATGATCCCCCCAACTGTTGGTGCAAGGCACCAGCATTTACTCAGAGCTCATATGCAAGCATTTATTTGGAACCAAGACCTTGTACTGGATCCAGTTATTGCAGACCTTGCAAGCTGGGCTGGTCAGATGCCACAGATGGTACAATATTTCCTGTCCTGTCTGAGTGCTGACAGCACCTTAATCTGTAGTTGAGCTCGTCAGGTGTGGCTGTGGAGCCAGCAATGTTTAGACGATGCACCTATAGAAGAACAATCTCACATGCACAAATATGTGTAACTGCGAAGCTGAAGAAGCTGCACAAAAACACTATATGTCGAGATCAGCAACTGGAAGAAAACTCAGATGAAGATATTCAATCATAATGTTATGATGACATTGGTGCAACTGTAAAATTTATTGCATTATGTCTCTCCAGAAATATGGATTTGGACATATAAACCATTGTCTTGTTGTTCTGGTAAGTGAGATGCTACACAAAATGTGCTGAAATGGTAGCCATTTTGAAATTGAAGATGGCTGCCATAGTGGTATTAAAAAAATGAAACCAACCCAGTTTTCTTGTTCAGGGTAGAAGGGTGTTAAAAAATATGGTGCCAAGAATGTAGCAAAATAAATGCAACATTACATAATGACCTGCAATACACATGGATGAAGCTAATCATGAAGACTTACTCCATTATTAATGGTGATGTCAGAAAAACAGTTCTATTATCTGCTCTGGAAAATAATATTCGTCCACTTCAATCTTCTTCTTCCATGTAACTTTCCCAGAAAAATGACAATGCCATATTTGATCGTATCTGTGTAGGCACTGACCTGAAAAACAAAAACAAGTTAAAATAAAACGGATATTTAAATTTCAACAATATAATAATGGTTTAGAGTAGACTTTTAATGTGTGGATATATATATATATAATATATATATATATATATATATATATATATATATATATATATATATATATATATTGTTTATTACGCAAAATAGATTAAATGATAAGAAAAACTAGAACGTCACTCTTCAACATCATGACATTGACAGATATCCTCCGCCAATTATTGTAGCACTATAATATTTACACCAAGTTTGATGATCCCTTCAGACGTTCTTAAGTTATCGCTCCAGAGGAAGGTCGAGGAATATGTTTGGATAAAAGAAATATCTTAACCTACCTTACTTGCATTATAAACAAGAAAAAAAAACATTTGAAAAAAATGTAAAACAGAGCTCTGTTCTTCATTGCATGCCACTGGCGGCCCTGGTGGCCAAAAGTGCAGCCAATAATACACAATGTGAAATACCCCCCATCATAATCTGCCATAAATGCTATCAAATTGACCTAATGGTTTCAAATGAGTGTTCCAAGCATAAAAGTAACTTAACTACATCAGTAGATGGCAGTCACAAACAATTATGCTTGCAGACAAGTTAACCACTACGAAGAAGAGTAAGTGGTGGCGGGGTCTAAGAGCAGCCATGACAGAGTCCTGCAGTGGTGTGGCGGCTCTTACACTAATGTCTTGTCAGCAAAAGTGGCCCCCTCTAAAAAATAGAAGATCACTGACATAGAGGGATGAAATCTCAAAAAACAACCAAACAAGGTGGGAATGACACCACATTACGATTCCACAATACGACACCACAATCCTTTTATGGACTACCATCACGATATATTTTGACATTTTAGTTTGTTGTGGGATTGTGATGGATGAAGAAAAATAATGAAGAATAATAATAACAATGAAAAATGACACCACATTACGATGTCACAATACGACACCACAACCTACTTATGCAGCACGCGCTTCCGGGACCAAGCAGCTGCCATGTTGGAATACCCTTCCCTCACTAGAACGCGAGAGTACAGGAATAGCTGAGTGATAAGCACTGGATTTCATCAGGTTCTATTGACAGATTGATTACATTTGTTTCCACATTTCCACTTTTGTTTGTTTTCCTTCAGAGCCTTGTAATAGAACCATGAAAGTGACTGACAAAACTGAGAGTCTGAATTTAGTAAGTCAGAAGTTTCTTGTTGAGTTGTTTCAGTGCGAGAATAATTGAATTTCAGATCCTCATACAATAGAATGAGAGTGGGGAAGGGGGTTGTTGTTTAAATAACTATGTTCCTTACAGACAGAGTCCACAACTATGTCCTTACAGACAGAGTTCACAACTATGTCCTTACAGACAGTCTATAACAATGTTCCTTACAGACAAACTCCATAACGATGTTCCTTGCAGACAAACTCCATAACAAATTTCCTTACAACAAACTCCATGACTATGTTCCTTGCAGACAAAGCCTTGAACAAAACAACATAAACACACACACAAACACAAAAGACACAAAGACTCGTTATCACTGGGAATCATTTTACTGGTGATTATAGCAATATACATAACATGATAAAATTAAACACATCAGTAGAAACAACCCGAATCGGCGACTCTGATCAGACAAATCCTATAGAGTTGAAACTTCACTGCGAGAGACAAACAACAATAAATGATAATAATAATAATAATATAACATCGTTTAAACATTTCAAATATCTTATTAAATGTAAAAATAAAGTTCCCTTACCTTACTTTTCGGAATAAAACAGTGATGCTTTTGGTCACTTTTAACTGGTAAGAATGCCTGATTGCAGACAAAAGCACAACAGAACACCAGCTGTTCCACTGAAACCAGTGCAGGGTGTGTTACATGTGGACATATACAAGGTAAAGGTAAAAGAATGCTTTCAATGACAAAAATGTAATGTCATTACATGCGGAATGAAACTGAAACTTCTCGGGTGTTCCAAGATAGCTGGTCGCTGGTGCACTCGCCGCCTGTCGTTTTTAAAAAATAAATAAAATGCTTAACGTTTCATATCTTTTATTTTGGTATGGATTAAATCATCTATGTTATTTAATTGTTTTAATACTTTTTCAGTTGATTTGGGGGATGGTTTGGATAGGTGTATTGCTTTTGGAATGGTTCTGTCACTGTCCATTCCACCCCCCCCCCCCCCCCTCACGATGCTGGCCTGTTTGGTGAGTGCACATTTACGTTTGATTTCTTTACGGAATAAAAACATTAATGTTATATCTATTTTTAAATTTTGGGTTGCGTGCAATAGCCCAGAGACAAAGTAACTTCCTCACGTTTCAATCACCACCTTGCTTCAGCAGTTATCGAGGTAGGTCGGGCTACAGTTTTACATTGTTTTGAGCGTTGAACAACTACAAACAGAAGAAGTAGAAATGGCGTTTTAGAGATCTATCAATATGGTACTTTCACGATGTATTGTGGCGTTTTTTAAAGTCTTGGTAGTTCAGAAAATGCTTGAGAATAAAAGGTATGGCTTTTAAATGCTTGTGACTTCACTCTATAGTAGTTCATGAGCATATCATTGTGTACACATTTGAATGGGTGTCATTTTTTTCCCCAATCATCCCTCTATATGGAGTACTCCATCATACTGCCAAATGCAACCAAAAGAAAGATCCCCAATGGGGAGAAACAAATCAGATGCAAAGAAAATGGCAATCTACAAGTCACTTGACACTCAAGAACAGACACAGGCTTGGGTTGAGGATCAACGCCCAAAACAAGCAGCCTTCAGGACAGCATGTTGGGCATCCTTAGAAGTGAAGCATTTCAATACAAGTTGAAACACATTTTGCAACACCCAAGATTGGTAATTCATATGAAATCATAAAGCCAACATTCCCAAATTTGTCATGCAAGAGATATTTAAATACATATTTAATTTAATTTCCCCAGGCAATGCTGGGTACTTCAGTGAGTTCTACAGACTTATACCAAGTCTGACTTAGATCCCTTCAGCCATTCTTAAGTTATCAGGAAACGAAAAACTATCACGGACGGACGGACAGCATGACGGACAACTCGAAAACATAATGCCTCCGGCAACTTTGTTAGCGGAGCATAACAAATAGAATTTTCTCAATCTTGATGTTCTCATTTTAACCCACTCTGTGCATATGTAAAAAAAAATGTAGTCATTTGACACATAATGTGCCATACATTTGTCACAACCATGACTTAGGTTTTATGCATGTTGTTAAGGGTTAAGGGGAGCACGCTAGGGATCACGAGGGCATTGCTCGGACCTGCTTCCTGACCTTCGACCCTGAAGCCGATGAGTCACGGATAACTCCACAGCCCAACAGATTGCTAAAACAGCCACAGATGCCAGTTGAGGAACTAAATCTGGCAGGTCCTCACGCCCAATTATCGCGTTACCTTCCGGTATTTAGTTATCCCAACTGGGAACCACACTCTCAACTTCCCACCTTTGTCTACATATTACGTATGGCCGAGCAAACCGTTGGTGGGATACTGGCTAATCTAGCACAGCAAATCAATAGGGTACACTCTCTTATATTTATTATGTACACTATGTCTAACCAATGGGGAAACAGACAATCGAGCAGGTTGGAAGCAGTACTAAAAGATTCAAGAAAGGTACGTATTTACAGGCAATATTCGCAAGTATAACAGAATGAAGTGACACCAAGAACAGAACTTAAACCCTAAGCACGAAAGATCCCCTACACATTCTTAACTTATCAAAACACAAGACAGGCATGCTTCACTCACTCCGGTGAAATTGGAAAGAAGAGAGGGAAGAAGTTTGAGGCGTGGTTGCGGCCTCTCGCCACCAGATGCAAGCCGGCGGGTTACGTTGGTCCCAAAGTGGAGGAAGGGAGGGAAGGGAAGGAAGGTAATGTGGTTGGTGTGTGGTGCAGTATGTTGGAAGAGGTGCGGCGTGTGCAGCGGAGGTGCGAGAGGAAAAGTGTGTATGCTTATCAATCTCTCGCCAGATGAGCTAAGAGGGTAATCGCCAATTGCTCTTTCTCTTGTGCATCTCAAGTCGATGAATTAGAATGAAGGAAGGCTCGACACAGACAGGCAGGAAGGCAGGTAGCTCTTGTTCACAGTCACGTTCCGATCGCTTGGGCGAGGCGGGACTCGGGGGGGGGGGTGGGTTGCCCAATCGCATTGCTTTCCCACTGGCTCTCCTTGACGCAGTGTGATGTCACATTCTCTTACTTGCCATTACGTGCAGTGCCCACATCTTGGCAGCACCGCAGAACTAACAGAGGGGGATAGCAGCACTAATCATGGCTTTGAATGTGTGTTTTGAAACATAATGGGTGTACTGTAAAACATGTTGCATTGTGTGCATGGTTGTGTTGTAGGGGAAGGAAATGCGGGGAAGGAAAGGTTTAATGGGGAGCGGTGATTGGATTGACGAAGAGAGGGATTTGAAAGGATTTGGTGATGAGCGGGATTACAGAGGGAATCGGTGATGAGCAGGATTATGGAAGGAATCGGTGGTAAGCGGATTATGGAAGGAATCGGTGGTGAGCGGGATTCCGGAGGGGAAAGAGTTACACATGGGTAGAACCTGCAAGATACTCATATGCATTTTCCCCATCCCTGATATGAGTGGAAAGGTAACTTAACGAGACACAATTACTCTGGAAATATCTAACAAGGTAATCCCTATGTGTTGAGTGTGACACCTAGGGATTTCAAAACCGCAACAACATGTTATCGAGACCACACTACCGGTCAAAAGTTTTAGAACACCCCCATTTTTCCAGTTTTTTACTGAAATTAAAGCAGTTCAGTCCAGTGAATAACCTGAAATGAACAAAGCTAAGCGGTAAACTGCCAGAGGTTAAAAAAAAAAGTTTAGTTTCCCAAAACTGCAAATAATGTAAATTTCAGAGTTGTTAAAAAAGGCCCTTTTCAGAGAACAAGTAATGAGTTAGCAACTGCAGCTGTTCTGCAGCAATGTAAATAAATTAAGCCTTGAAAGTTGATGCAAAACAATTCCTACAGGTGTCCCAACTTTTGTTGATTAGTTACAAACCCTCTGTCTTTATAAAAGCAGTGTTGAAACAGACTGTGTGCTACACCTCTGAAGCATTATTTGGACAATGTTGCACTGCAGGAAGTAGTATATTGTTATCATAATGGCAAGAAAAAGACAATTAACAAGGAAGACAGACAGATCATTATAACCCTTAAAAGTGCAGGTCTTACCTTTGGAGAAATTGAAAAGCAAGCCAAGGTGTCAGTGAGTACAGTTTCCTACACCATCAAAAGGCACTTGGAAACTAGAGGAAACTCTGACAGGTAGAGGTCTGGCAGACCCAAAGCCACAACACAATCAGAAGACAAGTTTCTGAGAGTCAACAGCTTGCGTGATAGGCGGCTCACAGGACAGTAGCTTCAAGCACAGTTTAACACTGGTCGAAGTAAGGAAGTCTCAGTTTCAACTGTGAAGAGAAGACTTCGAGCTGCAGGTTTGACAGGTCGAGTGGCAGTAAGAAAGCCATTGCTAAGATGGCAAAATAAGAAAAAGAGACTTGCCTGGTCATGAAGCACCGCCAGTGGACGACTGAAAACTGGAAGAAAGTCTTATGACCGATGAATCAAAATTTGAAATCTTCAGTTCATCACGCAGGGTTTTTGTACGCCGTCAAGTAGGCGAAAGGATGGTTCCTCAGTGTGTGACACCAACTGTCAAGCATAGAAGAGAAAGCGTGATGATCTGGGGCTCTTTTGCTGGATCCAGAGTCGGCGACTTGCACAGAGTGACTGGCACCCTGAACCAAAAGGGCTACCACAGCATTTGCAGCCCATGCAATACACTCTGATCTCCACCTAGTTGGTCAGGGGTTCATCCTACAGCAAGATAACGACCCAAAACGTACCTCCAGGCTATGTCAGAACTACCTTTGAAGAAAAGAACAAGACGGTAGGCTTCAAATCATGGAATGGCCAGCACAGTCTCCAGACTTACCCCCATCAAGCTGGTTTGGGATGAAATGGACAGAGGGTGAAAGCAAGCAACTGACAATGCAACATATTTTTGGGAACTTTTGCAACAGTGGTGGGAAGAACTTTCTGAACAATATTTGATTCCATTGTAGAACGAATGCCACGAGTATGTTCGGCTGTTATATCTGCAAAAGGTGGTTACTGATGAGTCAAAAATTTAAATTAAATTTTGTTAAACAAAACGATTCCATGATTCTTTTTTGTCTGCAATTGTTTATTTGTTCTATGCTTTAATTTCAGAGTACATTGAAACATTAAACTGCTTAAATTTCAGTAAAAACTGGAAAAATGGGGGTGTTCTGAAACTTTTGACCAGTCGTGCACTTCAAACAACATGTGCAAAAGTTATGCATTATCCTGTTCAGATAAACTGTTAGAATTTTGGTACCATATCAATGAACACTGCATTGATGAAAGTTCTTGCGAATGTCATGGGACTTCAGTGCAAATCAAAAATACTGATCTGCAAAGTTAGACTTTTTCACTTCAACAACATTCATTAACCTTTTTTTGCTCACTTTATAAACCACACCATTAATCTACCATTGTGGGAATAACTCTTAGGGGTTAATAAGTGCTTTGTATAGTGCAGATATTTCCTTGAGGGGTGTTTTCGAATAAGCATGAAGTAATTAAATGTGATTTCAGATAAGCATTACTTTATGTATTTATCAGGTCAGGTATGGGAGCATGTCTATGGGAGGTCAGGTATGGAACTAACACCTCGAGGGCACCCAAAAGGATATCTAAAATCTCCGCAAAGATGACTGCATCATCTGCGAAATCAAGGTCAGAGATCTTGACATTCCCAAATGATGCACGCAGCTTGATCTCTCCAACCTCCTCCCAGAATCCAGTCCATACAAGTGCTGAAAAGTGTGGGGGCCAGTACACACCCCTGACGAACTCCAGTAACAACTGGAAATAAGTCAGAGATGGTACCACCACATCTCACAGCACTCTCAGTAACCAGAGTAGAGTTTATACATCAGATCGATCAGTTTTGGTGGCACTCCATGAAGACCAAGAATCCTCCAGAGGGCATCCCGATTCACTGAATCAACGCTTTACAGAGATCAACATAGGCTGCAAGCAGCCCCTGCCGAAACTCTAGTCTGCGTCTGGTGAGGACCCAAAGAGCAAGGATACAGTCAATCATTGACCTCTTGGTGTAAAGCCTAACTGCTCTGGATGCTGGTGCTCAAGCAGATGGTGGCGAACCCTATCAAGAATTATCCGAGCAAAGACCTTGCCCGGCACTGAGAGCAGTGTCACCCCTCAGTAGTTGTTTGCAGTCTTGGCGATCACCCTTCCTTTCCAGAGAGGGACAACAAGGCCCCTCTTCCAGTCAGTTGGGATGATGCCTGTGTTCCAGGCAGAGCACAGAACTGCATGCAACAACATGAGTGCAGCATTTCCACCAGCTTTGAGAAGTTCAGCATGGATGCCACAGATCCCAGGAGTTTACCCCATTTCAACTGGTTCACCGCAGCCTGTATTTCCAACAAACAAAGGTGGACCACAGTTGATTGGAGGGTCAGCAACAGTGATTGTAACACCCCTGATGTCCAACTCGACAGCTCGTGGATCAGCCTGGTACAACCGCTCAAAGTAACCAGCTCAGTGGGCCTTCACTTCGGACGCCTCTGTCAAGAGCCCACCACCCTCTGCTCTAACTGCAGTACACCGAGGGATGGGCTTAGATGAACGCAATGCGCGAATTCCTCTGAAAGCAGGACGAGAATCACTTGACCACAAGTGATGCTCTACCCCCTCACAGATTCCTCGCACAAAGGCCTCCTTGTGCACCCTTAGTGCACGTACAGTTTTACGCCTCAGCTCCCTGAACAGCTCAGCTCTGCC
>CM068953.1:175567352-175580501 GCA_035128595.1 Eptatretus atami | reverse complement strand
TTATTCAACAGAGTAGACAGTGACAGAACCAGGGGCCATAGCCTGAGAGTGAAGAAGAGGAGAGTTAAGACGGTAGTAAGGCAGGGACTTTCACTCAGAAAGTAGTTAATGCATGGAATGACCTCCCTGGAAAGGTAGTGGCAGCAGAAAAAGTAGTTAAGTTTAAATTAGAATTAGATCGGTACCTGGAAGTTATGGAGATAGAAGGGTATGGGGATGTTGATAAGACTTTTCGGTAGTTTGAGTATTGATGGGTGATTGTGTACGAAGTGCTGTTGGTGGGGGTCTTGCTAAGGGGGGTTGTGTGGTTGATGTGTGTTTTTAACCAAGCCCATGCCCCCTCTCCGAGGGGAAGAAAATGAAACAAAAATAAAAAAAACACCAAAAAAAATAATAATAATAATAAAAAAAACAAAAACTACAAATACAAAAATATACAAAAAAAGCACAAATTTTTTTTCTTTCATCTATCTATAATTCCAGCAATCTCTGTGTGTCTGTGTGTCTGTGTGTCTGTGTGTGTGTGTGTGTGTGTGTGTGTGTGTGTGTGTGTGGGTGTGTGTGTGTGTGTGTGACCGCTGTTTCTCGACAACCTCTGGTCCGATCTAATTGAAACTTGCCAGGTATGTTGCTGGCGACCTGAGGATGTGCCTTTTCAAGGTTTGATATTAATCGGACAAGTGCTTCCCAAGTTATGGCCATTTATTTACCAAACCAATGGCAAGACACGGTGCTGCGTGGGCGTGGCCGTGGGGAAGGGAACCTCAGCCGCGTTCGCCATTACGGGTTACAACGTACGGGCTTCCGGAGAGTGATGACTTCGTGTATTCTAATATTTCTCGATTTCTTATGCGCATTTATAGATAAACACAATGGCCCAAGTTATGATCGTTTTCATATTAGACGGTGTATAAATTTCGGTAACATCAGAGTGCTGGTATGCTCCGAACCAGGAGTAAATTTTTTCTCTCTCTTCTCTTCTCTTTTTGTTT
This sequence comes from Eptatretus atami, assembly GCA_035128595.1. NCBI lineage: Eukaryota > Metazoa > Chordata > Myxini > Myxiniformes > Myxinidae > Eptatretus > Eptatretus atami. Next base: position 175,579,509 of record CM068953.1, on the reverse strand, counting down.
TTCCTTGCCACGACATTGCGAAAAGGTAAAATACCTTGGCGCTAATTGAATAATTGGGTATTAAAAATAAATTGCGAATAATCGCAACTGCGAATAATATCGAACTTCCGGGTCACGCACGTATGGGCACGTGAGAGCGAAGAAACGGCCTGTGTGGTTTATTTATTTATTATTATAATTTTTTTTTATTGTGTTTTTTTTTTTACGGGCACGTACTAGTTAATTAAAATGATCTTGGGTTGGTGTGGTGTTCATGCAGGCATGATTGGCTGAATGGCCTCCACCTGTGTTGGATTTTGTTGTTGAAATAGTGGTGTCCAACAATTTCGTAATGATTTTATGCGATTTGTCCTTCATTTTAAAAAGAGATTTTTTAAAACCTAGTAAAACACTCCAAACAATTCAAAACAAAGAATAATGAATACACCATACCTCGATTCGAGCTGCTTGTAATTTGTGCTTTGGCAAGTTTCATGGCAACATCATCAATTGAGTCATAACTGTAATAATCTGCAAAACAATACAGAATCAATTAGAGAGTTCAGCCAACACCTTACCCTTGAAAAAAAGGACATCTATGAGCAGCAAATTTGATTGGTCGAGATGCCATAAAATGCCATAATATTTTGTCCAAGTACTGCTGAACGGAAGGGTTTTTGAAAGTACCAAAAAAGGCGATTTGTGTTCTCCAGTGTTCAAGTATATAATTCAATTGAAATAAAATAAAGACTTTAAAGGTTGTAGAAAGGAAAACATGTCGGAAGTTTACCGCCATTGATGCGGCGTCTTTTCCACCACCGTATTTAACACATTACGTGAGTTTTTCGTGCCTGTTGTATGCGTCCATTATGCCATCCTTAAAAACAGTAAGTTTTCCTGTTTGGAATGATTTTCAATTTTGTTTGACTGCCAGACTCCTACCATCACTACTCCCTCTACCCTTGCTCTTCCACTTCCCCTCCCTCCTCTCACTCCTCCCCCTACTCTCACTACTCTACTCCCCCTCCCTCCTCTCACCATTCCCTCTAGCCTTGCTCCTCTGCTTCCCCTCCCACTACTCCTTCTACCTCCCCTCCTTCCTCTCCTTACTCCCCCTACCCTCACTCTGTGTACATTCTCCTCACCCTCCCTCCTCTCCCTCTACTCTCACTTCTCTCCTCCCCTCACTTCTCCCCTACCCTCGCTCCTCTACTTCCCCTCCTCCTCTCACTACTCCCACTACCCTTGCTCTTCTACTTCCCCTCCCTCCTCTCACTCTACTCTCCCTACCATCCTCTCCCTCTCTCCCCCTACCCTCACTCTTCTACTAACCCTCCCTCCTCTCCTCCCCTTCTCTCTTTCCCCCCCTCCACACTAATCGTCCACCACATGCACTATCTCTGATCCAGTGTGCTCATCAAAACAAAATGGCTATTCGAATGCATTTCTGTGTAAAAACGCCGATATTTGTCCAACTTTCTCACCTTTGACTGCAACTAAAATTTGAACCATCTTAACGACTCCAAAAAATGAAATCAGAAGGTGAATTAGAGTTAAGATATAGCCATGAAGGAATCTGATGGATTTTATATTACAGGCCTTAATTTCACTTAAAATGCATTTTTGTCAAAAAAATGCAAATTTTCTTCCCATTTTTTTTTTTGCATCAGAAACTTACACCATCTTTGCAATTTCAAAAAATGAAATCAGATATCGAATTAGAGTGAAGATATAGCCGTGAGGAGTGGAAGAAAGTGCGAGCCTTAAAAAGAAGGCTCCACAGGGCAAACAAAATGGTGCCAATTTGATTTTGCGGCCCCTCCCCGAATGGTGGAAGCCCCACCCTGAACTGGGACGCTCCTCCCCAAGCGGACAGACAGACCGACGGAGATTATTTTACAGACTACTGTTTAATAACAGTTATTAAACAGCAAAAGTACCCGTCGCTTTGCTGATCGATTTAATCAAAAGACAACACGTTGTACTTCACAAAATTTCTGGTCTATTCACTCTATAATTTGCCCGAGGTCATCTTCCATTTACGTGGAAGTCAGCTAACATCACCTTCGTCAACCATTCTTGCTGCTTATTTTTGGCATGAGCAAAACTCACTTCCGCTTCGCTGCGAAGCTCAGTGATGGATGCTTTGGTTTGAACCTCTGCTTAAAATGAGTGGAATGAAACTTTTTGAAAATTTGAATTGTTCTCACTCAGATTTCAACATCGCCGTATTACATGTTATCACGTTGTTTAAACTTTAAAATTTCTTTATACAAGAATAAGATGATTTGTAATACCAGATACCAGCAGGTGGTGCTATATGATACATATTTACATGGAGATAAATGGGGTGTTCCCCCCACTCTGAACCCCTTCCCCTTGATATGCTACCCCGACAGAAAGCATACAAGGGATATGCAACATGCAAATATTTGGTTGATTTGGTTCAGTAGTTTTTTTCGTTTTTTAATCATATGTAAACAAACAAACACGAATTGAGCTTTATATATTGGATGATTACATCATATGATTATTCCAGCATGCTTTCCACAAGGGTGGATGATTTTTTATGAGTTCCCTAACAAGGAACTTCAATGCAAGAGGATGTCTTTCGACCCATCAAGCCTGTGCAATGGTTGCCAACCCAACTGTCCATGCTCTATCCTTTTTAAATGCTGAGCGTCAAGCAAGAAAGCAGCGCGTGCCTTTTCTAAAGTCTTTTTATGACTCGGACAGGGTCGAGATTGAAATGCAGACCTCCCAGATTTAGGGCAGACACTCGACCATTACGCTACCGAATCTGGTTGATGTCAAAGACATGTTTTTTATTTTATTTATCAGTAATGACAGTACAACTTCAGACTTTAATAACACCTTCCTCTTCGTTTTTCATGATGTGAGCATTTTAAATCCCTTCAGCTATATATGCTTGTCTTAAAAAAACAGTGGAAGCCAAGATAAAAAGAGAACATTTTGGTCACAGCTTTACTACAAAGACATTTTGTTGCTAAAGGAGACAATGAAACTATTTGTCAAGTGTTGTATATCTCTGAGATAAGTATCCAAAATATGTAGCAACATGAAACCACAATTTAATGTAATATGTGTGTTGTTAGACACTTAGTACAAGTTGGCTGGCTGTGGTGTTGTTTCTTCGATCCAGCAGGATTGCAAGCTCACCTTCACACCTCGGCTCATTCCCTGTCCATTCACGGTTCACAAGACACGTTCGTTTTCTGGACCCCATCATGATGAGTTTTGGGTTGGAGCAGCTGTATGTAATTGTGGACCCCTGATCATAATTTTCATTTGATTGGTCAACTCCAAATGGCAGCCCTGGGTTGGAGCAATACGTATCTGTGGATGAGAACAAAATTATCAAGCGTTTGCAATAATACTGTTACAGATGTTGTCTAGGTGGTAAAATGGGGGATAGATTACAATAGTTATTTAATAGTGCATGTTGGAATAAGTGTGGTGTCATTGCTGTAATTAAAGAGATAGTGTTAAGCAGTGTTTAGAGAGCTCTCGTCTTCTCCATCACAGTGTTTGTGTCGAAGCACCATCTTTCCTCCTTCCCTGCATTCTTCAACATTTCACCGTTGTACGACTTGTCTATGTGTACATTTACATTCTGAAGCAGTTTGCAGCCCCACAGCACAACCACATCGCACAACTGCGCAATAATGTCGTGAGGTGCTGGGGAAATGCCTATATATGGACATATGGCAAGCTCAAGAGCAAAGGACAGCATGTGGTTTGGAAATTTTCCCCGACTTGCCCTGCCAATCAGCACAGCCCACCGATCGTCGCCTGACAGGCCACGTTTGCCAATGGGTGTATGCTGGGGGGTGGTCCAACACATCCCACATAACTTTATACAAGCCCACACACTGCGCTTGTTGGTGCATTTCTCTTCTTTGTGGTGCTTCGCTCTTGCTTCTGGATCCCTGCTGCTGCTGCTGCTGCTGCCGGTCGTCATGGTTGAGGCACGTCACGGCAGTGATTGCAAATCACCCTTTAGCATTATCCCGACCCTTTTTCCGAAGGATCGGCTTCTTCTTCCTCCGACCATAAAATCGAAGGGATTACACCACATACAGGTTTTGTGTCCTGAGAAGCGAGGCGGTAGGGCCGGTAAACCGGAGGAGGCAAAGGCAGGCCACAAATGTGGCATCGTCACACACGTAACAGACTCGAGTGCATCATGTGACGATTTGTTGAGCACGCGAAGTACACGAACCTCATGATGCCCATACGACCACCCGTCACTCATCCTTACAATCATGCCCCTTCCATATCCACACCCACGCTTCCATCCGTCACTCATCCCTATGAAATCACACTCTCACCGTAACACTCACATAGGTGACTAACCCCTCGCGTCTTCCGCCCATTCGTGCACGTGTGCATCATTATTCGTGCAGGTTTGTGTCATTTTTTCCCCTGAAGCCGCTAGCGTTACCATGGTCACTGATCCCTGTAACTATACCCCCAGCACAATAGCCACGCTCCCAGCATCATAACCGTGCATCCATGTCACGTGCGCGTCGTCTGGTTGCTTGCGGTCCGTGCTGCCACTCGATACCTGTGCACTCTGAGGTGCCTCCCCAGCTCACTTTTGCGGTGGGTTAGTGGTGTGCTTATGACCTAGTTGGACTGGCACTCGAGGTGCTGCAGGGACTGCCCCAAACCGATCTGCTGTGCACCCGGAGGAAAGACCATGCCATGTGTGATCATCGCTTGTGGAGCAGGTTTCCATCTTCTCTCCGTGTTGTCTATTCTCTCTCTGTGCCACGTGCCCCCGAGTGAATGTGATAAGTTATTCGTTTAGGTCTGTCGAGATCCCGAGGGTGCACTGGATTATTTATTTTATAGTCATTTGATGCAGTCTCTGATCATCGCTTTGTGGCCGTGATTTTTTTTTTACTCTCCCCCACCCCTGCCCACGTTTCCTTGTTGCTAAATTATTGTTCGATGATAACTTGTGTGTGGTCATCGGGAGCGGCGCCTCCGTAGCGCATCGTCAATCTATTGGACGGGAAAATTGGGTTCACACTGTCAAAGTGCTTGTGAAGCACATTGCTTGGTAGACTCATTCAGCTAATCTTGTCAGGCAGATTCACCACGGTCATGTTCTTAAATGCTGATTCACACCAAATGAAATGGGCAGATGCAAGGACCTTTTCAATGCTTACTTGCCATTGGCGCAACCGTCGTGGAAGACGTTTGACTGCAACAATACTTTACAAGTATAGGTTTCAACATTCTACTGTTGAAACCTATACTTGTAAAGTATTGATTTCAAGTGAAGCCAATTCACCACGTACTATATAGCCAGGCGATTTCAAGTCCTAAGACAGTTTCACCACGTATAGTCAGACAGTTCCACATCAGGAAGTTCCACCACGTTTCGTCAGGCAGTTTCAAGTGAAGTCAGGCAGACTAATAAAGTATAAGTTTCAAGTGACCATCTGGCTTTCAGTCTAAAATCACTGCATTCTTTTATTTTTTTGTATACACTGTTGAGATGTAACACACAGAACGTACAACAAGGGGAGCAGGAGACAAGAGGGGTCGGAGAGCGAAGGAAAAAGCAGTGTGGAACAGAGGCATGAGGATATCTGTGGAAGGGAGAGGGATGGGGTGGGATACACAGGGTAAACAAGATGGACACTATAGGGACTTTCAGGTCCTTGTACGACAGGGACATTCAAGAAGGAAAGTAGAGGTTTCAACATTCTTTTGTTGAATTACACAATAAATGTCCATTTCTCTTCTTCACCGTTGTACGACATACACAATTCGGATGAAACTTGACTACAACCTTCATCACCCATGATTGCTTTGAAACAGGAGATTACATCAGATAATTGGTTTGATTATTTGATATGAAATTCCATAATCCAAAAGTTTGAAGGTAAAAAATAAAATAAAAGAACTTCACACTCACCACCTCGGTCACAAGCTGACAGAGTGCCATTCCAACGTCCATTGGACATGCAGGTTCGTTCCTGAGAACCCATGAGCTGAAAACCAGGTTCGCATTTAAAATGAAGAGTTTCTCCAACTCTGAACCATGATTGCCTTCTACGATTCTCCACCCAGCCATCTTTGATTTGAACGTTACCGATACAAGTAACAGCTAGTAGAACCAGGGTGGAAAAAAAAAGAAAATTACAAGGACATACAAGAAAAGACAGGAGAAGCCCATTTCACCCATCATGCCTCTGTTTTATCCATATCCCATGAACGTAAAATATTAGTTTCCTTATCTTTTATGGACTGATCCCATTCTTACATTCCACTTAATGTAACTCGACATCCCTTTAATGTCAACAGCAGAGAATTAGGCAGTGCATACGATCATTAACATCCACAACCGAAATTCAGACAGGACAGCCGACTTTGCATCCCTATTGGAATGATGGTGTGCTCTTAAATACAGAGCCCGTTGCAGGCACTGCCGTCAAACAACAGTTTTTCATGAGAGATGCTGCAGAGCGAGCAAATTCAGCATCCCGCTGCCCTCAATGTACTTGTTTTCAAGTCCCATTATGGAGTAATCTCCCAGTGTCACAAAAATGTATAAAATATCACATCAAAAATCTCAATTCTGAAAGGCGTCAAAAATCTCCAAAGAAAACGAGGCATTCAGCGATTGCAACACACTTGACACGGGCACGTGCAGGGTATTGTTAAATCTAGTTATTTAGATTGATTTCTGAGATGCTGTCACAACGATCGGAAGTGAATTCCTAATATCGTTGAGTGACAATTGCCACATTTTATTTCAAAGTTGTGAATATGGTGGACACATGGTCTTCCATGTCTGACACAGGTAGCGAGCGTTCAAGTGAGACAGATTCCGAATCATTGAATTGAAATTTTGTAAGAGTAACACAGGTAATGTGGAAAGAAAGCTAAGGCTGAAGAACAAATTTTGTGGGGCTTTGAAGTATGACACAACATTTAATAGAGTATTATGTTAATTTAGCCATAAAACTTACCTGTTGAGAGAGCCATATACAGCTTCAGATTTAACATGTGCATGGAAGTTAGTAGAATAACATCTAATTCTTTAATATTAAAAAATGCGGTGCTTGTGTATTTTCACTTCAGTGCACCAAAATTTTTTTTTTTACAAATATATCCTCGCAACAATTTCCGTGGAGAATCTCTAAGTGGAGGATCTGTAAGTCTTACTCACGTGTTGTTTCTTGTGACTTATTTTGTTCACAGCCTACAGTTTTCATCGAAACTTCCTGAAACTTGGCATATATATGTAAAAATACCCCGCGCAGACAGTAACCATCTCCGATTTTAAATTCCTCCGAAAAATAGTTATGACGTCAAAATATCTCCGCTAATGGAAATCGCCTAAAAAATTATCTCCGAAACTAGGCAAGCTTTTTGAATTCTGTTTGCGAAATCGAACAGGGATTAGCAGAGATGAATTACCGCACATATGATACATCACTATGACGTCATATCAATTTTTATGACATTCCTATTTTTTGACTTTTTTGTTTCATTTGTTTCACAGCCACAGTTTTCATCGAACTTCCTGAAACTTGCCATGTATATGCAGAAAGCCCCCGCGCAGGCATAACCATCTCCGATTTTGGAAATTCTTCCTAGAAAAAAAGTTGACGTCAATATATCGCCGCTAATGGAAATCGCCTATACCATTATCTCCGAAACTAGGCAAGCTGTTTGAATTTGTTTGCGAGAATAAGCCGGGCATTAGCACAGTAATTATCGCAAACCTGATATATCACAATGACGTCATATTCGTTTTTATGACGTCATCATTAAGAGGACGAGGATCTTAGCTCATTCGAGCTTGTTTTTATTACTTTGGCCTCTTCCTTTTTTTACTTTGAAAGCTCAAATCACAGACTGCATAGTAGGGTGCTTCATAATAGGGGGTAAAAAATAAAAGTATGAATATTCATGCTCCTGGGTGTTGCCTTTATTCCATTTGACAGTAGAAACATACACACCAAATATGAAGCAGATGGAAGATGTTTAGGGGTTCCTCAAGTTGGCACAATATTGTTGAAATTTGCCAAACTGTAACTGACAACTTGCCGTCGAATATGCACAACGCAGTACACTTCACAATTAATATGGTTGTTTGATATTTTCAAAACCACAGCAGTCATATAGGATGAAAAAAGTTTTTCCAAGAGACCTAGATGAGCTTTTTGACATGCAGTTGCCAAAGCCCTCTCCATAATGGACATAATTGTGCCAACTTGAGGAACCCCTAAATATCATGGAATTTTGTTCATGTTTGACCTATAAGTTCTTATGGGGTATTGGAACAAAGGCAAAATAAGGGAGCAGCAAAAATCAAACTTTCATTTTTTTGGAACACCCTACAGTAGTGCATAGTCCTCATCGACGCCAGGTCTTAAATGAAACAAAAAAGGACTGGAGAGAAAGAGAAATTAAGAAAAAGAAGAATAATGTAAGCGTTTTTGAGGAAGTGAAAAACCTACCTTTTTTAAAAGGGGCAGGACATAACCATTAAGAAAGACACGAAAAGAGAAATAATTCCAGAGCTTAGTGGTAAAGGGGAGCAAAAAAAACAAACACCCGGTACACACCCTTTCTAAACCCCTCAGGGGCGCACCCGGCGCGGGGCCTCCCTAAACCCTCCCCTCCCGTCAAAAGTGATTGTTTTTAGCTCACCTGGAATGTTGTTCCAGGGAGCTTATTGGATGGTGCGTCGTCCGTCAGTCAGTCAGTCCGTCCGTCCGTTTCACAAATACTTGCAACCTCTTCCCTGAAACTACACATATGAATTAGATGAAACTTTACCACAACATTCTTCACTGTGTACATACCAAAGTTTTTTTTCATGGAATTTAAAAAAAAAAAAAATTCAGCCCCTTTGGGGGTCTACGGGGGTTGCCCCCCAAAATAGGTATTTATTTTCTTCTCAGAAATGACACACACGATTTTGATGAAACTTGACCACAACCTTCATCACCCATGATGTACCCAAGTTTGTTCATGGCATTAAAAAAAAAAAATCCATAGGTATTTACTTTATTCTCCATTACATATTTTGTGGGTCATCTATGTGCCTACCAGTGGTTCCCTGGTTATCTTATCTAGCCGCTAACAGGTGAGCGCCCAGGGGTGTTGCCCTTATGGTTTTCATTGGTGCTCATAAGTACACTGGTGCTCATAAGCCTGGTGTTGGCTTAGTGGCTAAGATGGCTGGTTAGATCCTAGGGTCCTGAGTTTGAGCACCCGTTGGCTGCTGAATTAACACCAGGTGGGGTTGACTCAGCCTGTCATCCTTCTGAGGTCGGCGAAAAAAATGATAGCTACCAGGCAGCCAAGCTGCTATACACAAGAACAGAACTGGTGCTCATTTCACCAACCTCAGAAGGATGACACACTGAGTCAACCCCACCTTTTGTTAATTCAGCAGCTGACAGGGCTCAAACTCAGGACATTAGGATCCCAATCCAACCACCCTAACCACTAAGCCAATGCCAGGCTTACAGTCATTATTAGTGCAATTATAATCAATACCCCAATGAGCCCAACGAAGCACTCATATGTAAGAAATAGTGCTGTTGGGAACACATCTCCATTGGAACCATGTTATAATTACCTCTTAGAGTGCTGTTTCTGAGAGCACGCTAGGAGGTTGGAACGCATCCACAGTGCTATAAAAGGTGTGAATGTTTCTCTGAAATCTGAAGGCACACTGATTAAATCAGTCACGATGGCGATTCGTTTTACCTGCATGTGTGGGTCGGAAATTAATCACAAATATATGTCTATTTTTCAATAAATTCAATGAATGACTGATTATTCAGCTGTGAGCTTGCAAGATCCTGAGTTAAATGACAGCTGATTTTGACTTTGCAGTGAATTTACAATCAAGCTCAATCATTAACCTGTGCTGTTTGAAAGGGTATACTTGCTCTTGAATAATAATTTGCTGCTCCTTCTGAAGAAAGAATGAAAATTATTATTGATGATTAATTATAATTATCCATGCTATTAACAGTCAAAAAAAACAACAATTTCTGAACAGACATAAACTTCCCATCAAGGACAATCGATGTCAATCATGTTACATGATTAGTGTAAGATTATTGTAAATATATCGATTTATTGAACATTCAATGGAGTTGATATAACTACGTGATTTTGAGCACTTACGTTTGCATTCTGGTGTCCTCGAGCTTTCACCGTATGCATTTACGAGTCTGGTCCATCTTCCCCTGCTTAAACAAGTCCTCCAGGCCACTGGAAATGGCCGATAACCCTCAGGACAGATGAAGAAGGCCTGACTGCCTTCTACAGCTTCCTCTGGCCAGGTAACCTCTCCATTTTTTATGTCAAAGTTCTTTGCACAATTTGTTGCTCGTCCTGTAGATGACATACAAAACAATATATGCCAAAAAAAAAAAAAGCCTCAAAATAAATTAAACATTTTGCTCTCATTTTTGTCAGAATGGCAAGGCATTTTCTTTCTGCAAATAAAGACAGTAAAAAAAAACCTAGTGCGGTACTTGGTAGAGCGCATCCCTCCTCCAGGCTGAACTTTACGTTTTGTATCCCACCGATAGGCCAGATCCGGATCTGGACCTGAACCAATATCAAATCGGCGTGTTCTTGTCACCTAACCAACTCATCCACCAACTTTTGTCATAACTCGTCAACAACATTTTGAAATATCGTACTATATATCGTTTTTGGCCATATCTCTCAATGGTTGTTGTTTTGTATGCAGCCGGTGGCTGCTGGTCGCATCACTTCTGGAAGCGCGGCTGCGCCACTGATGCAGTGCCCTTATTACCAGTACTCATTTTGGCGACCTCAGAAGTCGGAAGGATGGACAGGATGAGTCAACCCACCTGGTGTTATTTCAACGGTAGAGAGACAGGGACTCAAACTCAAGACCATATGATCTCAAAGCAGCCACATTCGCCGTTAAGCCAACATCAGCCTTCTCTCGATAGTGAAGAATTACTCAAAAAAAAAAAATTGTTTTTTAAATTCGCCTAACTGGATCTGGATCTGGATGCTGATCTTCACCAAAATCGAATAGATTCGTCCGCGTCACAAATACACCCAACCTGTCGAGCAAGTTTTGTCTGAATCCGTCCACAACCTTTTTAGATATCTTGCTATATCTTGCTTTTGGCCCAATCACTCAATAGTGAAGAATTCCTTTTAATACTCTAGTATCTGTTTCCGAATCCGGATCTTCACCAAAAATCGAATCATTTTGTCCATGTCACAAACCCAACCTGTCCACAAATTCGCTCGAATCCGTCCACAAAGTTTTGAAATATCGTGCTATATAACTTGTTTGGCCCTATCTCTTAAGAATCACAATTAAACGTTCTAGTATCCAGATGCAGATGTTCACCAAAATCTCATCAATTCATCCTTGTTACATCACCAATGTGTCCATTAAGTTTCTTGTCCAAATCAGTCCATAACTTTTTGAGATATCCTGCTCACAGACAGACAAACACCTTAGTTGGCAGAGGTAACCAGACACAAAATAAATGCATGCACACCATTAGATGCATCGCCAAGCTGTAATATCATCTAGACAGATGTGAGGATTGTTCTCAAGCAGATTAAACAACTCACGGTGAGTCTGCTCAACATACCGGATTTGCTTATTTGGAGGAAAACGAAAATTATCACCCAAAACACCATGTTCGGTCTCCTCGTGTATACAAAAAAGCAGAACGGCACAACACTTAACCCAGCCAACTGAAACACAACCAGTGGGTTAAAAAACACAAGTTGGTGTTGCAATGTTTTTACATAGCAAACATTTCATGTCACTCACTGACCCGCCTATTCTTGTTCCTTTCCCTCATTTCCCATCAATACTCATTTCCAGGAAGTCTGATGTTTGTATTCTGAAGGACAGTCACGATAGAAAGATTAAACTATCAGTAAATCCTCTGTGATGATCCATTTTCCATTTCATTTGTCTTCATGAATTCTGATATTGCCACCCACATTGATGTATTGTGATTAGTACTGTTGACAAGAAAAATCTGACAAAGCAAATGCTGATGAAAAGAAGCTGACTTCCTTTATGACATTTTGCAGGTTTCATTTCACAACAAGGTTTAAATTTTATAAATCACATATATACATATGCAGTATCCAATAT
>CM068953.1:175522923-175545172 GCA_035128595.1 Eptatretus atami | reverse complement strand
CTCGCCCCCCCCTAAAAAATTATCTCCGAAACTAGGCAAGCTTTTTGATTTCTGTTTGCGGAATCGAACAGGGAATTAGCAGAAGATGAAATTACCGCACATATTGATACATCATATGACGTCCATATCCAATTTTTATGACATTTCCTATTTTTTGACATTTTTTGTTTTTTTGTTTCATTTGTTTCACAGCCACAGTTTTCATCGGACTTCCTGAAACTTTGCCATGTTATGCAGAAAGCCCCACGCGCAGGCAGTACCATCTCCGATTTTGGAATCTCCTAGAAAAAAAAGTTGACGTCATAATATCGCTGCTAATGGAAACGCCTATACCATTATCTTCCGAAACTAGGCAAGCTGTTTGAATTTTGTTTGCGCAGAATTAAGCCGGGCATAGCCACAGGTAATTTAATCGCAAACCTTGATATATCACAATGGACGTCATTATTTGTTTTATGACGTCATCATTTAAGAGGACGAGGATCTTTAGCTCATTCGAGCTTGTTTTTATTTACTTTGCCCTTTCCTTTTTTTACTTTGAAAGTGATCAAAATCACAGACTGATAGTTAGGGTGCTTCATAAATAGGGGTAAAAAATAAAAAGTATGAATATTTCATGCTCCCTGGGTGTGGCTTTATTCCATTTGACAGTAGAAACATTACACACCAAATATGAAGCAGATTTGGAAGATGTTTAGGTTCCTCAAGTTGGCACAATATTGTTGAATTTGCCAAACTGTAACGTGACACTATTCCGGTCGAATATGCAACAACGCAGTTACAACTTCACAATTAATATGCGTTGTTTGATATTTTCAAAAACCACGCAGTCATTAGGATGAAAGGAAGTTTTTTCCAAGGAACCTAGATGAGCTTTTTGACACTTGCAGTGCAAAATGCCCTCTCCATAATGGACATAATTGTGCCAACTTGAGGAAACCCCTAAATATCATGGAAATTTGTTCATGTTTGACTATAAGTTCTTATGGGGTATTGGAACAAAGGCAAAATAAGGGAAGCAGCATAAAATCAAAACTTTCATTTAGAAAAAGGAAGAATAATGTAAGCGTTTTTGAGGAAGTGAAAACCTACCTTTTTAAAAGGGCAGGCATAACCATTAAGGAAAGACACGAAAAGAAATAATTCCAGAGCTTAGTGGTAAAGGGGAGAAAAAAAACAAACACCCGGTACAACACCCTTCTAAACCCCGCAGGGGCGCACCCGGCGCTGGGCCTCCCTAAACCCTTCCCCGCCCGTCAAAAAAGTGATTGTTTTTAGCTTCACCTGGAATGTAGTTCCAGGGAGCTTATTGGATGGTGCGTTCGTCCGTCAGTCAGTCAGTTCCGTCCGTTCCGTTTCACAAATACTTGAACCTCTTCCTGAAACTACACATATGAATTAGATGAAAACTTTACCACACATTTTCAACTTGTGTACCATACGCGAAAGTTTTTTTTCATGAATTTAAAAAAAAAAAAAATTCAGCCCCTGGGGTCTACGGGGTTTGCCCCCCAAAATAGTATTTATTTTCTTCTCAGAAATGACACAACGTTTTGATGGAAACTTGACCACAACCTTCATCACCCATGATGTACCCAAGTTTGTTCATGCATTAAAAAAAAAAAAAATCCATAGTATTTACTTTATCTCCATTACATATTTTGTGGGTCATTCATGTGCCTACCAGTTGTCCCTGAGTTTTATTTTTTTTTTTTCTTAAATCCAGCCGCTAACAAGGTGAGCGCCCCGGGTGTTGCCATTATGGTTTTCATTGGTTGCCATAAGTACATGTGCTCATAAGCCTGGTGTTGGCTTAGTGGTAAGATGGCTGGTTAGATCCTAGGGTCCTGAGTTTGAGCACCCGTGCTGCTGAATTAAACACCAGGTTGGGGTGACTCAGCCTGTCATCCTTCTTGAGGTCGGCGAAAAAAATGATAGCTTACCAGGCAGCCAACTGCTATACACAAGAACAGAACTTGGTGGTCATTTCACCAACCTCAGAGGATGACACACTGAGTCACCCCACCTTTTGTTAATTCAGGCAGCTGAAGGGCTCAACTCAGGACATTAGGATCCCCAATCCAACCACCCTAACCACTAAGCAATGCCAGGCTTACAGTCATATATTATGCAATTATAATCAATACCCCATGAGCCCCAACGAAGCACTCATATGTAAAAGAAATAGTGCTGTTGGGAAAACATCTCCATTGGAACCATGATTATAATTACCTTTAGAGTGCGTGTTTCTGAAGCACGCTAAGAGGTTGGAACGCATCCAAGTTGCTTATAAAAGGTGGTGAATGTTTCCTGAAATCTGAAGGCCACACTATTAAATCAGTCACGATGGCGATTCGTTTTACCCTCATGTGTGGGTCGCGAAATTAATCACAAATATATGTCTATTTTTCAATAAATTCATATGAATGACTGATTATTCAGCTGTGAGCCTTGCAAGATCCTGAGTAAATGACAGCTGATTTTGACTTTGCAGTGAATTTACAATCAAGTCATTCATTAACCTGTGCTGTTTGAAGGTTATACTTACTCTTGAATTAATAATTTGCTGCTCCTTCTGAAGAAAGAATGAAAATTATTATGATGCAATTAATTATAATTATCCATGCTAGTTAACAGTCAAAAAAAACAACATTTCTAACAGACATAAACTTTCCATCAAGGACAATCGATGTCAATCTGTTACATGAGTAGTGTAAGATTATTGTAAAAATTACTCGTTTATTGAACATCAATGGAGTTGATATAACTACGTGAATTTTTGATCACTTACGTTTGCATTCTTGGTGTCCTCGAGCTTTCACCGTATGCATTTACGAGTCTGGTCCTCTTCCCCTGCTTAAACAATCCTCCAGGCCACTGGAAATTGGCCGATAACCCTCAGGACAGCATGAAAGGCCTGATCCTTCCTACAGCTTCCTCTGGCCAGGTAACCTCTCCATTTTTTTATGTCAAAGTTCTTTGCACAATTTTTTTGCTCGTCCTGTAGAATGACATACAAACAATATTATGCCAAAAAAAAAAAAAGCCTCAAAATAAATTTAACATTTGCCTCATTTTGTCAGAATGCAAGGCATTTTCTTTCTGCCAAATAAAGACAGTAAAAAAAAACAGTGCGTGTACTTGGCTAGAGCGCATCCCTCCTCCAGGGCTGAACTTTACGTTTTGTATCCCACCGATAGGCCAATCCGGATCTTGGACCTGAACCAATATCAAATCGGCGTTTTGTTCTTTCACCCTAACCAACTCATCCACCAAGTTTTGTCATAACTTCGTCAACAACATTTTGAAATATCGTTACTATATATGTTTTGTCCATATCCTCTCAATGGTTGTTGTTTTGTATGCAGCCGGTGGCTGCTGGTCGCATCACTTTGGAACGCGGCTGCGCACTGATGCAGTGCCCTTATTACCAGTACTCATTTTATTTTGCGACCTCAGAAGTCGGAAGGACGGACAGGATGAGTCACCCACCTGGTTATTTCAACGTAGAGACAGGGACTCAAACTTCAAGACCATATGATCTCAAAGCAGCCACATTCGCAGTTAAGCAACATCAGGCCTTCTTGAAGTGAAAGAATTACTCAAAAAAAAAAAATTGTTTTTTAAATTACCTAACTGTATCTGGATCTTGGATGCTGATCTTCACCAAAATCGAAAATAGATTGTCCGCGTCACAAATAACCACCCAAACCTGTCGAGCAAGTTTTGTCTGAATCCGTCCACAACCTTTTTTAGATATCTTGCTATATCTTGCTTTTGGATCCCAAATCAACTCAATAAGTGAAGAATTCCTTTGGAATACTTCTAGTATCTTGTTTCCGAATCCGGATCATTCACCAAAAAATCGAAATCATTTTGTCCATGTCACAAAACCCCAACCTGTCCACAAATTCCGCTCGAATCCGTCCACAAAGTTTGAAAATCGTGCTATATAACTTGTTTGGCCTATCTCTTAAGACTCACAATTAACGTGTCTAGTATCCAGATGCAGATGTTCACCAAAATCTCATCAATTCATCCTTGTTACATCACCAATTGTGTCCCATTAAGTTTCTTGTCCAAATTCAGTCCATAACTTTTGAGATATCCTGCCTCACAGACAGACAAACACCTAGTTGGCAGATTTAACCAGACACAAAATTAAAATTGCATGCACACCATTAGATGCACGCCAAGCGTAAATATCATCTAGACAGATGTGAGGATTGTTCTCAAGCAGATTAAAAACTCACGGTGAGTCTTGCTAACATTACCGGATGTGCTTATTTGGAGGAAAAACGAAATTATCAACCCAAAACACCATTTTCGGTCTTCCTCGTGTATACAAAAAAGCAGAACGACCAACACTTAACCCAGCAACTGAAACACAACCAGTTGGGTTAAAAAACAAAGTTGGTGTTGCCAATGTTTTTAACATTAGCAAACATTTCATGTCCACTCACTGAACCCGCCTATTCTTGTCCTTTCCTCATTTCCCATCAAATACCATTTCCAGGAAGTCTGATGTTTGTATTCTTGAAGGATAGTCACATAGAAAGATTTAACTTCAGTTAAATCACTCTGTGTATGATCCATTTCCATTTCATGTCTTCATGAATTTCTGGTCGATATTGCCACCCACATTGATTTTGATTTTGATTAGTTACGTTGACCAGGAAAAATCTGACAAAGCAAATGCTGATGAAAAGAAGCTGACTTCCTTTATACTTTTGCAGTTCATTTCACAACAGGGTTTTAAATTTTATAAATCACATATTATACATATGCAGATCAATATGTAAAGCTCATTCTAACACTGACTCACTGACTACCAGGTACCAGGTCTCTTTTATGGCGAATCCTTTGGCTATCGCTGGTCGGACTTTGTGTCCAACGCGAGCGCTTTGCTGAGAGAGACTCAAATGAGATTGTTACCTGCATGTCCGTGGAGCGTCAGCTGCGGCTGTTATGGACATTGGCTCGTTTCCTTGATGCTGATTCCTGCTCACCAAGATTCTTTCAGGGAGGCGGGCCTTGTGAGGCGAGGAGGCCAATGGGCTACCACGGCTCATGGTGCAGCAGGTTGACGGCATCTCAAGGAGATTGGGGATGGCCAGCATTTACCTGGGGAAGCGCCAGGACGGGCAGGGCCCCTGAGTAGCGGCGGGAAAGTGGATGCAGCGACGCGCTACTCGTGGCGCATGCTCCCATACCTGACCTGATTCTGTCTGAACTGAAGCACATGAAAATGTGCTAAGATCAATCGATCAGTCACGCGTACATCTTGTTATTCTTGTTACTATTTTCCCCAGGACAGAGTTCACCCCTGACACCGGGACTTGGTGCCTGAGCTATGTTCAAACATGGTCAGCAGTTATGTGCCAGTGGAGCCCTGTTCTGATACGAAATGATGTGCACACAAATTGAGAAAGCACTTATTGGCCGCTACGATAGGTTCCACCGGATGCATCAGCCCGAAGGTGAGTGAGAGAGATCCAAAGTTAGAAAATTATTGCGAAGACTGAGGCTTGAGTTTCCAAAATGCCAGCAGAGGATGCTACTGCTGATGCACCAATACGATGCGGATATTCGATACATGCTCGCAAAAAAATGTACTTGACAACACGTTTGAAGCAGGAATATTGCCAATGAAGCTGTGCAGGACAATCAGCAAGAGGAAATAAATATGCTCGATTGTGTTCTCTTACTCTCCTAGCAGCAGTAAGAATGCAGCAGTGCATTGCAAGCACAATGGAAACATTTAGAGCTACTGCTGCAAATTATTTGAGAACAAGTGTCCCAGCAACAATGGCACTTTTTGCTTTGTGCTCAAGGAATTCACCCATACTATCATGGCTTGTGATGAGCTATCAACACAGGACCCAAACCTTGCTTGTTGCTGGAAAATGGCTCGTTGAATCCACGGAATCTCTATGCCTCAATATTGTGGAATCGCCTTCATCAGGATTTCAGCTCACCTACACACGAAAAGCAGCTCGTTAATGGATCCACTGGCCAGTAATTAATGCTAATATCCGGGATTTTTTATCATGAAATGTGACATTGTGGCATGATGGCAGCAAAACAAACCAAAGAAACACTTGAGTCTCATAACACCTCATATTTTTATGTTCAGGACATGCCAATTCCTCGTTCTGTCAACTACTACTCAGGTTTCAATAATGGACAAGTTGGAAGGACAGACACGCGGTCGCCGACTGTGATCTGCAAGATTCAAAGCTCATTCTGCACGCCAACAACATACCGGACACTGTCATTTGCAACAATGTCTCTCAGTTAGCGTCTGCGGAAATGCAGCAGTTGCCATCAGACCGAGGGTTTCACTTTCATTGACCCTCAATGCCAGAATTAACGCCAAAGCAAAGGTCAGGCCAAAACGCTCTGAAGATTGCCATAACAGCTACTGAGACTTGCCATTCAATCCAAATAGGACACCTTATCTCACTCTCTTGACTGCAGGAACAACCACATCTCAGGACACTGGCATAGTCAGGCCCAACACTTTCATGTTCACTAGGCACAAACTTTATTTCCAATCACCACGTGCTGTGATACCATCTTTGCCCCCAGTGCATACCAGAGAAGATAGGCAGCCAGCCAGAATTTGCCAAGTGCTCTACCACAACCGCTCCGCTATTGATCGTCTCCTTTTGTGCGGAGGTAAAGGGGGGCTTGTTGGCCGCCAAATTTTTCCCAAAAAAAAAAACAAAGGGGCTATTCGTCGACAGAAAGTGGAGCCAAACTACGAATTGTGCCCCCGATTCAGATTGGTCATATGAAGTCAGAACACCTGACGGACAGTGTATCGTCAGAACAGACGGGCCATTCTCTGGCCATTGGAGGGGGAGTGACATTGATGCAGGTGTGTCCTGCTGAGGTTTGTCCATACAGCTGCAGATAGTTTTGGCATGCTTAAAACAATGTGAAGCCTTGCTCTCTTATTCGTATTTATTCCAAATGAATGTTATATTTAAACATGAATCGGGAACATCAATAGACGGACAAGTCTTTTCATTTTACCGAACTATGGGCTCTGAATTCATTCCTGACTGCACTTACACAGAGAGGAGAGGAAATCATTTTCTGTCTGCCTGCTGGCAGTCAAAACCAAATTTAAATTCATTCCAAACAAAGGAAACTTACTGTTTCATGGCACATTATACATGACAGGAACAACAGGCACATATAACATAATGATAATGTTGTTTGAACAGGATGTGTCATAGACACTGGGGAAAATGCGGTTAAAACCAGAATTATTTATATACCTTATAACCTCTTTGAACCTTATTTAAATTGTATATTATTTGAAGACTGATAGAACACAAATGTCTTCATAATTATTTCCAAGAACCATTGCAATATTTGATCGATATATAGCACGAGAAGGTGTGGATGTGAGAGGGGTTGAAGAAGAGCCTGCCTTTTATGCGTGTTGCGATGCTGATTAACGCTGCATCAAGGTGATCGGTAAAGCCTCCATGATCCTAAATTGTGACTCAACGTCCCATCTTATTAGAGTGTATAAAGATGGTTCGTGTGTAAAACTGTTTAGTAGCGATGAAACTTCCGGATCTTTTGAATGATTTTAAAAATCATTATTTTTATTAAATTGAAGACAGGAGGGCCTTGCCAGTTCATGGGTTTCCCCTCGTGGATACGCTCTGTCGTGATGAATTTATAGGTTGGAACGTTTGCGGAATGTGGTCAATGTGCTCAAATAAATTTCAGGTTGGAAAACTATTTAAATTGCCACGCGAAGGTGGTTGTGAGGTTATGTTTTAAAACCCCTCTATCTGTTTGTGAGCAGGGAATCTTCAAAACGTGGGATGGATTTCAGCCAAATTTTGGTGAACAGGTTGGGTGTGTGACAAAGGATGAATTGATGTATATTTTGTGTGAAGGATCTGGATCCTATAATTTTTTTTAAAAGTGATTCTTCACCACTGAGAGATAGAGCCCAAGAAACTATATATATATAACATGATATTTCAAAAAAAATTGTGGACCAGTTATGACAAACGACGTGGCTAAGTCGGGTCCAGTGACAAGAACGAGTCAATTAGATTTGGTTCAGTCTGGATCCAGATCCGGCCTATCAGTGGACAGAAGCGTAAACTGTTCAGCCTGGTGAAGTATGTGTTTCTACAGAGTGCCATTCAGTTTTACATTTACCCATCAATTGTACCATGGGAGCATCAACATAATAACCCCCTCAAACCCACCAACACAAAACCCCCTTTCAAACCCATCAATATCATCATGCACCATAATCTCCATCACTCACCTTTATCGTCCACCAATCATAAACATCGCCATCGCCATCGCATTATGTTGATCAAGTGTATTCTTCATTATTATTTAAGGTAAAGTTTCATGATATTTACAACCGTTATTTTTATGTTCTGGCATCGCAAAAGGCCAGGTGACAAGTACTTTTCTGTTCTGTTCTTGCGAACCTACAATTGTCCGTCCATCGCAGTCCGCCATCTTTTTAAAAAATTCAATTGAGGTAGTGTCCATTGATCTTGACTTGGGCATTCATTTACGATTCGTTCTCCGTCCCAGTGAGCGACCCTCTTTGCATTCCAGTGAGCCTTCTTTGCTCTATCCATGTTTTTCAATTATTTTTGTGTATTTTTCTGCTCTTTTTTGTTCTATCCAGTTTCTGTATATTTGTTGTCATGACTCCTAGTAGAAGTAAGGACTGGAACCTCCCATTGGCTCGGGGTTTTGTAACTTGAGTCTGAAGGATTAACTTGAGTCCGGGCTAAAATGACTTCTAGAAGGGCTTAGAGACAGGATCTCGGCGATCCATATAGGGTTTTGAGGACGGCGAGTTCAATGTGTCATTTTTAACACCACTTGAGGGTCATCTTCAAGGTCAGAAGTTCATATTTCAAGGTCAAATTTACTTTTTAATGAATTTGGTATTTTTTTGCCCGTTTTGGTCTAACCATAAACGGTGAGAGATGCTGATTGAATAAGATGCAAGTGTGTAGAGCTGTCAAACTTTTGATATTTATTGTCATATATCGTATCACATAAACATATATATGCATGTTCACAACCACTATGCCTATTACAACTATGTCTATGTCATATCACTATTGGAGAGCTTTTCTTGCCTCCTGAGGCCATCCAAAAGCTTTTTCTTTGTCACTTACATTGAGACATGACTTTCAATAGAATGTTAGCTAATAGTAGTACATGCAGCATTACTACTAGCTAAGGTGATCTACAGAGGATAACAGCCTCAGCAAAATGAAAATCGGCAACGCAATTTTAGTCTTGTCATACAAAATTATAGGGCATTATGTACAAAAGACGGTTGACATAGTCGGCACACTCAATCCACCTCTATTCAAATTATCGTCTAGAAACTCAGATGACACCTCGTTAACCTCTTCATCATCAATGATGTCCTCCATACTAGTGCTATCGCCATATTTTATGAACAGGTGTCCGGGCCAAATAAACGACTTTATGCTTAAGGGCAATCGTCAGACCCAAGAGTCCTGAGTGTCTTGAGAGGTAATTCTCGTCAATGAGTTCACTTTGCTTCATCTGGGTTCATGGAAAGTTGTACATTCTTTGTCCAATCAATCACACGAGAACTAGATTCGGCATTAATGTCATGCTTATGAGTGTTTGCAAATTTACAATTTTAGGCTTGCAGCCATAATGTCAACTACGTCAATGTAGAAGTTTCCACCGCTTCTTTGCCTGGCTTGCGGAAAAAAACTTTTCCAAGGCCATCTGCAAATTATAGCAGGAGAAACGTATTCAAAGTCTTTCTCTGGCCAGAATCAATTTCGGCAGCATCACATTATACGTGTGGACACAGTGAAGGCTTCAGCAGTTTGCTGAGTTAGCTTCAGCTTACGACCACCACCTCCTTGCCATGCGCAGCGTAGATATTAATTTGGCGGGCCTGCTCCAGCCTAGTGAAACTTTGTTACAGTCTGCTGTCCAAGGCTGTTGGATTCTCGCGCAGATGGAATGCTGAGAAACAAGGTCTTTCACATCATCATTTAGAACCACTCACTCATATCTGGGTAGGATGATTTGTGCCTTCGATGATGCCCAGTGAATCCTTGGAAGGTCTCTAAAGCAGTGACAGTTCTTGTCAATTGAAACTTGCCATACCAAATGGTACGCTCTGGCGTGAAGGGCTTGGGGAAAACAGCGGTGTGGTCAGCTTGTGTACAGCGAATGAGTAGCCAGTCGATCTCATAAACCTTCTGAATATCACTCCAGTAAGCTTTTTACTCATTACACATCTACGACAAATGAGAGTGTCTTGCCATCAAACAGAATCAGTTGTTTGCGAACATTTTTGGAAGGTGGTGCACGTAGTCGTACACTAAGAACATAGTTGCTCTTGAATTGACAGCACTTCGGCAACTTCCTGGTCCTCCAAGTTTTGGAATTAAACACTCGGTTGTATTGCAATTGTCACAATCAAAGAAAATCACAGTACGCCGCACCAACTGTACAGCTGATGCAGCTTCGATAAGAGTTCCTTCAACTGATCGCAGTTAGTTTTTTGCAGAGGCAAAATGCGTAGAATTATAGCGTGACCACCGAAATGGCAGCAACTTCAACAACCATAGCATGTGAAGCAAGCATTTCGTGTTCACCACCCCGCTGCTGCATTTTGAGCAATATCCTACAACATGCCCTCCAGAAAATCGCAATGTCTCGACCAGCTTTACCCGTCCAAACATTAAATTGACCAAACGCTGCTGTGGTTTAAGCTGGGTCGAACAAGGTTTTGAGGTTGAGTCCTGCTGACTACTTAGCAAGCATCTGTTTACCTTTTTGTTGAGGTAGAATGTATTAAGCCGGATCGACGAATCATTTTGTAATGCACTGGTGATATGTTGTGAAGCTGCATGCGAAAAAATCATAGTATCAGTATCAAATCGCGACGATCAAGAGGTTTTGAACATAAGATGCAGCTGCGACAGAAGAAGGTGGAAATGAGGAAGCTCGTGTGCCTCAGTCATCCAACAGAGCTGGCTTATTACAAGCTGAAGAATTCCTTGCTTGTGCATTCATAGATGTTTACCTGGTCAGTTATGGATCGAATGTGGACCATTTTGAGAGCAGGGACCATTCTTCTGCAAAGGAAAAAGTCGTTTGGGCACCTCAATGCCATCTTCTCAACTCTATTCAAATAGAAATCCAAAAAGGTGAGTGAAACTTGTTGGAAATGAAGAACTGCTTGACCGTTTTCCAGTAGCATCAGTTGTTGATAGGTAAAGGGGTTTCCTGGTCTTTTATGACGTTAAAGCCAGGAAAATAGGAGCTGATTTAGCACAGAAGTGGTCGAAATCTTGGATATGTCTGCAGCCTCATCAGCTACCTGCACCTCTTAGCTCTTGATTCTGACGTAGAAAGATGATGTGGGCGTGGGGCTGAGCGTCACCTGCTTCAAAGCTGATTCGCGAACTCCAGGAAATATTGATGGGTGTTCTTTGGTCGTTTGCCACCCCTAACTGACACCCAATCACAATTGAAATGTGTCTCACAAATTATATCTCCTTAAGCCCCTCAAGCTTTCTTTCTCATTTGGCATTGCCAATATCCATCTCTCCCTCTCCTCAGGATCTTTTGGGAAGGATATGACCTTTACATAAGGCGTCCCATCAAAGTTTCCTCTACAACCAAAGCAGGAAACAACACAAAGATCCTGTGAGATCGCAGCTGGACAGTTTCTGAAAGAGAAACAAACAAAACATACATTCGTTAACGATGATAGAAATCAGCAAGTAGGTGCAGTAGGTGCAACATGTCATGTTTTGTCATGACTTACAAAAGTTTTCCTCTATGAGTTAGACACAAAAAACGGGCAAAAATACCAAAATTCAGTATTTGTCCTGAAATATGACCTTTTTGACCTTGAAGATGACCTCAAGTGTGTTGAAAATGACACTATTGAACTCGCCGTCCTCAATAAACCCTATGTGGATCCCGAGATCGTGTCTCTTAGCCCTTCTAGAAGTCATTTTAGCCCCGGACTCAAGTTAATCCTTCAGACTCAAGTTACAAACCCCGAGATCGTGACTTTCCAGTCCTTCTCTATAGGAGTCTATGATTTGTTTATACTTATTTTTTATATTTTCTTTGTCTTTTTTTTGCAATTGTGGGCTATATCTGTTACTGTTTTCATTTCCTGTGCGGCATCTTCTATTCGCACCTATTTTTGTAAATTTTTTGAAAGATAAGTTAGGGATACTTTTTCAGGTTGCTGTGTTCATGTTTATTTGCAAATTGAATTCGATAGTCCGTTGAGCATTTCACATACAGTAGCTAGTCCTCACTCATCGCTGGTTTGGTAGAACATTTTGTGGATGGGAAGGAGTTTTCTTGTTTTGATGTCTAACTTATTGATTTCTGATTGGGCCAGTTTATTATTCTGTTTGTGAGCAGGATATCTCAGGTATTTTGTATGATGCTTGCATGATGATATTTGTATGATGGTATTTGTATGACTTCAAGGCCAATTTTTATGTTGTCTTTTTGTTGGTTTACCTTGTACAAATGTGCACTTGGCACACTTATCAAGTCCAAATTCCATTTGAATGTCCTCGGAGAACGATTTTACTAGTTTAGTTGTTCTGTCAATTTTTCATATTCGGTGTGAAGACCTTTAAATCATCCATGTGCAGTCGATGTGGCACCTTCCTATTTCTTTTGATGCTCTTCTATTGGTTGTTGGGGTGTATCCATCCCATCCCCCTTCAAACCTTCACTTCTGGCGTCCAGAGTTCCAGGCGGTTCATCGCAGCCACGTCTGTTCACAAAGTGCCGTTTCGATCTATCAGAACCGGTGTTCTTGGTGCTTCACTATTGACAAACTGTGTTTGCAAGGTTACCTCAACAATTTCCACATGCCAGAAGAACTGTGCTGACATCTGCAAAGAACGATGCTTGTGAATGTCAATTTTTTTAGATACCCATCCTGCTTTTTACTTAAAGTATCCGAATGCAGCAACCGGTGTTGGCTTAATGGTTAAGGTGGCTGACTTAAGGTCTTAATGCCTGAGTTCCAGCCCCTGTCATGCCGTTAATATAACACCAGATGGGTTGACTAAACCAGTCATCCTTCCGACGTCTGCAAAATGAGACCAGCTTCCTGGGAAAAAACGAGTTCAATTGAGTATCCTGCATCAGATTGGCGACCCATCCAGGATTGTGCCCCCAAGCCAAGGAAAAAACGGATTTGGCAGCCCTATACGTCTGAATATGGAAGGATGGATTTTCTTCTATCCAAATGCAGAAATTTCCTCCCCAGCATGTTGGAAAATATGCAATGAACCCACAATGTCTCAAGCCTTAAATCACAGGGTGGCCAGATTATCTATTCTTTTGTAATATTGTTGCCATTTTGTTTGGTTGCTCCAAGGATTATCAGCAACCCCAGTTCATCATCTTTTGGAGGGTCGGGGGGGGGGGGGTTGACCAACTTACATTCTCTCATACTTCCATTCTCCCAAACTCCCACCTCTCTAAATCTTTGACATGCTTTAAGTGATATTTTACAGCACTTAATACTATTTCAGATGTTTACCATCACCTATTCGGGTCCTATCTTCCCCGAGGCTGTGAGGCAAAATCTAGGACACAGAGGAAACCTTTTGAAATAGCTTCACCAAGAAGTGAACATGCAAGAAAACACTTGCACTGTATAATAAAGTACATAGACATGAAAAAGGCCATAATGTTTGTGTCAAAACCAATATGTGTATCAACGCAGACAAAACCATTGCGACATCATTATGTCCTGGTAGCACAAGTAGAGATGCACCACTCTCCTTTGAACTGTCCAGCCTGTGTTTGACCCAGCTATTAACCTGCCACCCTTGTTTTACATCTGATAGATGCATGGTGATGCATCAATGATGTGTGTGCCGTTCATCAGGAGGCCATTAAGCCGCAGGACCTATCTGCCAGCATCGGCTGCTGGTGGATGTTAAAAATCCCATGGTGCTTCAAAATAATTGTCGAGTAATCACCAACGTCCTGTGCAAATTCCAAATCCCTGCACAAATACATAGTGACCACTGAATCAGCAAACACAGCCATGCCACATTTATGAGACAACCTTTAGTTTGGTGGTGCACATGAAAGATCGAACAATCAGTGGCATGGTATTGTCTTTACAGGTGAACCTCTTCAACTTTTCCACTTGGAACACAATAACCAGCAGTCTAAATGTAACCCTGAGAAGACAGTTGTATACTCTCCAGATTACATTTTTCACCCAGTCATGAAACCACATTGCCAACCACAAGGCAACCACTTCATCGTCCAAAGGGTTTACGGGCCACTACCATCGGGCTAGCATGTTACTTTTCCTAAACACATTTTATATAGAAGCCATGGATGGTTTTGGTGGAATTGTCTCACTGCAAAAATGGCCTCAGCTGTAAAGGAGAGTAAAATTAATGCCACATATACAGCAAGTTGAGCCATGGGTCTAGTAAACAAAGGGCTGAGATAGCAGTGATAGATTGTTAATTATTTACAAATCTGAAGTTTCACTAAAGCACATATTTATCGATACAATTCAAGAGCAACATTGTCAATCACTCATGGTTCAGAGACAAGAAATACAAGTTAATATTCGAAATATCTTTCTCATTATCCACCATCTTCGATCCATATAATTACCTCCGCCACGAAGGTGATGGTGGTTGTGTTTTCACCCATTTCTGTGTTTGTCTGTTTGTTAGTTGGAAAATCGAAGATTTTTCAAGTACCAATGTCAGTCGATTTTGTTATCTGTCTGTTTGTCTGTCTGTCTGTTTATCGCCTACGTTGTACAAAATTTAACCGATCTTCACAAAGTTCACCACATGATAGAGTTTGTCATTAGGAAGAAGCCTATTGTTTTTGAGGTCAAAAGGTCAACATAGGCCAAAGGTCAACAACTGAGGTGGGACTTCTAAAATCCACAATTTTCATTCGATTGACCTGAAATTTGAAGAGGATTATATTTCAGATCACTGAATTCAACTAGCCAATTAATTTTGAGGTCAGCATAGACCAAAAGGTCTACATAGGCCCAAATTCAACAACGATGGTGGAATTTCTAAATCCTCAATTTTCATCCGATTGACTCGAAATTGAAGAGGATTTATATTTCAGGTCACGAAATTCAACGAGATAATTATTTTTGAGATCAACATGGACCAAAAGGTCAACATAGGTGGAAGGTCAACAATTGAGGTGGTATTTCTAAAATCTCATATTTCATCTGATTGATTTGAAATTTGAAGAGGATATATACTTCAAGTCACTGAATTCAACCACCAATTATTTTGGAGTCCACATTGGCCAAAAGGTCAACATAGGCCAAATTTCTAAAAATTGTCAATTTTCATCGATTCACTTGAAATTTGAAGAGGAGTTGCATATTTGGTCATCAAATTCAACCACCAATTATTTTTGAGGTCAAATGTGTTTATGGATTTTGCTTGTCTGTTTGTTTGGTGGCAGGATATCTCAAAAATTGTGGACTTATCCGGATGAAATTTTGTAGACAGGTAGGTTTTGTATGTGACAATGACTTCTCTCTCTCTCTCTCTTCTCTCTCTCTCTCTCTCTGTCTCTCTCTGTCTCTCTCTCTCTCTATCGAGTGCAGCCTGTGGCTGCTGGTTGCATCAATGGTTGGACGCGGCTATGCTGCTGATGCAATGTCCCCCTTACCAGTACACTGGTGCTCATTTTGCCGACCTCAGAAGGATGACAGCTGAGTCAACCTCCTGGTGTATTTTTTTAATTCAGCAGCCAACGGGGCTTGAATTCAGGACCCTAGAATCCCAACCACCACCTTAACACGAAGCCAACACCAGGCTTAAGGACGAACTGATTAGATATTGGTGAAGATCCGGATCCGGCTACTAGAATTTTTAAAGTGACTCTTTTGCATTGAGAGATCGGGCCAAAAACGATATATAACACAATATCTCAAAAATTGTGGACGGATTTGGATGAAACTTGGTGGACAGGTTGGGTGTGTGACCACAACAAATTGGTTCGATTTTGGTGAAGATGTGAATCCAATTCTGGATACGAGAATTATTTAAACTTTAAAGTGATTCTTCACCACTGAGAGATAGGGCCAAAAACGATATAGTGCTGTTATAGCATGATATCTCAAAAATGTATTGGGGCCCGATGTGTTCTCATGGATCAGGCATTGCGTGGGGGAGGTATGCACTCTCCCGAGTGCCCTTCTAGTTCATTAAGCGAAACTCATTTCTTGTCATACAACAAATAATCAGATAACCTTTCCATCCTATCAATGTGTCTCTGTGTTTAACCGTTTAATTGGCCACAAACTTGAAACCAATACTCCGAATTGAACGAAAATACCCTGACACAAGGAAATCTTGACACAGGAGGTCACTCGAAATATAACGTCACTTTAGACCACACCACTTCCCCAACCCTGACTCCATGCACAAGTACACTCGCCCTCCACAAACAAAATCACACTGGGGAAGCGCGTACAGGTGTTCTGGATGTTGTCATAATTTTAGTCGCTTAGGAAACTTGAAAAACCACAAATAACTCACACTGGGAGGAAACTGTACAAGTGTTCTGTGTTCTAAGGTTTTTAGGCTGTTGTCAACCTTGAAAAACCACAAACTAAACTCACACTGGGGAGAAGTCGTACAAGTGTTCTGTGTTCTAAGGTTTTAAGTCGATTATGAACCTTGAAAACCACAAACTAACACACACTGCGGAGAAGCTGTGACGTGTTCTGTGTGTTGTAAGTTTTTTTTTTGTGAGTTATCAGCCTTGAATAAATATAAATGAATTCACACTGGAAGAAGAGTTTGGTTGTGGATACCTCCCCTGTGAGTGATTCCGAGTGATGGCAAGCTATTGAGCAAACCTGTGAGGAGAAAGCGAGCAGGCAGAAACTCAACCCTGACATATACCTTCTTTGCACGACTTCTCTGAGTGTCATCGGTAACCCCTGTCAAGCACGAGGTCCAACGGCTTCTTGGGGAAAGCAAAAATGGTGCTGCAGCAAAAGTATACCGCCTCTTCTCCAGCCTTGTCCCCCTGCTCTGTCTGTGATGTGTCCCTCTATGTTTAAGCAGGCATTGAAGGTCCACCAAAAACCCTCTTCTCATGAAACTACCAAAATCAAGAATCATCTCACCTTCCCCCATCCAAAATCTTGATCTTTTCTACCCCGTTAATCCACCCCAAACCCACCTCCTTCAAATTCCCTGTTTCCTTCCTGAAAGTCCCTGTTGACCATCTTGTTTACCCCAAGTACCCCACCCCATCCCTCTTCCTTCCAAGGATCTCCTGTTCTCTCTGTTTCCCATTATTTTATGCTTCCCTCTTCCGCCTTTCTTGTCTCCTGCCTTGTTGTATGTTTGTGCATTAGCTCTTACACGAGCCTCGACATAGTAAACCAAAAATTAAATAAAATGTAAAAAGACTTCGCTCTGATCAAGAAACAAAGTTTGTTACAGCCAATAATGAGCTAAAGGAAGCCTTAAGGAATTAGATGCTAGAGGGATTAAGGTGTTCATGCTGAATGACAATGCAACTTTGACATGAATGCCCCACGCGCTTGTCATGTCGGTGGAGCGTGAGAGGCAAATTAGGACCATCAGGAACATCTTGACATCATTACTTGACAAATCTCCCAGTCGACTAGATAACTCATCTCTTCGCATATTTCTCTACGAAGCCATGGCAATCATCAGCAGTCGCCCTTTAACCACAGAGAATTGAGGACCCAACAAGTCCATGGCTTTAACCCCAAACCAGCTACTCACCATGAAGTGTAAAGTGGCCCTTCCTCCTCCTGGAAATTTGTCAAGGAAGACGTTTATGCAAGAAGGAGTTGGAGAGGTTCAATTTCTCACCGATCAGTTTGGAGTAGATGGAAACGAGAATACCTCTCCAACATAAGCCAAAGACAGAAATGGCACACTCCAAAAAGAAACTGCAAGTTGTTGACATAGTCATTGTAAGATATGATGATATTGCTCGAAGCGAATGGCAACTGGCTTGGGTAACTGAAGCCTTGGAGGATGCAGATAGACTAATGAGAAGAGCCAAGTTATTGATGAGCAATCCAGTTTGGACAGATAATGGGCGTTGGACAAACGTACTTATGAACCCTCAATACTCGAACATCCAATTCAGAAGTTGGGTCTTCGACTTGAGAATGAGTGAGATCTGTTCCCTAAATCTCTCGTAGCATATGACCTTGAACTGGATGTTTGATAGATTATCGTGTTGGTTGTCTGCTATGAAAATTACTCCTGGTTCCTTTTCTTCCAGACTTTGGGATTGTCTCGTGTATTATCTGCTTTATTGTTCACAATTTCCTTTAGGAATCATTCACAATTTGGTGGAGTGTAAATGATAACATCGCATAATTATATTTGCCGTTTGTGGTTGTAAATATAGCTTCATTTTCTTTGTATTGCAACTGGTAATGTTTAATTTAATCAACTGGTATTTCGATTTATTTCTGATGCACTTCACCTCAGCACTGGCCAAACACCTCAGCAGTCTTATGCCGCCATCAGAACAGCCAGAATAAGTCAGGACATAGTTTCTTGAAGAAATGGCTTTTAGTGGCCGTAATCAAAATGCAAGCATTTACAGAGGAGAGAAAACAATCAGTGCATGTGTATAACAATTGATCGCAGCATGTATACATGCCTCAATTATCCTCAATGTGACATACCCGCCTTCAGAACGTTAACAATGACTTGTCACTCTACAGTAAGCTGGCGTCCTGCATCCGATGTGGAAGGGAGAGATGGGTGATTGGCAAGTAAGATGAGATGAGGACAGAGGAGATAGATGGGACAACATGGACCACTGCACACCTCACTCCAGTCTGGTGGGGCCACTGTCACTTGTTGGTTCTGGCTCCCACATTCCTGACTGAAACCGCGATCCCTCTGCGCTCTGCTCCTCTCCTGCTTCTCGTACAGCCACGGGCCCGGCGTTTCCCTGCTGGCCAGTAACGTCACTTGTCGCACGTCTTTAACGTGGTTCTTGGTGATGTAGATGAGGTGGAGGTCCAGCGGCGCAGCTAGCAGACGTGGGCGTGTGAAGGTGAATGTACACAATGGCAAAAGGCAAAGAAATAAGGAAGATAGCGAAAGGATAGAGACAGAAGAGGCAGGAGAGAACGAAGAACAAATAGTGAAGTA
The DNA here is from genome assembly GCA_035128595.1 of Eptatretus atami. Lineage (NCBI taxonomy): Eukaryota > Metazoa > Chordata > Myxini > Myxiniformes > Myxinidae > Eptatretus > Eptatretus atami. Next base: position 175,525,934 of record CM068953.1, on the reverse strand, counting down.
AAGATAGTGAATGGCAAGAAATGAATAGATAACGCACAAAGGAAAGTGACAAAAAGAAACGCTTTGGGCAGTCGTGCCGCCCAGAGAACGTGGCTATCGAGTCACTTCAGAGATGATCACAAAAAGTGCTGGAACGAAAACTGTGGGACTAGTACTGTGGAAAATCAATGTACCTTTAATGATGATGATGAAGCTGAACCAATGACGATGGGTTACTGAACCAGCGAATGTTTTTCCACATGTGGTAAATGGTGAAACGGCTCATGCTGAACAAGAGAAGAGAAAGAGAAAAGAAGAAAGAGAAAGAGAAAGAGAAAGCTTCTTGTGGGTGGAAAATGAAAATCATCATTGTATTGGGAATTTATGAAATCTCCCACCCACCTTAGGACACCTGCGGAGACCCCAAAAGCTTCCCCCAGAAAGTTTGGTGAGGCTAGCCTAAAACTGAGGGAATAGTTTGGGGACGGACAGACAGAGACAGACAGACAGACAGATAGACACTCCCATTTTATTACATAGATTTCACTACTTCTAAAGACCTTTTAATGAAAGATATTTTTACGACGTCAATACAATTAAGGTCGAGGACATAGTTATGCCATTCAGGACACGGAAACTGCCCGATCTTCTTCTTCTTCAACCTCAATGTTCTTGACGTCAAATACTGCAACCAAAAGTCGTTTCGTTTGGATTTTATAATTATGAAAGTTCGTTCACGAAAAAAACAGTCGTGGCACTGAATATCCTGGAACGGCCTCCGTGTCCCGATTATTTAAACGAATGCTCCAGGCAGTTCAACCATCTGCAGAGTTTCAAATCACCTTTTCTTTTATTTAAAATACTACAAATGCGCCGGTAAAAACCGTGCCTTTTCCACAAAACCATACGTCCAGCCAGACCGGGGAAGAGTTGCCTCTCGCCACTGCAGCGGAGATGACTCGACACATGGTGGAGCATAAATATGCATGAGGCAAGACTTGAATATGCATGAGGCAAGACATGCATGGAAAATTATATTTTGTCGCAATCCCGTCTGTTTAATATCTTCCAGCATGGAATACTGACGTTAATGTCCGAGCTTCAAGCAGTCCACGTGTGGACAAAGAGAACGACAAAACACACCACTGTGTTTCAAATCGGCCTCTAGGGTAGGCACGATATTTTATTGGCTCGATCTCAAAAATGGTGGTAACAGAATTGAATACACAGCACAAAAAACCTGCCAGAACTCTTGGCAACATAGAGTTCCAAAAACAGGTTGTACAACTCACAGCTCCGCTCAACGATATTCGGGAATAACGATAACACTCTTCCGGATTTAACTCATCCTTTAGACGGAGCTATCAACGATCAGCGCGACGGTGCTGTCGAGAGTCTTGAAAATCACTTGAAATTGCATTTAAAACATGCGCGTCGGAGCACTCGATATATTTTTCCACTCGCGAACTTAGAGCCACGTCTGTTTCCAACAATGGCACCCCGGCTCTGACGCGGTCCACACCACATGCCGACTCGCCCACCAATCCCTGGGAGCCTGAAACAGGTCACGTGACGTTGTGGGCGAGACACTAAATTTGGTGAGAACATGGTTTTTCTCACAGTCCTCCCCACCTAAAGTAAAACCCATCAGATAGACGGCGTTTTGAAACCAGTTATTGTACTAGTTGTAAATCACAGGGCAATATGATGGCGTAATCGTGAGCATTCTTGTACAATAAACAATGTTCATCCACAACACAATATTAAACACACTACACCACATTATATCTCACCCACCATATTTACCCATCGCTCGCACCACAATTGAGAGCAAAGGGAACCAAACTCAAGTTGGGGAAAGCATTTACAGGAGGGAAAACGGACCGAGGAGCAAGGCTCCTTGGGAGGAACAAAGGGGCCCCAAACCGGTATCCCCTCTCCGCCTGTGGGCTTAACTTAACTTTGGTGCTCCTTGTCTACTAGATGGCGACTAAGGAGGTCAGCTAGTCTGTTCTCCACTCCTTTCACGTGTTTGACTGTGGTCGTTTCTGAGAGGAGAAGCGCCCAGCGCAGAATACGCTGGTTGGAGATTTTGGCTTGGCTGAGCCAACCGAGCGGGTGGTGGTCGCTGTAGATGGTGATGGGTCCATGGCCAATGTAGACAGCGAATACCTGGATTGCCGCTATGATAGCGATCATTGACCTTGGCTAAGGTCTTGGCCGCTCCGACATGACCCGAGGAAATATTGTCACGGGCCAATTGCAGGACTGACTGACGATGCCTCCCCGGTACGACAACTCGGTGTTGTACCTTCCACGTCTGGGTGGAGGACATGTTCTTGGGAAATTTATGCATCAGCACACCTGCACCATTCACATAGTAGCCTGTTCGTCCAGGCTCGGAGTCTTCTCCCATTTCCCAGAGGGTGGCAAGGGTGGATCGAAGTGCTGATCCTCCACTAGACTGGTTACCGCAGACAATGCGGGAGTGACCTCAGGCACAGAACTGGGGTTGCTAACCGCCTCGGAGGACTGATCCCCTCACCGGATTTGCCGACGGCGAAACAGTAGCTGGGGTCCCCGTGTCACAGATGGGAACGGTCCCTGAGGAGCCCGGCTCCTGAGGTCGGACTGACTGGAGGCTCGGGTGGACTTCAGTCGAAGCAACTCACCGTCGGAGGCTGGAAGATGAGGCGCGAGGCTCCTCGGCCAGAGTGAGATATGTCTGACTCCGCCACTCTCTCCGCCTGTTTGCTCTGGGATCTAGTGACCACCCCACAGGTCAGAGTCAATACTCCTTCCCGGCCATTGCATCATTGCCAATCAGCAAGGATACCCCCGGTACCGGGTAGTAGGGTACCACCGCACAGGTCATTGGACCCGTAAAAATGTCACTCCGGACCTCGAGGAGAGCAAGGGGATACCAGCCAGGAACCTGGTTAAAGCCCCGAAGGACGATATACTCGCTGGTATAATGCATCTGAGAGGCCGGAACTACCCCCGCCCAGAGAACACACAGCGTCGCCCCAGTA
>CM068953.1:175499226-175522075 GCA_035128595.1 Eptatretus atami | reverse complement strand
ACTGACTCGATACGCCGTCCGTCTAGTAAGTTTCCACCGTTCTTTGCCTGGCTTGCGAAAAAAACTTTTCCAAGGCTTCATCTGCAATATAGCAGGAAGAACGTATCAAAGTCTTTTCTCTGGCCAGAATCAATTTGGCAGCATCCACATTATACGTGTGGACACAGTGAAGGCTTCAGCAGTTTTGCTGAGTTAAGCTTCAGCTTACGACCACCACTCCTTGCCATGCGCAGCGTAGATATTAATTTGGCGGGCCTGCTCCAGCCTAGTGAAAACTGTACAGTCTGCTGTCCAAGGCTGTTGGATTCGTTCGCGCAGATGGAATGCTGAGAAACGGTCTTTCACATTCATCATTTAAACCACTCACTCATATCTGGGTGAGGATGATTTGGCCTTCGCTGATTGCCCAGTGAATCCTTGGAAGGTCTCATAAAGCAGTGACATTCTTGTCATTGAAACTTGCCAACCAATGGTACGCTCTGGCGTTGAAGGGCTTGGTGGGAAAACAGCGGTGTGCGTCAGCTTGTTACAGCGATGAGTAGCCAGTCGATCTCAAGTAAACCTTCTGAATATCACTCCAGTTAAGCTTTTGTACTCATTGACCATTACGGACAAATGAGAGTGTCTTGCCATCAAACAGGAATCCAGTTGTGCGAACATTTTTTGAAGGTGTGCACGTAGTCGTACACTAAGAACATAGTTGCTCTTGAATTGACAGCACTTCGGCAACTTCCTGGTCTCCAAGTTTTGAATTAAACACTGCGGTTGTATTGCAATTGTCACATATCAAAGAAAATCACAGTACGCCAGCACCAACTGTACAGCTGATTGCGCTTCGATTAAGGAGTTCCTTCAACTGATCGGCAGTTAGTTTTTGCAGGCAAAATGCGTAGAATAATAGCGTGAGACCACCAAATGGCAGCAAACTTACAACAACCATAGCACTGTGAAGCAAGGCATTTCGTGTTCACCACCCGCTTGCGCCTGCATTTTGAGCATATTCCTACAAATGCCCTCCGAAAAATCGCAATGTCGTCGACCAGCTTTACCTCGTCCAAACATTAAATTACCAAACGCTTGCTGTGGTTAAGCTGGTCGAAAACAAGTTTTGAGGTTGAGTCCTGCTAGACTACTTAGCAAGCATCTGTTTACCTTTTTTTTGTTGATGGTTGAATGATTAAGCCGGATCGACGAATCATTGTATGCACTGGTGAATATGTGTGAAGCTGCATTGCGAAAATCATAGTATCAGTATCAAATCGCGACGATCAAGAGGTTTGGAACATAAGATGCAGCTGCGACAGAAGAAGGTGAAAATGAGGAAGCTCGTGTGCCTCAGTCATCCACAGAGCTGGCTTATTACAAGCTGAAGAATTCCTTGCTTGTCATTCATAGATGTTTACCTGGTCAGTTATGGATCGAATGTGGACCAGTTTGAGAGCAGGACCATTCTTCTGCAAAGGAAAAAGTCGTTTGGGCACCTCAATTGCCATCTTCTCAACTCTATTCAAAATAGAAATCCAAAAGGTGAGTGAAACTTGTTGGAAATGAAGAACTGCTTGGACCGTTTGTCCAGTAGCATCAGTTGTTGATTAGGTAAAGGGTTTCCTGGTCTTTTATGACGTTAAAGCCAGGAAAAATAGGAGCTGATTTAGCACAGAAGTGTCGAAATCTTGATATGTCTGCAGCCTCATCAGCTACCTGCACCCTCTTAGCTCTTGATTCTGACACGTAGAAGATGATGTTGGCGTGGGGCTGACGTCACCTCTTCAAGCTGATTCGGAACTCCAGGAAATATGATGGGTGTTCTTTTGGTCGTTTGCCACCCCTAACTGACACCCAATCACAATTGAATGTGTCTCACAAATATATATCTCCTTAAGCCCCTCAAGCTTTTTTTCATTGGCATTGCCAAATCCATCTCTCCCTCTCCTCGGATCTTTTGGGAAGGATATGACCTTTACATAAGGCGTCCCATCAAAGTTTTCTTACAACCAAAGCAGGAAAACAAACACAAAGATCCTGTGAGATCGCCAGCTGACAGTTTCTGAAAGAGAAAACAAACAAAACATACATTCGTTAACGTGATAGAAATCAGCAAGTAGTGCAGTAGGTGCACAATGTCATGTTTTGTCATGACTTTACAAAGTTTTCCTCTATGAGTTAGACACAAAAAACGGGCAAAAAATACCCAAAATTCGTAATTTGTCCTTGAATATGACCTTTTGACCTTGAAGATGACCCAAGTGGTGTTGAAATAGACACTATGAACTCGCCGTCCTCAATAAACCCCTATGTGGATCCCGAGATCGTGTCTCCTAGCCCTTCTAGAATTCATTTTAGCCCCGACTCAAGTTAATCCTCAGACTCAAGTTACAAACCCCGAGATCGTGACTTTCCAGTCCTTCTCTATAGGAGTCTTATGATTTGTTTTACTATTTTTTATATTTTCTTTTGTCTTTTTTTTTGCAATGTTGGGCATATCTGTTACTTTTCATTTCCTGTGCGCATCTTCTATTCGACCTATTTTTGTAAATTTTTTGAAAGATAAGTTAGGATACTTTTTCAGGTTGCTTGTTCATGTTTATTGAAATTGAATTCGATAGTCCGTTGAGCATTTCACATACAGTTAGCTAGTCCTACACTCATCGCTGTTTGGTAGAACATTTTGTGGATGGAAGGAGTTTTCTTGTTTTGATGTCTAACTTATGAGTTCTGATTGGCCAGTTTATTTTTTGTTGTGAGCAGGATATCTCAGGTATTTTGTATGATGCTTGCATGATGATATTTGATGATGGTTTATTTGATGCTTCAAGGCCAATTTTATGTTGTCTGTTTTTTGTTGGTTTACCTTGTACAAATGTGCACTTGGCACACTTATCAAGTCCCAAATTCCATTGAATGTCCTCGGAGAACGATTTTACTAGTTTAGTTGTTCTGTCAATTTTCATTATTCGGTGTGAAGACCTTTAAATCATCCATGTGCAGTCGATGTGGCACCTTTCCTATTTCTTTTGATGCTCTTCTATGGTGTTGGGTGTATCCATCCCATCCCCCTTCAAACCTTCACTTCTGCGTCCAGAGTTCCAGGCGGTTCATCGCAGCCACGTCTGTTCACAAAGTGCCGTTTCGAATCTATCAGAACCGGGTTCTTGGGCTTCACTATTGACAAACTGTGTTTGCAAGGTTACCCTCAACAATTTCCACATTGCCAGAAGAACTGTTGCTGAATCTGCAAAGAACGATGCTTGTGAATGTCAATTTTTTTAGATACCCATCCTGCTTTTTACTTAAAGTATCCGAAGCAGCAACCTGGTGTTGCTTAATGGTTAAGGTGGCTGACTTAAGGTCTTAATGGCCTGAGTTCCAGCCCCTGTCATGCCGTTAATATAACAACCAGATGGGTTGACTAAACCAGTCATCCTTCCGACGTCTGCAAAATGATACCAGCTTCCTGGGAAAAACGAGTCAATTGAGTATCCTGCATCAGATTGCGACCCATCCAGATTGTGCCCCCAAGCCAAGGAAAAAACGGATTTGGCAGCCCTATACGTCTGAATATGGAAGGAGTGGATCTTCTTTCTATCCAAATGCAGAAAATTTCCTCCCCAGCATGTGGAAAATATGCAATGAACCCACAATGTCTCAAGCCTTAAATCACAGGGTGGCCAGATTATCTATTCTTTTGTAATATTTGTTGCCATTTTGTTTGGTTGCTCCAAGGATTATCAGCAACCCCAGTCATCATTCTTTTGGAGGGTCGGGGGGGGGGGTTGACCAACTTACATTCTCTCATACTTCCATCTCCCAAACTCCCACCTCTCTAACTCTTGACATGCTTTAAGGTGATATTTACAGCACTTAATACTATTTCAGATGTTTACCATCACCTATTCGTGGTCCTATCTTCCCCGAGGCTTGTGAGGCAAAATCTAGGACACAGAGGAAAACCTTTTGAAATAGCTTCACAAGAAGTGAACATGCAAGAAAACACTTGCACTGTATAATAAAGTACATAGACATGAAAAAGGCCATAATGTTTGTGTCAAAACCAATATGTGTATCAACGCAGAACAAAACCATTGCGACATCATTATTCCTGGTAGCACAAGTAGAGATGCACACTCTCCTTTAACTGTCCAGCCTGGTGTTTGACCCAGCTATATAACCTGCCACCCTGGTGTTTTACATCTGATAGATGCATGGTGATGCATCAATGATGTGTGTGCCGTTCATCAGGAGGCCATTAAGCCGCAGGACCTATCTGCCAGCATCGGCTGCTGGTGGATGTTAAAAATCCCATGGTGCTTCAAAAATAATTGTCGAGTAATCACCAACGTCCTGTGCAAATTCCAAATCCCTGCACAAATACATAGTGACCACTGAATCAGCAAACACAGCCATGCCACATTTATGAGACAACCTTTAGTTTGGTGGTGCACATGAAAGATTGAACAATCAGTGGCATGGTATTGTCTTTACAGGTGAAACCTCTTCAACTTTTCCACTTGGAAACCAATAACCAACAGTCTAAATGTAACCCTGAGAAGACAGTTGTATACTCTCCAGATTACATTTGTCACCCAGTCATGAAACCACATTGCCAACCACAAGGCAACCACTTCATCGTCCAAAGGGTTACGGGCCACTACCATCGGGCTAAGCATGTTACTTTCCTGAACACATTTTATATAGAAGCCATGGATGGTTTGGTGGAATTGTCTCACTGCAAAAATGCCTCAGCTGTAAAGGAGAGTAAAATTAATGCCACATATACAGCAAGTTGAGCCATGGGGTCTAGTAAACAAAGGCTGAGATAGCAGTGATAGATTGTTAATTATTTACAAATCTGAAGTTTCACTAAAGCACATATTTATCGATACAATTCAAGAGCAACATTGTCAATCACTCATGGTTCAGAGACAAGAAATACAAGTTAATATTCGAAATATCTTTCTCATTATCCACCATCTTCGATCCATATTTACTCCGCCACGAAAGGTGATGGTGGTTGTGTTTTCACCCATTTCTGTGTTTGTCTGTTTGTTAGTTGGAAAATCGAAGATTTTTCAAGTACCAATGTCAGTCGATTTTGTTTATTCTGTCTGTTTGTCTGTCTGTCTGTTTATCGCCTACGTGTTACAAAATTTAACCGATCTTCACAAAAGTTCACCACATGATAGAGTTTGTCATTAGGAAGAAGCCTATTGTTTTTTGAGGTCAAAAGGCAACATAGGCCAAAGGTCAACAACTGAGGTGGGACTTCTAAAATCCACAATTTTCATCCGATTGACCTGAAATTTGAAGAGGATTTATATTTCAGATCACTGAATTCAACTAGCCAATTAATTTTGAGGTCAGCATAGACCAAAAGGTCTACATAGGCCCAAATTCAACAACGATGGTGGAATTTCAAATCCTCAATTTTCATCCGATTGACTCGAAATTGAAGAGGATTTATATTTCAGTCACGAAATTCAACGAGATAATTATTTTTGAGATCAACATGGACCAAAAGGTCAACATAGGTGGAGGTCAACAATTGAGGTGGTATTTCTAAAATCTTCAATTTCATCTGATTGATTTGAAATTTGAAGAGAATATATACTCAAGTCACTGAATTCAACCACCATATTTTGGAGTCCACATTGGCCAAAAGGTCAACATAGGCCAAATTTCTAAAAATGTCAATTTTCATCCGATTCACTTGAAATTTGAAGAGGAGTTGCATATTTGGTCATCAAATCAACCACCAATTATTTTTGAGGTCAAATGTTTTATGGATTTTGCTTGTCTGTTGTTTGTGTGCAGGATATCTCAAAAAATTGTGGACTTATCCGGTGAAATTTTGTAGACAGGTAGGTTTGGTATGTGACAATGACTCTCTCTCTCTCTCTCTCTCTCTCTCTCTCTCCTCTCTCTGTCTTCTCTCTGTCTCTCTCTCTCTCTATCGAGTGCAAGCCTGTGGCTGCTGGTTGCATCAATGGTTGGGACGCGCTATGCTGCTATGCATGTCCCCTCTACCAGTACACTGGTGCTCATTTTGCCGACTCCAGAAGGATGACAGCTGAGTCAACCTCCTGGTGTATTTTTTTAATTCAGCAGCCAACGGGCTTGAAATTCAGGACCCTAGAATCCCAAGCCACCACCTTAACCACGAAGCCAACACCAGGCTTAAGGACGAACTGATTAGATATTGGTGAAGATCCGGATCGGCTACTAGAATTTTTAAAGTGACTCTTTTGCATTGAGAGATCGGGCCAAAAACGTAATATAACACAATATCTCAAAAAGTTGTGGACGGATTTGGATGAAAACTTGGTGGACAGGTGGTGTGTGACCACAACAAATTGGTTCGATTTTGGTGAAATGTGAATCCAATTCTGGATACGAGAATTATTTAAACTTTAAAGTGATTCTTCACCACTGAGAGATAGGGCAAAAACGATATAGTGCTGTATAGCAATATCTCAAAAATGTATTGGGGCCCGATTGTTCTCATGGATCAGGCATTGCGTGGGGAGGTATGCACTCTCCCGAGTGCCCTTCTAGTTCATTAAGCGAACTCATTTTCTTGTCATACAACAAATAATCAGATAACCTTTCCATCCTATCAATGTGTCTCTGTGTTAACCGTTTAATTGGCCACAACTTGAAACCAATACTTCGAATGAACGAAAAATACCTGACACAAGGAAATCTTGACACAGGAGGTCACTCGAAATATAACGTCTACTTTAGACCACACCACTTCCCCAACCCTGACTCCATGCACAAGTACACTCGCCCTCCACAAACAAAATCACACTGGGAGAAGCCGTACAGGTGTTCTGGATGTTGTTCATAATTTTAGTCGCTTAGGAAACTTGAAAAAACCACAATGAACTCACACTGGGGAGAAACTGTACAAGTTTCTGTGTTCTAAGGTTTTTAGGCTGTTGTCAACCTTGAAAAACCACAAACTAAACCACACTGGGGAGAAGTCGTACAAGTTCTGTGTGTTCTAAGGTTTTAAGTCGATTATGAACCTTGAAAACCACAAACTAACACACACTGCGCGGAGAAGCTGTGACTGTGTTCTGTGTGTTGTAAGTTTTTTTTTGTGAGTTATCAGCCTTGAATAAATATAAATGAATTCACACTTGGAAGAAGAGTTTGGTTGTGGATACCTCCCCTGTGAGTGATTCCGAGTGATGGCAAGCATTGAGCAAACCTGTGAGGAGAAAGCGAGCAGGCAGAAACTCAACCCTGACATATACCTTCTTGCACGACTTCTCTGAGTGTCATCGCGTAACCCCTGTCAATGCAGCCGAGGTCCAACGGCTTCTTGGGGAAGCAAAATGCGGCTGCTGCAGCAAAAAGTATACCGCCTCTTCTCCAGCCTTGTCCCCCTGCTCTGTCTGTGATGTGTCCCTCCTATGTTTAAGCAGGGCATTGAAGGTCCACCAAAAACCCTCTTCTCATGAAACTACCAAATCAAGAATACTGCTCACCTCCCCATCCAAATCTGATCTTTTCTACCCCCGTTAATCCACCCCAAACCCACCTCCTTCAAATTCCCTGTTTTCCTTCCTGAAAGTCCCTGTTGTACCATCTTGTTTACCCCAAGTACCCCACCCCATCCCTCTTCCTTCCAAGGATCTCCTGTTCTCTCTGTTTCCCATATTTTATGCTTCCCTCTTCCGCCTTTCTTGTCTCCTGCCTTGTTTATGTTCTGTGCATTAGCTCTTACACGAGCCTCGACATAGTAAACCAAAAATTAAATAAAATGTAAAAAGACTTCGCTCTTGATCAAGGAAACAAAGTTTGTTACAGCCAATAATGAGCTAAAGGAAGCCTTAAAGGAATTAGATGCTGAGAGGATTAAGGTGTTCATGCTGAATGACAATGCAACTTTGACATGAATGCCCCACGCGCTTGTCATGTCGGTGGAGCGTGAGAGGCAAATTAGGACCATCAGGAACATCTTGACATCATTACTTGACAAATCTCCCAGTCGACTAGATAACTCATCTCTTTCGCATATTTCTCTACGAAGCCATGGCAATCATCAGCAGTCGCCCCTTTAACCACAGAGAAAGTTGAGGACCCAACAAGTCCATGGCCTTTAACCCCAAAACCAGCTACTCACCATGAAGTGTAAAGTGGCCCTTCCTCCTCCTGGAAATTTGTCAAGGAAGACGTTTATGCAAGAAGAGTTGGAGAAGGTTCAATTTCTCACCATCAGTTTTGAGTAGATGGAAACGAGAATACCTCTCCAACATAAGCCAAAGACAGAAATGGCACACTCCAAAAAGAAACTGCCAAGTTGTTGACATAGCTATTGTAAGATTGATGATATTGCTCGAAGCGAAATGGCAACTGGCTTGGGTAACTGAAGCCTTGGAGGATGCAGATAGACTAATGAGAAGAGCCAAGTTATTGATGAGCAATCCAAGTTTGGACAGATAATGGGCGTTGGACAAACGTACTTATGAACCCAATACTCGAACATCCAATTCAGAAGTTGGGTCTTCGACTTGAGAGATGAGTGAGATCTGTTCCCTAAAATCTCTCGTAGCATATGACCTTGAACTGGATGTTATGTAGATTATCGTGTTGGTTGTCTGCTATGAAAATTACTCCTGGTTCCTTTTCTTCCAGACTTTGGGATTGTCTCGTGTATTATCTGCTTTATTGTTCACAATTTTCCTTTAGGAATCATCACAATTTGTGTGGGAGTGTAAAATGATAACATGCATAATTATATTTGCCGTTGTGGTTGTTAAATTAGCTTCATTTTCTTGTATTGCAACTGGTATGTTTAATTTAATCAACTGGTATTTCGATTTATTTCTGATGCACTTCACCTCAGCACTGGCCAAACACCTCAGCAGTTTATGCCGCCATCAGAACAGCCAGAATAGTCAGGACATAGTTTCTTGAAGAAATGCTTTTAGTGGCCTAATCCAAAATGCAAGCATTTACAGAGGAGAGAAACAATCAAGTGGCATGTGTATAACAATTTATCGCAGCATGTATACATGCCTCAATTATCCTCAATGTGACATACCCGCCTTCAGAACGTTAACAATGACTTGTCACTCTACAGTAAGCTGGCGTCTGCATCCGATGTGAAGGAGAGATGGTGATTGGCAATAAGATGAGATGAGGACAGAGAGATAGATGGGGACAACATGGACCACTGCACACCTCACTCCAGTCTGGTGGGGCCACTGTCACTTGTTGGTTTCTGGCTCCCACATTCCTGACTGAAACCGGATCCCTCTGCGCTCTGCTCCTCTCCTGCTTCTCGTACAGCCACGGGCCGGCGTTTCCCTGCTGGCCAGTAACGTCACTTGTCGCACGTCTTTAACGGTTCTTGGTGATGTAGATGAGGTGGAGGTCCAGCGGCGCAGCTAGCAGACGTGGGCGTGTGAAGGTGAATGTACACAATGGCAAAAGGCAAAGAAATAAGGAAGATAGCGAAAGGATAGAGACAGAAGAGGCAGGAGAGAACGAAGAACAAATAGTGAAGTAAAGATAGTGAATGGCAAGAAAATGAATAGATAACGCACAAAGGAAAGTGACAAAAAGAAACGCTTTGGGTCAGTCGTGCCGCCAGAGAACGTGGCTATCGAGTCACTCCAGAGATGATCACAAAAAGTGCTGGAACGAAAACTGTGGACTAGTACTGTGGAAAATCAATGTACCTTTAATGATGATGATGAAGCTGAAACCAATGACGATGGTTTACTGAACCAGCGAATGTTTTTCCACATGTGGTAAATGGTGAAACGGCTCATGCTGAACAAGAGAAAGAAAGAGAAAGGAAGAGAAAGAGAAAGAGAAAGAGAAAGCTTCTTGTGGTGGAAAATGAAAATCATCATTGTATTGGGGAATTTATGAAATCTCCCACCCACCTTAGGACACCTGCGGGGACCCCAAAAGCTTCCCCCAGAAAGTTTGGTGAGGTAGCCTAAAACTGAGGAATAGTTTGGGGACGGACAGACAGAGACAGACAGACAGACAGATAGACACTCCCATTTTATTACATAGTTTCACTACTTCTAAAGACCTTTTAATGAAAGATATTTTTACGACGTCAATACAATTAAGGTCGAGGGACATAGTTATTCCATTCAGGACACGGAAACTGCCCGATTCTTCTTCTTCTTCAACCTCAATGTTCTTGACGTCAAATACTGCACACCAAAAGTCGTTTCGTTTGGATTTTATAATTATGAAAGTTCGTTCACGAAAAAAAAACAGTCGTGGCACTGAATATCCTGGAACGGCCTCCGTGTCCCGATTATTTAAAACGAATGCTCCAGGCAGTTCAACCATCTGCAGAGTTTCAAATCACCTTTTCTTTAATTTAAAATACTACAAATGCGCCGGTAAAAACCGTGCCTTTTCCACAAAACCATACGTCCAGCCAGACCGGGGAAGAGTTGCTCTCGCCCACTGCAGCGGAGATGACTCGACACATGGTGGAGCATAAATATGCATGAGGCAAGACTTGAATATGCATGAGGCAAGACATGCATGGAAAATTATATTTTGTCGCAATCCCGTCTGTTTAATATCTTCCAGCATGGAATACTGACGTTAATGTCCGAGCTTCAAGCAGTCCACGTGTGGACAAAGAGAACGACAAAACACACCACTGTGTTTCAAATCGGCCTCTAGGGTAGGCACGATATTTTATTGGCTCGATCTCAAAAATGGCTGGTAACAGAATTGAATACACAGCACAAAAAACCTGCCAGAACTCTTGCAACAATAGAGTTCCAAAAACAGGTTGTACAACTCACAGCTCCGCTCAACGATAACGGGAATAACGTAACACTCTTCCGATTTAACTCATTCCTTTAGACGGAGCTATCAACGATCAGCGCGACGGTGCTGTCGAGAGTCTTGAAAATCACTTGAAATTGCATTTAAAACATGCGCGTCGGAGCACTCGATATATTTTTCCACTCGCGAACTTAGAGCCACGTCTGTTTCCAACAATGGCACCCCGGCTCTGACGCGGTCCACCACCACATGCCGACTCGCCCACAATCCCTGGGAGCCTGAAACAGGTCACGTGACGTTGTGGGGCGAGACACTAAATTTGGGAGAACATGGTTTTCTCACAGTCCTCCCACCTAAAGTAAAACCCATCAGATAGACGGCGTTTTGAAACCATTATTGTACTAGTTGTAAATCACAGGGCAATTGATGGCGGAATCGTGAGCATTCTTGTACAATAAACAATGTTCATCCACAACACAATATTAAACACACTACACCACATTAATATCTACCCCACCATATTTACCCATCGCTCGCACCACAATTGAGAGCAAAGGGAACCAAACTCAAGTTGGGGAAAGCATTTACAGGAGGAAAACGGACCGAGGAGCAAGGCTCCTTTGGAGGAACAAAGGGGCCCAAACCGTATCCCCTCTCCGCCTGTGGGCTTAACTTAACTTTGGTGCTCCTTGTCTACTAGATGGCGACTAAGGAGGTCAGCTAGTCTGTTCTCCACTCCTTTCACGTGTTTGACTGTGAGGTCGTATTCTGAGAGGAGAAGCGCCCAGCGCAGAATACGCTGGTTGGAGATTTGGCTTGGCTGAGCAACCGAGCGGGTGGTGGTCGCTGTAGATGGTGTGGGTCCATGGCCAATGTAGACAGCGAATACCTGGATTGCCGCTATGATAGCGATCATTGACCTTGGCTAAGGTCTTGGCCGCTCCGACATGACCCGAGGAAATATTGTCACGGGCCCAATTGGCAGGACTGACTGACGATGCCTCCCCGGTACGACAACTCGGTGTTGTACCTTCCACGTGCTCGGGTGGAGGACATGTTCTTGGGGAATATTTATGCATCAGCACACCTGCACCATTCACATAGTAGCCTGTTCGTCCAGGCTCGGAGTCTTCTCCCATTTCCAGAGGGTGGCAAGGGTGGATCGAAGTGCTGATCCTCCACTAGACTGGTTACCGCAGACAATGCGGAGTGACCTCAGGCACAGAACTGGGGTTGCTAACCGCCTCGGAGGACTGATCCCCCTCACCGGATTTGCCGACCGGCGAACAAGTAGCTGGGGTCCCCGTGTCACAGATGGGAACGGTCCCTGAGGAGCCCGGCTCCTGAGGTCGGACTGACTGGAGGCTCGGGTGGACTTCAGTCGAAGCAACTCACCGCTCGGAGGCTGGAGAGGAGGCGCGAGGCTCCTCGGGCCAGAGTGAAGATATGTCTGACTCCGCCACTCTCTCCGCCTGTTTGCTCTGGGATCTAGTGACCACCCCCACAGGTCAGAGTCAATAACTCCTCCCTGGCCATTGCATCATTGCCAATCAGCAAGATACCCCGGTACGGGTAGTAGGGTACCACCGCACAGTCATTGGACCCGTAAAAATGTCACTCCGGACCTCGAGGAGAGCAAGGGGATACCAGCAGGAACCTGGTTAAAGCCCCGAAGGACGATATACTCGCTGGTATAATGCATCTGAGAGGCCGGAACTACCCCGCCCAGAGAAACACACAGCGTCGCCCCAGTATCCCGAAGGTATTGGGCCTTAAACTTCACCACCGAATCAGGGCTACCCACTAAGGCTGTCCCTGAATAATCCTGATGCAGAGGATGAATAGATTAGCCTCGGTGGCAGTGACCTCTGTCCCGATGCCCGTCGTGCGCGAGGGCCTAGGTGATGACCTCCACTGACCTCCTCCGATTTAACACCGGGTTGCCTTGATAGCCGACTAGCTGGGTTAGAGAAACAGCGGTCTCCACCGTGCCCCATGCGTTTGCAGAAATCACACCAGGGCCGTGCCCTGGGCTGCAGCTCGCGACCGCCAACAGTGGAGGGCATCGGGAACCCTTCCCCTCGATCCAGCCGCCGGGCAGATGGGGGGCGGTCTTGACCGCAGAATCCTCCGTCTTACGACGAGACTACGTGGCTTGCAACATTTTGCATGCCAAAACATGTTACCAATAAGCTTGATGCAGTCTGACAAGGAAACAGTGTCTCATCGACAAGAAACAACGCTAAGTCCTACGGAAGCTGTTGATCGATACGGTAACGCACCAGGAGTTCCGCAACCGCTGAGGTAACTCAACGCTGGCTCCCCTCGAACCATCTCTGCAGCTGTTCCAACAAGACTGGCGAATGTTCCTCATAGGTTTGACTGGACTGACGGGTCCAACTGAAAAAATACGCCTATAATACACGGAGACACCGCATAGGCGTTCAAAATCTCGGCCTTTCACTTCCGGTATTCGTTTACGTCCTCGGTTGCCATCCTCGCATATACATCCCTCGCCTTTTCAGATAGATGGCTAACAAGATGGCCGACCCACAAGCTCTCATCAATGCCACCGGAGTCAACAATTCTCCGCCATCTCCAGATACGTTCTGCCTCGTGTCTCCCGTCCAGTCCGGCAAACGAACATGAACAATTTCCGGACTGGTTGCAGCAGACACATCTGCCCACTGTCGTTCAATCAACATTCGCTACTCATGCTCTCTGACGCATTCAGCTCTGCCGCGTCATGCTCCCTGAGTCGCTCAGCCTCTGCCGCTGCTCTTTCAGCTATCTCTGTGTCATGCTTCCTGAGTCGCTCAGCCTCTGCCGCTGCTCTTTCAGCTATCTCTGCGTCATGCTCCTGAGTCGCTCAGCCTCTGCCCTGTCCTGCTCCCTGAGTCGCTCAGCCTCTGCCCTGTCATTCTCCCACTTATACATGTCGAGTTGTTGAACCGGGGTCAGCCCGGACCAGAAGGTCGAACGCATGCATTTAGTCATGATGGGATCGCTCCCTAACATATCGGGTCAGTGACCGGGTCAAGGCTGATTGCGTCGCTCACATCGACACCCACGTGACTGTCAACATGATCATGTTGATCTCTCACGTCTCCAGCGACATGGTTTGGCTATGAGTTATCATACGACAAGGGCACAAAACACTAAGTATAAAAGGAGGCTGGGTCGAAATATTTCAGCAATATCTTTCACCACATGAGACGGGGCAATTCACACAGGGAAGCCAAACAATATTGGGGTGATTGAGACACGTAATTCGCACACAACGCTCTGTTGGGAAAATACGACACGAAATACCCAATATCACCACCGCACTCAAATTGCCAATGAGAAAATGCAACGTAAAATAACTCACGTTTTTTTTGTTGTTGTTGTTGGCCGATGACTGGCGTAAACACAAGATAGCGTCCTATGGTGAGAAAAAGTCCCTCAAGATGGCGTCTGCTGGTGAGAAGGTTCCTCCAAGATGGCGTCTGCTGGTGAGAAGGTTCCTCCAAAATGGCGTCTGCTGGTGAGGGAACGATGATCAGATGAAGGAAGATGGCGACCCACTGTGGAATTTCTGTCTCAGTTCGAATTCTCTTACTTGAACGATCCCGACAGGCCCATTTGTCGCAATCCCGTCTGTTTAATATCTTCCAGCACGGAATACTGACGTTAATGTCCGAGTTCAAGCAGTCCACGTGTGGACAAAGAGAACAACAAAACACACCAGTGTTTCAAATCGGCCTCTAGGGGTAGGCACGATATTTTATTGGCTCGATCTCAAAAATGGCTGGTAACAGAATTGAATACACAGCACAAAAAACCTGCCAGAATCTTTGGCAACAATAGAGTTCCAAAAACAGGTTGTACAACTCACAGCTCCGCTCAACGATATCCGGGAATAACGATAACACTCTTCCGGATTTAACTCATTCCTTTAGACGGAGCTATCAACGATCAGCGCGACGGTGCTGTCGAGAGTCTTGAAAATCACTTGAAAATCGCATTTAAAACATGCGCGTTGGAGCGCTCGATATATTTTTCCACTCGCGATCTTAGAGCCACGTCTGTTTCCAATAATGGCGCCCCGGCTCTGACGCGGTCCACCCACCACGTGCCGACTCGCCCACCAATCCCTGGGAGCCTGAAACAGGTCACGTGACGTTGTGGGCGGGACACTACATTTGGTGAGAACATGGTTTTTCTCACAATATACATTTTACATTCAAACTTAGTTACATCACACTGCGCCAACATCAAATTTTGCTCGTGACTTGAAAAACCATCCTGGAAAGTAAGTTTTGTATCAAACGATTATCTACTTTTAACTTTCACGAATTAAATCTGAGTGCACCTTATGTTCTTGCACCTCATGTCTCTGTGGCAAAGAAATCGATTGAATAAACGCTTGAATTCAATTAAAGAAATTGAATTTCCCAAAATTCAACTTGTGAGCTATTTAAATTGAAGATGAGGCTCTTTTTGAAAAATCCAGTGACTTTCTCTACCCTCATTTTGACTACCCTTATCCTTGCTTAATTGTTGGAGCCATGCTAATTCCCATGGAGCACAGGCTAATGATTGCTAGGATAATCATTATTTGATCAAGCAGGAGTCATGACAGGCTACGACCCTCTTCAGCTCTTACAGGAATGTTTTGTTTCGCTTAGTTTAGTCAGTTTTAACCTGTCTGTAAATAAATAATTCTGCAATTTCTTTAGGGTAAATAAAATGTTCATTGTGGAATGAGATATTTTCCCACTTTATTCACTTCTAAAAGTGTACAATACATATGCAGGTGGGGGAGGGGGGAAGACAAGTGCGTTTGTTTTCATAGTAAACATGATAATTTTCATCATTTTTTGATGTATGCTATGGGGTGGGGGGGGGGGGGTAGTAATGAAAGAGAGTACATTTTGTACACCAGTACAGGATATTTGTATCGACAACCCCAAAGCATTGTTATGTGTTCATGGGGGAGAGATAGCTCATATTAAGCATCACATAGGTTACATTTAACTCTTGTAATAAGGAATTTGTCAGAATAATTAGTCTTTTAAAACGTGCACTGATGAGACAGTGAGTGTTAGTGTGAACTTTAAGACAATATAGAGTAAGTTTGTTGTGTAAAACCTCATGTTTACAAGTGAGTCCGGGTGAGTGCTTGCGCCGGAAGGCACCAAAATGTGGTACGTGCTTTTAAAGGAAACATTACAGATTTTTTGGCCGGCGTGTCCGAAATCTTAGGTCACTTCAACATAATACCTTTTTGTCAACTCTTGACGATTGTCATTTATCATTGTGCTGAACTTTTATTTGTTCTCACCTTAAGGTTGGTTATTACCCCGCTCATGAAGCAAAAAGCAGAATGCAGCAATTGGTTCACTTTGTCTGTCTGTCACAGACGTCAGTCTATGATTGAGGAACAACTTAATTTCAATTGAATTTGATTTCACTTCAACACTGTGGAACACGAATCGGAAAATGAACCTGCAGTCCAGCAGTACTTTGGCTCCGAATTTGACAAATTGTACGGACGTCATAAAGGACAAAGAACAGGCATGAGTAACCAATGTAACATGTTAAATAAGGTGGTGTAATGCACAGTGCATCAACGGCGGTAAATTCAAAAAGTTTTGCTTTTTTCTACAACCTTTAAATCCTTCATTGTATTTCAATTGAATTATATATACTTGAATGCGAGAGAAGACAAATCGCTTTGTTGACACTTCCAAAAACCTCCAGTTTAACAGTACTTGGACAAAATATTATGCCATTTTATGCCATCTCGACCAATCAAATTTTCTGGCGGGGAATATTGACATTCAGACAAAATCATGGCTCGTAGGAAATATCAATCTGCTTTCCCATATATCCTTTTTCTCAAGACTGCGTGGGGAGAGGTGTTCAATGAACTCTCTAGTTCATCTATCTATAATTCCAGCAATCTCTGTGTGTCTGTGTGTCTGCGACCGCTGTTTCTGACAACCACTGGTCCGATCTAATTGAAACTTGCCAGGTATATTGCGGGGCCCTGTGGATGTGCCTTTTCAAGGTTTGATATTAATCGGACAAGTGGTTCCCAAGTTACGGCCATTTATTTACCAATGAATGACAGGGCACGGTGCTATGACATCACGATTGACGCCACAATTTTTTTTTTTTGCACGATGGCCACGCACGTACGGGCACGCACATACGGGCACGTACTAGTATGAGTAATAACGATCGTTCCACTTTATTATCACGGAAAATCTGTGGGGGGGATTTGGATAATATCAGCACACAATGACCTCCATTTTCGAAAGAATCTCTGACAACAGGTGGGACCCCTGAAGAGAGTGGGGGGGGGGGGGGTCTCGCTTTTTTTCTTATTTTTTAACCAAATAGGCAGTCTGTAAGTCACAAAACTCAATGTCAAGGAAACGGATGGGTTTGATGCTGAAGACTCTTCACTCTGGCCACCCCACACAATGAAGCAAAGGAGCAGTTGAAAAACATGTGCTTCACCGTCTCTACCTCTGAGCACACATTGAAAATACACAATCATCTTTCTTTGTGGGTCCGAGATGGAATAACATAACCCATCCATTTTATGTTTGTGCTCATATATTTAATTGAACTGTTAAACAAGATGATAAAGTGGCAGAGGGGCTGGCAGGATGGTCTGGAGGTATGCACACTCGCCTCTGAGCCATCCAGCCTGGGTTTGAATCTTGACCCAACGAGAAACTGTCACCCTGGTGTCTCGCAAGCAGGACGAGGGACCAATGTGTGTGCCGTCCCTTGGATGGATGTTAAACTGGGCATCCCATCTGCCAGCATTTGTGGGTGTGCTTCGCAAAGAGTAGGTAAGATCAAGATCCCATGGTCTCCGGCACTGTAGCAAAATTCCAAATTCCTACTCTAACCTACAGGGGGCATTGTATAAACAGCAAAGCTTCCCTCAGCCAATGATGCTAATCGTAGTCACGAGCTTCAAGTGAAAGAAGAAAAAGAAGAAGTGGTCGAGATGTTCCATTGCGTAGTGTAATGGAAATTAACATCTTGGTATAAACAAACCTCACCACCATCCCAAAATAAATTTCAGTTTTTGCAATTCATCAGGCAGCAAGGAATAAGTTAGAACAGTTTATGTTCGTATGAGGCTTTTCATAGTGTGAACAATTGGTATCATCAGGGGATATTGAGTATTGACAATCCAGAAGTTGACTATTGTGGTATGCCATTCCAATCCATCTTTAATAGCTCCAAAAGCTCCATCATTGACTTCCTTATGCATTTTATTCTTTGCCTTCTTCTTGCCCTTCTTGCATAATCCTCATTATTTTTTAATATCTATTGTTAGTTTGGAGGTTGAAGTGTCACGTGTGACCAAAATATTTCAGCTTCCTCTTTGTTATCATGCATAAAAGATTTATTGTTATACCTGCCAATGTAAATAAAGTATTTCTCTATTTCCAACTATCTTTCATCATTCTTCTTGGCATCCACAACTCAAAAGCTTCCAGGTGTTTAGACATAGCTTTTTGAAATGGTCCAGGTTCATACCCGACGTGGCAGTATTGACCTTATATAGCACTTTGAAATTCTGAATCGATCTGTTATGCTTATCTTTCCATTGCTTAGAACTCCTTTCACACTGTTAAAAGCAAATCTGAACATCTCCATCATCCTCTTTATTTCTGCATCACATCTCCCATCATCAGTAAGGAACCCAGCATACACAAAATAATTGACCCATTTCAACTTTGCTCAATCGTGGCACTTTTTTTTCTTTACTTCCTCTTTCATATGCAGCACAAGTGTGCAGGATAGTATAATTGATGGAGGGTGAGGCTGTGCCACTGATGCATCTGTAGGTTAGGGCAGAAACTTGGAATTTGGTCATGGTTCCGGCGATAGCTTGACTACTCTTCACGAAGGACACCGTGGTGAGGCTGTGCCACTGATGCCGTGGGGTCTTTAACGTTCACCAACTAATGCCAGCAGACGGAATGCCCAAATTCACGTTCATCCGAGGGCCCGCACCCACATTGATGAATCACCCAACACCAGGATGAGAGTACATCGCTGGGTTGTGATTCAAACCCAGTCAAGACAGCTTAGAGGCGAGTGTGCGTGCTTGTACCCCATCCTGCCAGCCTTTCTTCTTTAGTAATTGACATTAGTGTCGATAACAATAAAACAATAAGACAGGTGGTAATTAAACACACAAATTTTTCACAACAATGAGAATAAGTGATGTAATGCAAACAAATTTTTGTCATTTATTATAAATAAATAAATAAATAAATTGTGACGGTACCTGACAATCATCCATAAAGTATGGAAATGTTAGGTAAACACAAAAACTTAATGCAACTTCCTGCATTAAAAAGAAAATTCAAGTGTTTACGACTTTTGTGCAAAATATTTCCAATCAATGCATTTGTAGACAATACTTGTGCGTTTGCGACATGCAAATGAGCCAAGTATCTGGAACAGCTATTCACCTAACCTCATTTTATCCAACTCTAGTTAAAGTCTATCTTTCGTATGCAGCACAAGGATGCGGGATAGCATCATTGGCTGAGGGCTTTGCCGTGCCACTGATGCAACGCCCTCTGCAGGTTACGCGAGGAATTTAGAATTTGTTCAGGGTGCCGGCGAGAGCTCGCCTCCTCTTCACGAAGGACACCGTGGGATCTTCAACGTCCACCAACTAATGCCGGCAGACGGGACACCCAGTTTAACGTCCACCTGAGGGACAGCATACACATTGATGAACCACCCTGCCTGTGATACACCTGGATGACAGTTTATATAGCTGGGTCAACATTCAAACCCAGGCTTGACAGCTTTAAGGTGAGTGTGCGTACCTCGCAGCCATACTACCAGCCCTTTAAAGTCTGAAGAGTTACGTAATCAGTAATAATATTAGAAAAAGGTTGTCAAATTAAAGTAATCAACAACTTCTTCATGAAACTGTTCCAATTCAGTACAGTACTCAAGTTCACAGTTTTCAAAAGTAGTAGTGTTACAGGCCTGTAAGATCCACAAAACATTTGAGGAAAACTGCATCTTCTTGCAACAGGCCAAAAGAGAGTCTGGACAGGGGACAGAAGGTTGGACAGCCACTCGCAACGTTATTTGCACCTCTGGGTCGTTGGAATGAAGACGATGCAACGTCAGGGCGAAATGCATCAATCACATGGTCTCCTCCAGCCTGATTCAGGAGCATCAAAGTTACCTGAGGAAGAGTACAACACTTTAGGAAACAAGTGGTTTGCAGTGTCACTTCTTGTATCAATTATTCCTCCACTCATACCAAGAAGAATAAAATATAATAATAAATTAATCGAATTTAAAATTGGGAAACTATTTCCGCAAACACACCTTTTGACAGAAAGGCCAAGGCAGGATTGCGTCATATTCTCCCTTCATGATGACAAAGAAGATGGAAAGGTGAGTTCCACGACCTTCACCGTCTCCATTCGGATATAACCGTAGGCACATGCGATAGCCAGAATGACTCGTATGGAAAGCTGTGGAAGAATAAAAAAAATAATTTAAATGACGATTCTACTTTTTCATATTCATTGTTCAAGTATTTACTATGTGCAATTACAAAATTATTGAACTGAAATCAGAAAGCTCTAGAAAACTGAACAACACCAAAAGAAGACAACGGAGTTTAAGTTTTTGTTGAGCAAGTTTATATTCTTCTTACTTGGAGAATCCAGGTGAGGCTTTCGGCCTGATTTTGCATCTCGTAACAGTGCAGAAAAGCAGGAGACCTTCCAGAGTAGTGTGCCATCACAAGGAGCTACTCGCACCTCGTCCAGCTGCTTCTGAAGCAGTCCGATGACCCTCTCTTGCTTCTGCAACTAAAAGGGGAATAGAAAAGCATGCCGTTGAAAAAGAAAGGTTCCTTTCCACCATCATCTACAGATACAAGTCACCAACTAAAGTAAACGTTTACATTATGTGTGATGCACAACATGATACCAAGCATGTTCACCCGGTTATTACACCCTTCTCAAATTAAAATGGCAAATCGTGTCTTTGGGGGGGGGGCTAAGGGGATAAATGAGGTATTGCCTTTTCATAGACAGAATTTTCTTACCCTTTTATACAGGGTCAAAGGTCATGGAAAAGCCCTTCCCCATTTTATCTTGGCAGCATTAGAGAGTGAACCATTAGGAAAATCAGGTGGTAGATGGATTATCTCCTTTCTGAAGGCCATCATTCAGAGAGCTGGGGTTTTTTTTATTGACAATCTGATAACAAAAGGGATCGTCTGCTGAAGCAATCTCAGTTTGGGGCTATCTACATATTACATATGCATGAAAGGAGATAAATTTAAGAATATCAAGATAGATCTCCATTGTCATAGCCATCATGCAAAAGAGGCACTGCATATCATTTTGTTTGTGCTCTAGCCTCGAAAAGCTGAGCATCAAGTGAGGAAGTGGCGTGTCCCATCTTTTAAAGCATTTGGTATGACAACCAGGGTCAGAATCAAACCGCCAACTTTCCAGACTCAGAGCAGATGCTCCAACCACAACACTACCAAGTCTGGTAAGCTTCATCAGCAATACAAAAATAGTTGACAAAAAAGCCCTTGACATCTCGGGTACGACATTGAAAACTTTGAAGTGGCAACAATGGGAGAGAGATTCAATTATCCACATTCTTTTTAACAAATGCGACCAACCTTTTCGGTCATTCTTCGTAATAGCGAGTCATGTTCATTGAGGTCTTCTTCTCGGGCAGACATTACAGCAGAAAAATGGTCCACATCCCTGTTCAGTACTGTGACGATATTCTCAATAGCCACGAGTGACTGGACTTGAGCAAATGCAGGATGCTCATTTTGCTGCTTTGCTTCTTCAGCTATTCCTCCCATGTATTGCTGCTCAAGGAGCAAAAGCCTCTGCTCCATCATCTGGATGCGTCGCTGGTTGTCATTCTGCACATGTGTGGCTGGGACTTCATGATGACCAACATTGCAAGCTCCAACCTAGACCATGAAACATAAACAAAGGAGAATGTTGGACCACAGTTCTCATCATTTATGTGGATATATATATATATATATATGTTTTTTTTTTTTTTTAACCTTACTCAGCAGGTAAGTTTTGAAAATTATGAACAAAGCAATTGCTCAGATATTGAAATTCAAGATCATGAAGCACCTCTAAAAGGGGTTGGCAGGATGACCTAGAGCTATGCACACTTGCCTCTAAACTGTCTAGCCTGGGTTTGAATCCTGACCGAGCGAAAAATTGTCATCCCAGTGTTTCATAGGTAGGGTGATCCATCAAGGTGTGTGCCGTCCCTCGGGTGGACATTAAACTGGGTGTCCCATCTGCTGGCATTAGTTGGTGGATGTTAAAGATCCCACAGTGTCCTTCACGAACAGTAAACAAGCTATAGCTGGGCATCCTGAACAAATTTCAAATTCCTTCCGTAACCTTGTCGAATGTCAGGCCTGGCCAGCCAATTCATGAAAGATCTGGACCAAAATCCTCTCCCAGCCAACCCCACAAAAATGTGGGAACAATTGTGGCTATTAAAGAAGAAAAAGTACCTCTAAAATAAGTTAATCACAACTTGTAAGAAATTAGCAATCGTTATCCATGTCGTACCTGCAGGTTATTGATTTTCTGAGGTTGACGATGTTCCATTTTACACTCCACAAGTACATGAGTGTCTATCTTTGCTCGTGGCACATTTTCTTCACACATGGTGCAGACAACTATGGCGTGGGGACACATTCGGCCATGCGATGTCTGCAAAACAAATAAGGGATGAGAAATTAAAAAAGGCATGAAGTTAAGCATGCTTGGAGAACATGAAGGAAGACTCATTTGTTTAGTTGTAACATGGTGGGGAAGAGGGAGTGGGGGGTGGGTGGGATGTCAGTAGGAAATAATTAATATGGAGAAAAATTTTAATTGATAAAGGGCAGAGAATGGGGAAAGATAGAAGGAGTAGGGTGAGACAGTAAAAAAGAGGTTGGGAGAAGATAACATTAAGGGGAGAAGAGGGGAAAAGGTGTGTACTCGTAACGTGTTTGGTGCAT
>CM068953.1:175485363-175495371 GCA_035128595.1 Eptatretus atami | reverse complement strand
TTTTTAGAAGATTTATTATTTACCAGAAATACAACTTCGTCACTCGCTTACGGGTATATATTCAAGGGGTAAGAGGGGGGAGGGGAGAGGGAGAGGAGTCGGGGAGGCATAGGGAGAGGAGTCGGGGAGGGTAGGGAGAGGAGTCGGGGGGAGGGAGAGGAGTCGGGAGGAGGGAGAGGATGGGGAGTGGGAGAGGAGTGCGGGGGAGTGGAGAGGAGTCGGGGGAGGGTGAGAGGAGAGTTCGACTGTCGGAGGAGAGGGGATAGGGAGAGGGGTCGGAGAGAGGGGATAGGGATAGGGGAGGGGATGAGGGGGATAGGGTGGGGAGTAGGGGGAGAGGGGTGGGGGGAGAGGGGTAGGGGGGGGGAGGGGGGGAGAGGGTGGGGGGGGAGGGGGGAGAGGTGGGGGGGAGGCGGAGAGGGGGGAGAGGGGTGGGGGGGAGAGGGGTGGGGAGAGGGGAGAGGGTGGGGGGGAGAGGGGGTGGGGGGGGTAGAGGGGTGGGGGGAGAGGGGGGGAGAGGGGTGGGGGAAAGGTGGGGAGAGGAGGGGAGGGGGTGGAGGGGAGAGAGGATCGAACTGTCGGAGAGGGATAGGGAGAGGGGTAGAGAGAGGGAAGGAAGAAGGGTCGGAGAGAGGGGTAGGGAGAGGAGTCGGAGAGAGGAGAAGAGGAGAAGGGTCGGAGAAGGTAGGGTAGGAAGAGGGGTCGGAGAGAGGGGGAAGAGAGGGGAGAAGGGAGAGAGGTAGGGAGAGGAGTCCGACAGAGGGAGAGGGAAAGGGTCAGAAGAGAGAGGAGGGGTCAGGGAAGGGTAGGGGAGATGAGGTGTAGGGGAGAGGAAGAGGTGTGGGAGAGAAGAGGAGGGGGTAGGGAGAAGGAGGAGAGGGAGGAGGAGAAGGGAGAGGAGGGAGGGAGAGGAGAGAGGAGGGAGGGAGAGAGGGAGAGGGAGGGGGGAGAAGGAGGGAGAGGGAGGGAGAGAGGGAGAGGAGGGGAGGGGAGAGAGGGAGGGAGGGAGGGAGAGGGAGGGAGAGAGAGGGAGGGAGGGAGAGAGGGAGGGAGGAGAGGAGGGAGGGAGGGAGGGGAGAGGAGGGAGAGGGAGGGAGAGGGAGGGAGAGAGGGAGGGAGGGAGAGAGGGGGAGGGAGGGAGGGGAGGGAGGGGAGGGAGGAGAAGAGGGAGGGAGGGAGGGAGGGAGGAGAGGAGGGGGAGAGGGGGAGGAGAGGGAGAGGGGGAGGGAGGGAGGGAGGAGAGGGAGAGGGGAGGGGGGAGGGGGGAGAGGGAGGAGGGAGGGGAGGGGAGAGGGAGGAGGGGGAGGGAGAGGGAGAGGGAGGGAGGAAGGGGGGAGAGGGAGGAAGGGGAGAGGGAGGGGGAGGGAGGGAAGGGGAAAGAGGAGGGGAAGGGAGAGGGAGAGGGAGGGAGGGAGGGAGAGGAGGAGGAGGGAGGAGAGAGAGAGAGAGGGAGGGAGAAGAGAAGGGAGGGAGAGAAGGAGGGAAGGAGAGAGGGAGGAGAGGAGGGGAGAGGGGGAGGAGAAGGAGGGAGGGAGGGAGGAGAGGGAGAGGGAGGGGAGGAGAGAGGAGAGAGGGAGGGAGGGAGAGGAGGAAGGAGGGAGGAGGAAGGAGAGAGGAGGTGGGGGAGAGAGGACGAGAGGAGGGAGGGAGAAGGAGAGAGGGGAAGGAGAAGAGAGGGGAGGGAGGGAGAAGGAGAGAGGAGGGAGAGGAAGGAGAGAGGGGAGGGAGAAGGAAGAGGGGGAGGGAAGGAGAGAGGGAGGGAGGAGAAGGAGAAGGGGAGAGGGGTAGGAGAGTGGGGGAGATGGGAGGGGAAGGAGAGAGGGAGGGGAGGGAGAAGGAGAGAGGGAGGGAGGGGAGAAGGAGAGAGGGAGGAGGGGAAGGGAGAGAGGGGAGGGAGGAGAAGGAGGAGAGGAGGGGGAGGGAGAAGGAAGAGGGAGGGGGAGGGGAGAAGGAGAGAAGGAGAGGGAGGAGAGAGAGAGGAGGAGGAGAGAGAGAGGGAGGAGAGGGAGAAGGGAGAAGGAGAGGGAGAGGTAGGGAGGAGTGAGGGGAGAGGGATCTCAGAGAAGGGAGAGGGATCGGGAGAAAGGAGGAGGGAGAGGGGTCGGAGAGAAGTGAGGGAGAGGGCTCAGAGAGAAGGAGAGGAGATGGTTTGGAGAGTAGAGGGAGAGAGGGTCGAGAGAGAGGGAGAGAGGGTCGAAGGAGAGAGGGTCGGAGAGAGGGAGAGAGGGGTTGAGAAGGAGAGGGGGTTGGAGAGAGAGAGGTCTGAGAGGGAGAGGTCTGAGAGAGGGAGAGGGGTCAGAGAGAGGGAGAGGGGTCGGAGAGAGGGTCTGAGAGAGGGAGAGGAGTCGGAGAGAGGGAGAGGAGTCGGAGAGAGAGGAGTCGGAGAGAGGGAGAGGGGTCGGAGAGAGGGGGAGAGGTCGGAGAGAGGAGAGGAGGGGGAAGGGTCGGAGAGAGGGTAGGGAGAGTCGGAGGGAAGTGGGAGGAGAGGTCGGGAGAGAGGGGAAAGAGAGGGAGAGGGGTAGGGAGAGGTGTCACAGAGGGAGTGGGGAAAGGGGTCAGAGAGAGGAAGGTCAGGGAGAGGTGTGGGAGAGGAAGAGTTGTCGGGGGATAGGGGAGGATCGGAGAGAGGGAGAAGGAGAGAGGAGGGGAGGGAGAGAAGGAGGGGGAGGGGAGGAGTGAGGGATGAGAGGGTCTGAGAGAGGAGAGGGATCTGGAAGAAGAGAGGGAGAGGATCGGAGAGAAGTTGAGGGAGAGGACTCAGAGAGAAGGAGAGGAGATGGTTTGGAGAGGAGAGGGAGAGAGGAGTCGGAGAGAGGGGTCTGGGATAGGGAAGAGGGTTCAGAGAGAGGGGTTGGAGAGAGGGGAGGGAGAGGGGTTGGAGAGAGGGAGAGAGACGTTCTGAGAGAGGGAGAAGGAGTCGGAGAGAGGGAGAGGAGTCGGAGAGAGGGAGAGGGTTGGAGAGATGGAGAGAGGGGTCTGAGAGAGGGGAGGAGTCGGAGAGAGGGAGAAGGGGTTGAGAAGATGAGAGAGAGGGGTCTGAGAGGGAGAGGAGTCGGAGAGGAGGCAGGATCGGAGAGGGAGAGGAGTCGGAGGAGAGGAGAGGAGTCGGAGAGAGAGAGGTGGAGAGAGGAAATAGTGGGGAGAGGGCAAATGGGTATGATAGGGGTAGAAATGCAGAAGGGTGAGAGAGGGAGTGGGGAGTGAGGAGAGGGAGGAGTGAAGGGAAGGAGAGGAGGAAGGGGGGGATTCCAGCAGACGTGACACCCCACTGAACGTCCATCCGAGAGACGTCACACATATTGATGAATCACCCTGCCTGTGAAACACTGAGATGATAGTTTATTGCTGAGTTTGGATATTTAAACCCAGGCGAGAAAGCTAAAAGCAAGCATGCGTACTTCTCAGCTATCCTTCCGTGATCTGGGGGAAGGGAATGGGAAGGCAAAAAAATCCTCTTCGCTTGCAGAAACTACCGACCATTAATATTGTTGTGAATCTGGAAGCCATGAGCACACAGACATTCAGGTTCCTTTAGCTCAGTTATATCGGTAAGTACATGTTGCCAGTTAGGGTCCCGACCCTAGTCTAATGGGGTAATTAATGTTCCTGCGCTGTGAAGTTGTTTTAAGAGTCAGGTTTCTTTTAATTTATTTTTCACGCCACCGACTACACCGCCGACCACACCGCATCGCCCTCGCCTTCGCTTCGCTTCCCTCACCTCGCTCTGGCTGACGTCAGGGGTAGGCGGAGCCCTGCAGAGACATGTTGCTCGGCTTCCTGTGCCAGGGCGGGTCCAAGTGATGTCACCACGCCACCTGTCCAATTGGGGGTTTGCTGCCCGTTTTGGCGAATGAGAGAAATGACGAGGGGCACATGCGCAGAAGGTCGTCCGGTGTGGAGAAGGCGGAGTTCGGGGAGGAGCCACGCGTTGGCCCTCGACCAATAGCGTGCAGCGGGTGGGGTGACCACGACTCAGCCAATCCGGGCCCGCGACGGGAGAGGGCGGAGTTGCGAGGAGGCGTCCCCCCTTCGAAGCGGGGGAGATAAAAATAGTGCGGTCTGCCGGCCACGTTGGTGTTCGTTCAGTTCTGGATCGGCGCGGTCTGTGCACGTTCGTTCCCCTGGCGTTCTGTTCTGGGTCAGGCGCGTTTCTCGCCATTGTTCTTCGGCACTTTTGTGCGTGGTTCTCCGGCCGTCCTGGTCGCGCACGAGTTCGGGAACGCGTCTGCGGACGGAGGGTCTTCTCCCGCCAGCCTGCGCCCTGCCAGCTTCGCAAGCTTGGATCCTCCAGATCGTGCAAGGGGTCTAGTTCGGCCCCGATGACCTGGTCCTCGAAGACCGCACGAGGCGAAAAGGTCCTACCTAGACCCTGGCTTCAGCCTCCACTATCCTCCGAGCTGAAGGCTGAAATAAAGGCGTCGGCCACCACTTTTTTGGGGTGTGTGTGTGTGTGTGTGTTTGTGGGCGCCAGTCTTATAAGTAACAAACTGTATAAGTGCTTTTGTGCTGTATATATTTGCATCGCATTCATTATAGTCGGTTTAGTTCTGCTCTTTGTTTCCCCTTTCCCGATTGTATAAATAAACCCACATTGTTGAATGTGCCAGCTCGTCCGTGTCATTTCCCTATTGACTGACAGTGTCGTGTGGAGGGAATTAGACGGGCCGTTGTCCAGAATAAGCAGATAATCGGCGACGGAATTTGGCGATTGAAACCCTCGGCATCACACACGGAACGGGCTCGCTTAAGCGGCTTGTTTCCGTCGATTCTTCAGAGGGTGAAATTCCCCTGTAGCTGACCACGTGGGTAATTAGGTAAATTGAAGTTGGCAATTAACCCTACCCCACGTGGTTACCCATTGGCGGATTTCGGTCCCAAAAGAAAAGGGACCATCTTCTCCGGAGAAGTACGATCTATGTTCCGGGCGATCGAGCCGGCTCGACTTGCGGTGCCACCTGGCAGTCGGTGTCGCGGTCGACGTCCCGGCGAAACCACAACAATATATCTGGCGGAACTATCATAGTATATTTATATTAATATTTTGTAATGTAAGCAAAATCGTTAAAACGGAAAGAGCAAACTGCGTACGTAATTGCCGAAAAAAAGGACCCCTGTGGAGTGGACTGTGCCGTCATGGATTCCCTACTTATTTTGTGATTTCGATATTTATTTTGTCCACCAGATGATTCTCAAATCCGACATGATATTTTGTTTACATACTTTAATTGGACTTGAGAGTAGATGGTGTTTCCAAATGGAGGCATGTTTGAATATGCCAAACAAAATGTGCGAATTAGGACCTCCATTGAGTGAGAGCGAGGTGTCCGAGGGGTGTCCAGGATGTGCCTGATATAGGATATAATTAAATAAGGCCGTTAATTATCTTCAAAAGGGGTGTTATAATTAACCAACACCCAATTTTCACTCTTACACTTCCTGGGAGTTTTCTTAGTATGCAAGCAAAGTTTCAGGCTGCTGGTTTTATAGTTATGGACGGCACACACACACACACACACACACACACACACACACTTATTAGTATAGATGTGGCTGCTTGTGTTGCATCATTTTCTGGGGCATGGCTGTGCTGCTGATGCGGTGCCCCCTGTACCAGTAAGCTGGTATTCATTTCGCCGACCTTGAGAGGATGCAGGCTGAGTCAACCTGCCTGGTGTTAATCAACGGCCCAAAAGGGGCTTGAAATCAAGACCCTAATAAGATGCTAAATCAGTCACCTCATAGCCGTTAAGCCAACACCAGGCCTGTTTTGAAGATGTTCGTGTTGCATGAAATTTAAAGATTCATTCTGTATTATATATATAGACTAGCATAACCCGCGCTCTGCGCGACATGTTGGGTGGGTGTGTTTGAGAAAGGAACTGATGCAGAGTATCAGTAGTAATTTACTTTAATGCAGTAAGTGGAATACGATTTCACTGTTTCAGAACCATTTTATTTACTTTTTTTTTGTACCGTCACCTCATATGGTCTTTTGAGATAATGTAAGCCGAATATCACGTTACTCGAGCGCCGAACAAAGTCGAAGATAGCGCGACACGAAACCACAACTCGGAATAATATATAAGATGAATGCTAATCATCAAGCTTGAAAAAAGAATGAGTCTTTGAAGTTGAAGGTTGAAAAAAGAGTAAAAGACTGAGTAATAAATAAAATCTTTTAATAGAGACAGCAAGAGTTTGAAAACCCACAACTTTCAGAATGAGCGAAAATGTGAAAAAAAATGGCGGGGAATAGTTTTCGTTCAATTGAAAAAAAGTTGTGGAAGACGTCGGAGAGCAAGTTTGGAATGAGTAATAAAGGGAAGTGAAATGTAAAAAAAACACAGACTGGACTTCAGGCCAAAAATAGCCTACTCACACACCCGTGTACTCCCACTCGGCCATTCCCAGGAGGACTCACAACAGGTGTCCGAACCTGCTTAGAATCCGAGATCGTGGTGTCCGTGTCCCTGTAAGTAACGTGATTAAATGTAGTGCATCGCATCATGTGACGTGCTCAGTGGCATCAGGTGAGATGACAAAACCGGAGTGTCGTCATCGGAACCGGATGAGCATTCACGGGTTGAGACACAATGAAGTTCCTCTTCATGTTGAATGAACTTTATAGAACGCTCCTCTGATTTCTTCATCTACCCTAATAAAGTCAATGTGTTGGCATGTGCATGTGTGTGTGTGTGTGTTGTGATTGTATCTACATATGTGGGTTTCAGAATGTGGAATGGCTCCTCCAGTCAGGCTCAAAGTATCCCCTTCATTTCAACAAGGGTCACGATTCATGGACCAAACTGAAGTTTTCTGGTCTAAAGTTTTGTGCTGAGGGCTCTCTTCAGGGTCGTCGCTGGACCCTGGCAGCTTCCAACAGTAATTCGTTTGTTTATAATATTCCCGGATGGTTTTTAGCCTTACCTGAAAAGTAGTTCTGTGGAGCTTATGGGATGGTGCATCGTCAGTCACAAATAATTGCAACTTCCTCTGAGAAACTACACATGCGATTTCAATGAAATTTGACCACAACCTTCACCACCCGTGATGGCATAAAAAAAACTAAGAAGGCACTCGGTAGAGTACATACCTCCGCCATGCAATGCTTGATCCAAGAAACATATCGGGCCATTACATTTTTGAAAGCATCGTTTTTGGCCCTATCTCTCAATGGTGAAGAATCACTTTAAAAATTCTAGTACTTGGATCCGGATCTTCAACAAAATCTAATCATTTCGTCCTTGCTCACACACCCAATCTGTCCAAAAATTTCATCCATATCCGTCCACAAATTTTTGAGATATCCTGCACACAAACAAACCGACAAAACAAACAAGAAAGATGACGTCGTGCAGAGCGTGACACTTGCAAAATTCATAAAACAAATTGACCTCAAAAATAATGGTGGTGAATTCAGTGACCTGAAAATATAACCCTCTATAGAATTCAAGTCAATCGGATGAAAATTGACAATGTTAGATATTCGGCCTATGTTGAAATGTTGGTCCATGTTTACCTCAAAAATAATTGGTGGTTGAATTCAGTGACCTGAATATAAATTCTCTTCAAATATTCAAGTCAATTGAATGATTGGATTTTAGAAATCCCACCTTAGTTATTGACCTTGGCCTATGTTGACCTTTTGGTCCATGTTGATCTCAAAATAATAGGTGGTGTTGAAATCAGTGACCGGAAATATAAATCCTCCTCAAATTTCAAATCAATCGGTGAAAATTTAAGTTTTAGAAATGCAACCTTATTTGTTGACCTTGGGCCTTTGTTTACCTTTTGGTCGACGTTGACCTTAAAAATAATTGGTGGTTGAATTCAGTGACCTAAATTATAAATATTCTTTCGAATTTAAGCTCATTGATGAAAATTGAGGATTTTAGAAATCTCACCTGAGTTGTTGACCTTTGGCCGTTGACCTTTTGACCTCAAAAACAATAGGCTTCTTCTTATGAAAACTCTACCAGGTGGTGAAGTTTTCGTGAACATCGGTTTAAAATTGTGACCTGTAAGCGATAAACAGACAGACCGACGAATAACAAAATCAACTGACCAATGAACTTGAAAAATCTCCGATTTTGCAACGAACAAACAGACAGAAAAGGGTGGAAAACACAACCACCATTCACCTTCGGTGGTGGAGGTTAAAAAAACGGATCTGAAGGTTGCTAACAGAGGGGGTTTACGGGAGGGGTTCGCCTCCCACAAACAGGTATTTGCTTTCTTTCTCAAAAACTGATTAACCAATTCTGATGAAACTTGACCACTTTCTTCACCACCCATGATGTACTACCGTTTGTTCATGGCATTAAAAAAAACATTGGGGTCTCGGAGGTCTATGAGGGGAAGGGGGTTGCCCCCCCCCAAAATATGCATTTGCTTTTTTTCAGAAACTACACACGCAATTCCGATGAAACTTGACCACCACCTTTAATACCCGTGATGTACGAAAGTTTGTTCACGACATTAAATAATAGTTGGGTCTAAGGGGTTCTAGCGGTGGTGGGGGGGGGGGTCCCCAAAATATGTATTTGCTTTCTTTTCTGAAACCACACACACAATTTCAATGAAACTTCACCACAACCTTTACACCCGTGATGTACCAAGGTTTGTCATGGCATTAAAAAACATCCATAAGTATTTACTTTCTTCTCCATTATATATTTGTGGTCATCCTGCCTACCAGTGGTTACTTGGTTATCTTTATCCAGCCACTCGAGGTGAGTGCCCAAGAGTACTGCCCCATGTTTAATATCTCTGTGAGTTCTTTTTCATCATTCCTGCAGGTCCAGCTATCACTTGTACAAATTTGGCATTCTTTAGCTCCAGGATCTCTCACTTCATTCATTGGTCTTGGTGTTTGGTTATTTTCTTGATTTCTGCATCGTTTAGTCCAAAATGACTGCTATTAACACCTCAATCAGCAATGCCTTTTTCTCTTTTTTTTTTGTCCTAAGTATGATATCTGGTCGCA
Source organism: Eptatretus atami (assembly GCA_035128595.1). Taxonomy (NCBI): domain Eukaryota; kingdom Metazoa; phylum Chordata; class Myxini; order Myxiniformes; family Myxinidae; genus Eptatretus; species Eptatretus atami. The sequence goes on along the minus strand of CM068953.1, from coordinate 175,486,385 downwards.
ACGCTTTGTTTCGATGTCACGCTCGATGGGATCATTAGGTCCTACGTGAAGGCCCTGTCACACCTTGACGATTTAGCCCGCACATGCCGACGTATGAAAAATTTGTTTAAAAGGTGGCACACATCGAATACGTATGGGAGTTTGGTATACGTTAGAGCACGCTGGCATAAGTCGTAGTACGCTGGCATACGTCGTAGTACGCCGAGCTGTTAGACAAATTTTCCATGCTTGAAATTTTCGACGATGCCAGCGTGATGACTCACACGTTCCGCATAACGCTGGCCATAAGTTGTAGGCACGTTACGCGATCATTACACACGTTACTTGTAAGTTACTCATAAGTCGAAATACGTCGAGGTAATGTTTAGCATACCCGAAACTTATTTCTAACCTATGAGTAACTGTGTAAGCACGTTACGCGATCGTTGACACACGTCGACACACGTTACTTGTAAGTTACTCATAAGTCGAAACACGTCGAGGTAATGGTTAGCGTCAGCGTTCCAGACTCCCTGGTTTTTTTTTTGGTTTTTTTTTCTTCGGTATGACGGTGATGTTGACACTTCAATTTCTAGTGCGGTTATAATATAATATAATTAATAGGCTGCCGCTCAACGATTTAATCATAACCGCACTAGAAATCGAAGTGTCAACATCACCGTCATACCGAAGAAAACAAAACAAAAAAAAAACCAGGGAGTCTGGAACGCTGACGCTAACCATTACCTCGACGTGTTTCGACTTATGAGTAACTTACAAGTAACGTGTGTCGACGATCGCATAACGTGCCTACAACTTATGGCCAGCGTATGCGGACGTGTGTCATACGGCCGAGTATGTCGAAAAATTTCAACATGCTGAAAATTTCATCTCTTCTCTTCGGAGAGAGGGAGAGGTGGAGAGAGGAATAGTGGTGGGAGAGGCAAATGGGTATGATAGGGGTGAGAAATGCAGAAGGGTGAGAGAGGGAGTGGGGAGTGAGGAGAGGGAGGAGTGAAGGGAAGGAGGAGGAGGAAGGGGGG
>CM068953.1:175446723-175464664 GCA_035128595.1 Eptatretus atami | reverse complement strand
CCCCCCCCCCACCAATGTCCCAAACCATCCCAAACACTCCGAGGAACTCAAACAACGCCTAGGTACCTTAAATGAGACGTCCGTGGACCGGAAATGACCGAGAACACCCTGAGGACCCATTAGTCCCTGAGGATTGCAAAGAATACCTATAAGACTCCAAACTTGGACGCCAAGAGATCAGAGAACCCAAAAGAATTCTGAATGACCCAAGTGACGCCCAAATGACCCAAGATTCCCTTTTGCTGAGGATCTCCACCTCGCTCGTCCTCTGAGTACATGCTCATCTCAGATCGCGGGGCAAGCAGCAAGCTTCGCTTACTCTCTGCAGATCTGGGATAAAATTCACCAAACTGGATCAGACACCGTGGAACATGTCCTTCAATCCGGACGAATCTCTCACACCTTCTAATTCATCGTCCGAAAGGACCCATGTGCACACTCCCCCCCCCTCGGCAACTCAAACTACTTCTCAACAGTCCTTCGGATAGAAAGTCACTTTCATCAGCTTCTTGGTGCTTCCACTGATCTGCCATGATCTTTCCTGGGAAGGCCACTTTTCCACACTGGCCTCCAAAGGCCAGTCGCGCGACGTGGAGAATCCTCCATCAGATGCGAAAGTCCTTCGGTCGGCCACCTGGGTTTCTGACCAATACAAAGCTTTCGTCCACAGCCTGATGGAGTCCTGCTCTCCCCAATTGTGCTGATGCTCCTGCCTCTCTACTTTATCTGCTCACGCTGTTGAGAAACCAAGGCGATTAGGATCAATGGGTATCCGCATGAGGCCGAGTCTTTGGGGCCTCTGGCACTTCTCACTGCAGGCAGGTCGGTGGTGCTGTCTTTCGCTACCGTCTCTCCTCCGGTTTCCCCGCCGCCGGCGCTCCTTGTCTGCGATTTGTCGCCCTCATATTTCCGCAAGGGGGGCGCTTTCCCCAAAAAAGGAATTTTCCGCCCAAGGCAACTCCTTTTCTGGTATAAAACTACCAGAAATCTACAGGAATCACGTGCTCACCTTCACATCTATTCATCTCTTTTTCCCCGCCGTTTTGGAATAAACTTCCCACACTGCTCTCAATCTTATTGCTCCCTCCAGGTCTTCAAAAACAGCTGCTCACGCCCACGCTACTCCCCCTCCCCCATCGTCCATCACACCCACCCACCCCCCGCCCGACCCTCCCCCCCGCCCTCGACCCTGCCCCGTGCCCCGCCCTCGCGCCGCTCACCCTCTCGCCCCCCTACGAATCTTCACCCCCAATCACGACCCAAACCACTCCTTCAAATTCCCTTCTCCTTCCCGAAGAGTTCCTGTCGTGTTAGTACTAGAAAGTCCTGTGTTGTCCATCGTTGTATACCCCGTGTTCTCGCCCATTCCCTTTCCCTTCCACAGTGTCTCCTAATGTCGTCTGTGTCGGCCTCTGTTTTTGTCCTTCCCTCTCCTGCCCCTTGTTGGTGGCTGTTGTTAGCTTTCTCATACGGAGCCTCGACAATGTATTATTAAAAAAAAAAAAGTTGGCCATTTGTGATCAACTTACACTCACCTGACCGGAACGAGTTTTGGCATCTCGTCTTGACGCAGTTCAGGTTGGGAACGTTGTTTGCCGAAAATTTCAGCCGAATGGGCCCAGGCGTTTTGGCCGGAGAAGTCGGAAGTGACGGAGACGGATGGGAAGGACGGATCGGTGCAGATGACAATGACTTATGAGAATATCCATTCGCAGATAGCTAAAATTGAGTGTATTTTTTCCTTAATGATTTAAATCATCAAGGCAAGTCAAATTAACAAAACAAGGAAACAGGAAGATTGAAGAGTCCATGTTTAAGTGAGAATTGTCATTTATTTTGAGCACCAACAGTTGTTAGTCCCTGGGTAGCAGTCAAGACAGGGAAAGTATCCGAGTGTTATTAAGTTCAGCAAAAAAATATTAAGGATTTAAAAACTGTCCAATCCCTCAAACGGGATAATACCGGTAGAGACTAATTCTCCTGTTTAAACCAGGCAGAAGCACATGTAATTAATGCTGAGATATACGGCATTTTTGAGAACGTAATGTTTTTTGGGCACACCAATAACATATTGCTTGTGTGTCCGAGAGATTGCAAGGGACTGTTGACGCGATTTTTTTGGTTTTGGATTTGTCATAAATTATTGCAAGTCATTCCACAGCATACATCTTCTGCTTGGATGGTTTCCTCAGATCAGACTGTCAGTTTCTGCGTCTCCTTCACCCTCACCTTCCAAAAGAGAATAACTGGTTTTTATGACTTTATCACCAGACTCGTTGAAATACACGTCGACTTCCTGAAGAAATTTGCAGAAATCAGATTACCATGGAATGTTCGGTTTTGAGCTATAAACTGTCAATTTTTAGCACCTTCAAAGAAATGACGAGCATGCTATACAACATTGAGTAAAAATGGTCAAATTGCACAACGCATGATGAAAAACATGCATCACCGGTGTCATATTCATGGATTAAGCCACTGCGTGGTAAATTCGATTTCCGTGCACAACAACGCGTCATTGCTTTCGTTGCAAAATCTCAACTATGGCATGTGATTGAAGCATGGGAACATGCTTTATCAAAAATTCTTCAGTCGTAACATCTGGAGTGGTCACCTTAATTCTGGAACTTTTTCCGAAACTTCATGAAGCCAAACGCATCCCTCAATCACTTCACAAAAGTTAGATTTTATAAAATATCAATGCAAATTGACATTGTTGATAAGTTCGAGAGAAGTGAATTGGAGCTTCAAAAACTTGTCAAGACTTTGTTCGACAAATAAGAGCAAAACAAAATCAGATGAGATTTTAACACATAATGCTGATCTTGCGCGTATAAATAATAACGATGGCGATTAGAATCTGCAAAAGCAGAAATTGCCGTAGGGAAAGTTAAATGTGGAACACATGTGCTATCTCAAGGTTGTTTAAACTACGAACGTAAGACCGGAAGACAGCATTTACGAGAGTATTGGGCCGTTTACGCAAAAGGGTGAAAAGGGAACGATCCCCGAGTCAAATTTCGAAAGAAAGAAAAAGGGAAAGAATTGAATAATAGGTGGGAGTGACTGAAACACCCATTTGGTGCAATTTTTTTCTCGATTCAGACATCGTCAGGAGATTATCAAGGAGATTTCCAGAGTTTCCGAATGCGACTTTGGAGGCATCCATGTCTTTCTATGGGCATCGCCCGAGTAACATGGCTGTATTAGGCTTGTAAAATATGGGTATCAAGCGGGCTGTCGTATGCCGCACACCAAAGCCCGACGCGTTCATGACAATGGACCTATCAGGTGCACCAATGCAGCCAGTGTTAGGGGTGATGGATTTTGAGGAAGTGGAATCTTAAGAACTCATTGACATGTATTATCTGCTGAAGATACTGAAAGCAGGTAAAATTTTTGAGCCACAATCGTTTAAAAGAAGCATCTCTCAGAGTTTGAACATGAATACTTCACCAGGAAAACTTCAAACAGTTAAGTCATCAACATTGATGTGTCAAGAGTAACCAACAAATTACACGACTGGGCATAGATGGACTCGAGTTGATGCACATATATTTAAAATGACACAATAATATTCTCACATTGAGCCACCCTACAACCCGGTCATACCTGTATTCGATTTTCCAGACCTTCCAAGACAGGATTCCTGGCGAGTGAGGATAGAGTTAGGATCTCTTGTGCGTGCGTCCGGAGTTTTGCACAGTACATTTGGCTTCCAATCACCAAACACCAAGGTGCAGGTTTCTGTGAACAGCGCAGCACGTGCATTGCTAGCAAATTCCTCACCTCGAATGTTTCACGACAGTGAACAAACGGGCATTAAATCTACACTTTAACTAGTCGTTTATTAAAATAATTGATACGCAATATTAAAGTCTTTATAAACAGGTAGACATTTCAATGCAAGGAACAGATGCCAGGTGTGAACTAGCAGGCATTCGTCAATTGTGGCGGAAAAAAAAAAAAAAAAAAAAAAAAAAAAAAAAAAAAATAGAAAAAACATCACATATTTAAAAATTGTCGGATCCAGATCCGGATCGCACCAAAATTCTAATCATTTTGTCGAGGGTGTCACATACCCACAAGCTCTCAACCAACTTTCGTCCAAAATCCACCACAACTTTTGAGAGTTATTTTGTTCACAAACGACAAGACAGGGGTGAAAACATAACCTCCATCACCTGCGGTGGTGAGGTAACAAATTGATTGCTTCATTGATAAGTGGTGAAATATGCACTTTCCTTTTATCTTCATTAATGATCCAAATTTATTTTACGAGTTCGAAGTATTCTCACATTAGGCCACATTTTTCTAATGACCTTTTCACCCTGGTTTATGAGATTTAAAAGGAAAACAGGGAGTCAGCTTGTTGTTTTATTAAACCACTATCAGGGGCTACCGCAATTGCCCGGGAGGGGATACGGTGCTGCTTGGTTCAGTAGCTTTTCCCGGCGGCGGCCTTCGGGACTATGTTGGACATTGCGAAAATCCGTGGAGTTATTTTGGCCTCAGGGCGGTACCTTCTGCCTGCAAGCCAGAGGCAGCAGTGCCTGACCCCACGTCCAATATCATGTACACCATATTCCCCTCTGAGCGGAATATCTGCTTCCAATGGGTCCCAGTTTTCCAAAATATTTATTTCTCCAAAACACCCATTTTGAGATTGCGATATTCAGCTCTTCCATTTCAAAAATATTCTTACAACTTCTTCATACTTCTTAAGAGAGACGTTTGTGGAATCAAACTGGTTTTGTTTTTGAATCTCGAATGCAGTAAGAACCCAATATATATAATTATATTATATATATATATTATAATATATATATTATATATATATTCATACACACGAGGGTGGTTCAAAAAGTATCCAACCTTAATTTTTTTCGTGCATTAAACAAATGAAGCTAAGGGAGGCGTGGTTTGGCTGCACGTACTGTAGGCGATCCTGAACTCCGTATGCGGTGAATATTTCCCGCTTGCAGAGAAGCTGTCAGTCGCGAAGACCGGCCGATGTAAGGTGAGAAAGAGGGAAAGTTGTAAGCAGTGCAGCGCGTCGGGAAAATTTTTCCGTTTTGACACAATGACGGGAAAAACAATATTCTGAACAACGCTACTGCATCAAAAATTTTTGTGTTTTTTTATAAGCTTGGCGATTCCCAAGTGAAATGACCGCAAAGATTCAACAGGGCTTCTGGGTGAACGAAGCCAATGGGCAACCACACAGCAAAAAAAATTAATTTGTTTTTAAAAAGAAAGTGGTTACACCGCTTCAAAAGATCTGGTCGCACATTTCAGTGGGGGGGGGGGGAAAAAGTGAAGCACGTTCTGGTAGGCCCTCACCCATCCCGAAATGAAGATCGTCATTGACCAATGAGGACCCTGACTGATGCAGGCACGTCGAATCACGATCAAGAGAGAAACTTGCAGACGAGGCGGGCGTTCAGCATTGGATCCGTTCATTCCATTGTAGACTGAGGATTGGGCTTAAGGAGATTCTCAGCGAAGTTCGGCCAAAGCTGCTATCGATCGAGCAACAAGCAACTCCGTTTGGAGATCGCACAGACATGCTGGGAGACTGTGAACAGCGACTCCCAACTTCTTCAACACAGTGATCACTTGGCGATGAACCACAGTGATCCGTCATTTTGGTCAAAAAGAATATCCGACGGCGCTCACTTACCTTTCCTTACTCATCGGCGGTCTGTTCGAGCGGACTGACAGCCTTCTGCAGGCGGGAATTATCACGCATACGGATTAGGATCGCCTACATACGTTGCCACAAACCACGCCTCCCTAGCTCATTTGTTTACGCACGAAAATTAAGGTTGAACTTTTGAACCACACCTCGTGTATATATTATATATTATATATATATATATATATATATATATATATATATATATATTATATAATATATATATATATATATATATATATATATATATACATATCTTCTTCTTCTTCTTCGGCTGTGCTCCCGTTCGGGTCGCCACAGCGGGATCTCCGTATGATCCGCATAGTGATTTGGCAACATGTTTTACGCGGATGCCCTTCCTGAGCAACCCTGGGTCGCCTCTTACCAACACAAGGGATATGGTACACCTATTTTACCGGGGCATACCACCGGGCCCAGTTACACTGGGTACTCATTTTCGCCGACCTCGAAAGGGATGACAGGGCTGAGTCAACCCCCTGGTGTATTAATTCAGTGGCCCAACGGGGCTTGAACTCAGGACCTTTTTTTGGATCCCAAGCCGCTGCCCTAAACCACTGCGCCAACCACCAGGAATACATATATATATAATATATATAACATATATTATATATATACATATATATATATATATTACACATATATATATTTTTAAACAAAACAAAAATACAAATTCACTTAGTCGTGCAATGATTTGGTTACCTGGGAAATTCAGGTCACTCAATCCATTTCCAGCACAATGCGTACGCGAACACCAGCCTTCTGCCAGCGCAGAACATTCAACTGACCGGGCATTGCGGCCAGCCACCGGGTGGATTCCAAATCTGTCGCCCAAGAGGATCAAATCGAGTTGGTTTAACTCATGCTTGCATGATAAAAGAAACAACACCAGTCGCAGGAGGAGATGGTACGCCACTATTCAAATGGCCAAGCAATCTATTTTTTCAAACATTATAGGGCCCCCCCCCCCAAAAAAAGCCTTTCAAAGCTCTGCATCCCTTAATTGTTGAATAGCATTAGATCAAGTGTCAGGTCAGGTCAGGTATGGGGCATGCGCCAGAGCAGCACATTCGCTGCATTCCACTTTCGCCGGTACTTCCAGGGGCCTCCAGTCTTGGCCATCCCCCAGGCATATGGCCTAGCCATCCCCATCTTCTTGAGATGCGATCAACCTGCTGCAACACGAGGCCACGTGGTTTGGCCCATTTGGCCTCCTCCACTCCGCGAGCCTCCCTCGCCGAGAAATCTGGTGAGCAGGATCAGCGTCAGGAAAAAACGAGCCACATGTCCATACAGCCGCAAGCTGACGCTTCACGGGATGATGCAGGTAACATAATCTCATTTTGAGTCTCTCTCAGCAACCGCTCGTTTGGACACAAAAGGTCCCGACCAGCGATAGCCAAGGATTCTCCAAAGAGACCTGGTGACCAAAGGAATGAAGTCTCCGTCTTCAGCTCCTTTGGTCAGAGTCCAAGTCTCGCAATCCATAGAGCAAGACTGGAAGCACCAAGGACCTGAAGACTCGGACTTTTCGTCCTCCCGCACAGACCGGCAGCGCAACACCCCATTTATCCAGGAATCCATGGGACTTCCCAGGCCTGGCCCCAGAACGTCTATGACCTGACTCACAGCAGCAGAGACATTAATATCACTGCCAAGGAAAGTGAATCGCTCACGACCTCACATCCTCACCACAAACAGCACAAACGGACAAGCAGGCATCCCAAGATGTCATTGAAAGCCTGGATCTTAAGTTTTGACCCAGGAAATCTTAGTTAATCCCAGCAGCTCAGGGACTCCTCATTCAGCACCTCGAGAGCCACCAAACGATATCTAAAGTCTCCACCAAATAGACTGCATCATCTGCAAATCAAGGTCAGAGGATTTCTTGACATTCCAAACGATGCACCGCAGCTTGATTAAAACTCTCCGACATCCTCCCTGAGATCCAGTTCCATACAAATCCTTGAAAAGTTGGAGGCCAGTACACCACCCCCTGGACGAACTCCAGTAAACAACTGGAAATAGTCAGAGATGGTACCACCACATCTCAACAGCACTCTCAGTACCAGAGTAGAGTCGAGACGTCAGATTTGATCAGTTTTGTGCACCCCACGAAGACCAAGAATCCTCCAGAGGGCATCCCGATTCACTGAATGAAACGCTATGCAAGAATCAAAACATCGGCTGTAAGAAGCCCCTGCGAAACTCTCGTCTCGTTTCGGTGAGGACCCCGAAGAGCAAGGATTACGGTCAATCGTGTACCTTCTTTGGTGTAAAGCCTGACTGCTCTGGAAGCTGGTGCTCAAGCAGGATGGTGGTTGAACCCTACAATATTATCCGATCATAGGACCTTGCCAGGCATGAGAGCAGCGTTAACCCCTCGGGAAGTTGCAGTCTTGGGCGATCACTCTTCTCTTCCATGAGAGACAACAAGGCCCCTCTTTCAGTCAGTTGGGATTGATGGCCTGTGTTCCGGTAGAGCACAGAACTGCATGCAACGACACGAGTGCCAGCATTTCCACCAGCTTTTTGAGGAAGTTCAGCATTGGATTGCCACAGATCCCTGGAGCTTTACCCCCATTTCAACCTGTTCACTGCAGCCTGTGTTTCCACAATGAAGGTGGACCACAGTTGATTGGAGGGTCAGCAAAGGGATGTAACACCCTGACGTCCAACTCGACAAGCTGGTGGATCAGCCTGGTACTAATCGCTCCAAAGTAACCGGCCCAGCTGGACCTTCACTTCGGACTCCTCTGTCAAGAGCCTCCCACCCTCTGCTCTAACTGCCAGTACACCGAGGATGGGCTTGGATGGAACGCCAATGCGCGAATCCCTTTTGTAAGCAGGACGAGAATTTCACTTGGACCACAGGTGATTGCTCTACCCCCTCACAGATTCCTCGCACATGGGCCTCTTTGTCCACCCTTTAGCGCACGTACAAGTTTTACGCCTCAGCTTCTTGAACAAGCTCAGCTCTGCCATTTCAGCCTGGCCCTTGCAACTCTGCGTCAATGGACCAGTGTCCCTAGAGACCAAAATTCTTTCTTGCCCTACGGTGATTCCAAGGACATTCCAACTGGGCAACATGAAGGACGGTTGGTCTTGAAGGCATCCACAACTTTTTCAGGACCTTCCCAAAAGCACCCAGACCCCCAAAATCTCACTCAGCTTGTTCGCAAACTCCCAGCTACCCTTCCATCTTGAGCTTGCAACATCCAGCCAGCTGGGATTGTACCATTCTTGGATTTAGGGTGAAACTTCAGAGTGCTACACCAAAGCCGTGTGGTCAGTATTGAGGAACTGAGCACTCCGGGGTAGGTAGACCCTGCCAGTTCTGGATATCCTCAGTACCATCAACGGAGAACATGGTAATCTCCGTTTGCCACACCGCCAGCTTGGAATACCAAAGTCAGCTAGATGAGTCTGTAGTGCTGAAACAGGGAACCCAGCCATCTTAAGTCCATGACTTTTCTTGCAAAAGTCAAGGAAACCTTTTAGTGCTTTCGGGTTCATAGTTCCTGACCCTAGGGGACAAACACACGTCCATAACCATCCCTTTCAGTTCCAGTTGATGCATTTGAAATCCACCAAGACTTAGAAGTGTATCTCGGCTGGGGCCACTGATTCAACCACAGACTCGAGCGTGACGTAGAATGCATCCTTCACAGTGAGAACCACTCACTTCACTCGTAGGCATAAACAGAGACCAGGGAAATGGACACCTAAGGAGTGACGAATCCTTAGTCTCATTAATATGCTCGTTGACCGTGTTACCTCAATTATCATTGAGTCAGCTTATTGGGACACAGCTACAGCAACTCCTTGGGAATGGTAACCATCATAGTGACCAACCAATAGTAGGTGTAACCACCCACCATGATCTCGCCGCAATCTGGTCTCCGAACCTCAGAGAGTGCTCCAATACGATGTCCAAAGCTTGAGCTCAGATAACAGAGGACAGGTGATTCATCCTCTCTTAGCGATAGGACATTCCAGGCACCCACCCGAAGGGACCGCCTTCAGGTTAACCCAAGGGAGACCACCGTCTGGTGGACGACACCTCAGCACCATCCGACACACTACTCCGCAATCTGCCGGGGAATGTTTACCCCGTGGTTCCTCCTATCATCAAAGATTTGGGGGTCCCGAAGGCTTTGCCCCAATCCCGTCATCGGTGAGCTGCCCTGCGAAGGGACGCTTCAAAATACCTTAAAGACTCCAAATGACCCCAAAGACTCAGAGAACCCAAAAGAATCTGAAGACCCAATAGACCCCAAAGACCCCAAATTCCCTTTGCTGAGGACTCCACCCTCTGCCGTACCATCTGTCATCCCTCAGACCGGCAAGCAGCAGCTTCTTCACTCTCTGCAGATCTGGGATAAAATCACAAACTGGTCCAACACGTTGGAACATGTCCTTCAATCCGGACAAATCTCACACTCTTCATAATTTCTCTCCGAAAGGACCATTGGAACACACTCCCCCCCCCTCGCAACCAAACTACTTCTCAACAACCTTCGGAAGAAAGTCCTTCATTCAAGCTTCTTGGTCTCACTATCTGCCATGATCTTTCCTGGGAAAGCCACTTTTCCAACCTGGCCTCCAAAGCCAGTCGCCGACTGGGAATCCTCCATCATGCAAAGTCCTTCGTCGCGCCACCTGGGTTCCTGACCACATACAAAGCTTCGTCCACAGCCTGATGGAGTCCTGCTCTCCCCAATTTGCTGATGCTCCTGCCTCTCACCTTTATCTGCTTCACGCTGTAGAAACCAAGGCATTTAGGATCAATGGGTATCTCCCGCAATGAGGCCGAGTCTTTGGGCCTCGCACTCTCACTTGCAGGCAGGTCGGTGGTCTGTCTTTCTACCGTCTCTCCTCCGGTCTCGCCCCCCCCGGCTCTGTCTGCGATTTGTCCCCTCATATTTCCGGCCAAGGGGGGGGGCGGCTTTTCCCAAAAAAAAAGGGAATTTCCGCCAAGGCAACTCCTTTTCTGGTATTAAACTACCAAAATCACGAATCACTGCTCACCTTCACTCTTTCATTCCTCTTTTTCCCCGCCTTTGGAATAAACTCCCACACTCTCTTCAATCTTATTCTCCCTCCAGGTCTTCAAAACAGCTGCTCACCACCACCTATCTTCCCCCATCCAAAACCACGATCTTTTCTACCCCCGCTAATCCACCCCAAACCCACCTCCTTCAAATTCCCTTCCTTCCTTCCCGAAAGTTCCCTGTCGTGTTAGGTACTGAAAGTCCCTGTGGTGTCCATCTTGTATACCCCGTGTTCCTCGCCCCATCCCTTTCCCTTCCACAGGTCTCCTAATGTCTCTGTTCCCCTCTGTTTTGTCCTTCCCTCCTTGCCTCCTCCTTGTTGTTGTGCTGTGTGTTAGCTCTCATACGAGCCTCGACAATGTATATTAAAAAAAAAAGTTGGCCATTGTGATCCACTTACAATCACCTGACCGGAACGAGTTTTGCAATCTCTCTGACCAGTCAGGTGCGGAACGTTGTTGCCAAATTTCAGCCGAATGGGCCCAGCGTTTTGGCCGGAGAAGTCGAAGTAGGAGACGGATGGAAGGACGGACGGTGCACGATGACAATACCTTATGAGGAATTCCAATTCCAGATAAGCTAAAAATTGAGTGTATTTTTTCCTTAATGATTTAAATCACAGGCAATCAAAATAACAAAACAAGGAAACATGAAATTGAAGAGTCATGTTTAAGTGAGAATTGTCATTTATTTTGAGCACAACAGTTGTAGTCCCTGGGGTAGCATCACAGACAGGAAGTATTCGATGTTATTAATGTTCACAAAAAAAAATTAAGGATTTAAAAACTTCCAATCCCTCAAACGGAATAATACCGTAGAGACTAATTCCACTGTTTAAACCCAGCAAGCACCATGTAATAATCTGAGATAACGGCATTTTGAGAACGTAATGTTTTTTGGGGCACACAATAACATATTGCTGTGTGTCCGAGAGATTGCAAGGACTGTGACGGATTTTTTTGGTGTTTGGATTTGTCATAAATTATGCAGTCATTCCACAGCATACATCTCTGCTTGGGATGGTTTCTCAGATCAGACTCAGTTCTGCGTCTCCCTCACCCTCAACCTTCCCCAAAAGAGAATAACTGGTTTTATGACCTATCACAGACTCGTTGAAATACACGTCGACTCCTAGAAATTTGCAGAAAATCATTACCATGAATGTCGGTCTTTAGCTATAAACTGTCAATTTTTAGCATCCTTCAAAGAAATGAAGAGATGCTAACAACATGAGTAAAAATGGTCAAATTGCACAAGATGATGAAAAACATGCATCACCTGTCATATTAATGGATTAAGCCACTGGCGTGTAATGATTTCGTGCCAGCAACACGCGTCATGCTTTCGTGCAAATCTCAACTAGTGCATGATTGAAGCATGGGAACATCTTTATCAAAAAATCTTCAGTCTAACATCTGGAGTCACCTTAATCTGGAACTTTTCCAAACTTCATGAGCCAAACGCATCCTCAATCACTTCACAAAAGTTAAGATTTTATAAAATATCAATGCAAATTGACATTTTGATAAGTTCAGAGAAGTAATGGACTTCAAAAACTGTCAAACTTTGTTTCGACAAAATAAGAGCAAAACAAAGTCAGATGAGATTTTAACAATAATGCTGATCTTGCGTATAAATAATAACGATGGCATAGAATCTGCAAAGCAGAAATTGCCGATAGGAAATTATGTGGAACACATTGCATCTCAAGGTTGTTTAAAACTACGAAGTAAGACACGACAGACAGGCATTTACAGATATGAGGCCGTTTACGCAAAGGGTGAAAAGGGAACGATCCCCGAGTCAAATTTCGAAAGAAAGAAAAAGGGAAAGAATGATAATAGTGGGAGTGACTGAAACACCCATTTGTGCAATTTCTCGATTCAGACATCGATCAGGAGATATCAAGGAGATTCCAGAGTTTCCCGAATGCGAGCTTGGAGGGCATCACATGTCTTCTTGGCATCCCCGAGTAACATGGCTGTATTAGGCTTGTAAAATATTGGGTTATCAACGGCTGCGTATCCCACACCAAGCGATCGCTTCATGACAATGACCTATCAGGTGCACACATGCAGCAGTGTTAGGGGTGATGGATTTTGAGGAAGTGGAATCTAAGACTCATTGAATGTATTATCTGCTGAAGATACTAAAGCAGTAAAATTTTTACCACAATTGTTAAAGAACATCTTCTCAGGTTGAACATGAATACTTCACAGAAACTCAAACCAGCTTAAGTCACAACATGTGATGTCAAGAGTAACCAACAATTACACGACTTGGGCATGAGACTCGAGTTGATGCACATATATTTAAAATGAAACAATAATATTCTCAACATTGAGCACCCTAATCCGGTCATACCTGATTCGATTTCCAGACCTCCAAGACAGGCATTCCTGCGATGATAGAGTTAGGATCTTCTTGTGCGGCCGAGTTCACAGTATCATTGGCTCCAATCACCAACACAAGGTCAGTTTCTGTGAACAGCAGCACCGTGCTTGCTATGCAAATTCCTCACCTCATGTTTCACCAGTGAACAAAGGGCATTAAATCTACATTTAACTTAGTCGTTTTAAATAATGATCCAATATTAAGTCTTATAAACAGGTAACATTTCATGCAAGGAACATGCCAGGTGTGAACTAGAAGGGCATTCTCAATGTGGCGGAAAAAAAAAAAACTATCACATTAAAAATTGTCGGATCCAGATCCGGATCGCCACCAAAATCTAATCATTTTGTCGGTGTCACATACCCACAAGCTCTCAACCAACTTTCGTCCAAATCCATCCACAACTTTGAGATATTTTGTTCACAAACAGACAGACAGGGGTGAAAACATAACCTCCATCTACCTGCGGTGGTGGAGGTAACAAATTGATTTGGCTTCATGATAAGTGGTGAAATATGCACTTTCCTTTTTCATCTTCATAATGATCCAAATTTATTTTACGATGTCGAAGTATTCTCACATTTAGGCACATTTTCTAATGATCCTTTCACCCTGGTTTTATGGAGATAAAGGGAAAACAGGAGTCAAGGCTTGTAGTTTTATAAACCACTATCAGGGGCTACCCGGCAATGCCCGGGAGGGGATACGGGTGCTGCTTGGTTCAGTGAGCTTTTCCCGGCGGCGGCTTCGGGACATGTTGGACATTGAAAATCCGTGGAGTTATTGGCCTCAGGGCGGTTACCTTCTGCCTGCAAGCCAGAGGCAGCAGTGCCTGACCCCACGTCCCAATATACACCAATATTTCCCCCTCTGGCGAATTGCCTCAATGGTCCCCCAGTTTCCAAAATATTTATTCTCTCAAAACACCCATTTTTGAGATGCGATATCAGCTCTTCATTTCAAAAGATATTCTTACAACTTCTCATACTCTTAAGAGAGACGTTTGTGAATCAAACTGGTTTGTTTGAATCTCGATGCAGTAAGAACCCATATATATATATATATATATATATATATATATATATATATATATATATATACTATACACACGAGAGGTGGTTCAAAAAGTATCCAACCTAATTTTTCGTGCATAAACAAATGAAGCTAGGGAGGCGTGGTTTGGTGCACGTATGTAGGCGATCCTAATCCGTATGCGTGAATATTTTCCCGCCTGCAGAAGCTGTCAGTCGCCGACAGACCGCCGATGAGTGAGGAGTGTAAGTGAGCGCCGTCGGATTTTCGTTTTTGACACAATGACGAAAAAACTTGAACAACGCTACTGCATCAAATTTTGTGTAAGCTTGGCGATTCCCAAGTGGAAATGATCCGCAAGATTCAACAGGCCTTCAGGGAACGAAGCAATGGGCACCACACAGATAAAAGAGTGGTACAACCGCTTCAAAGATGGTCGCACATCAGTGGAAAGTGAAGCACGTTCTGGTAGGCCCTCAACATCCCGAAATGAGATCGGCATTGACCAAGTGAGGACCCTGCTGATGCAGGATCGTCGAATCACGATCAGAGAACTTGCAGACGAGGCGGGCGTCAGCATTGGATCCGTTCATTCCATTGTGACTGAGGATTTGGGCTTAAGGAGAATCTCAGCGAGTTCGTGCCAAAGCTGCTATCGATCGAGCAGAAGCAACTCCGTTTGGAGATCGCACAGGACATGCTGGAGACTGTGAACAGCGATCCCAACTTCTTCAACACAGTGATCACTGGCGATGAGACCACAGTGATCCGTCATTTGTCAAAAAGGAATATCCGACGGCGCTCACTTACGCTTCCTTACTCATCGGCGGTCTGTCGGCGACTGACAGCTTCTGCAGGCGGGAAAATATTCACGCATACGGATTAGGATCGCCTACATACGTGCACCAAACCACGCCTCCTAGCTTCATTTGTTTACGCACGAAAAATTAAGGTGATACTTTTTGAACACACCTCGTGTATATATATATATATATATATATATATATATATATATATATAATATATAATATATATATATATATATATATTATATATATATATATTATATACATATCTTCTTCTTCTTTCTTTCGGCTGCTCCCGTTCGGGGTCGCCACAGCGGATCATCCGTATGATCCGCATAGTGATTTGGCACATGTTTTACGCCGATGCCCTTCCTGACGCAACCCTGGTCGCCTCTTACAACACAGGGATATGGTACACCTATTTTAACCGGGCATACACCGGGCCCAGTACACTGGTACTCATTTTCGCCGACCTCGGAAGGATGACAGGCTGAGTCAACCCCCTGGTGTATTAATTCAGTGGCCCAACGGGGCTTGAACTCAGGACCTTTTGGATCCCAAGCCGCTGCCCTAACCACTGCGCCAACACCAGGATACATATATATATACATATATATATACATATATATATATATATATATATATATATATATACCATATAATAATATATATTAAACAAAACAAAAATACAAATCACTTAGTCCGTGCAATGATTGGTTACCTGGGAAATCAGAGTTCAACTCATCCATTTCCAGCACAATGTCGTACGGAACACCAGCCTCTGCCAGCAGAACATTCAACTGACCGGGCATGCGGCCAGCCACCGGGTGGATTCCAATCTGTCGCCAAGAGGATCAAATGAGTGGTTAACTCATGCTTGCATGATAAAAGAACAACACCATCGCAGGAGAGATGTACGCACTATTCCAAATGGCCAAGCAATCTATTTTTTCAACATTATAGGCCCCCCCCCCAAAAAGCTTTCAAAGCTCTGCATCCTTAATGTGAATAGCATAGATCAAGTGTCAGGTCAGGTCAGGTATGGGCATGCGCCAGAGCAGCACATCGCTGCATCCACTTTCCGCCGGTACTCCAGGGGCCTCCGTCTGGCCATCCCCAGGCAATGCCTAGCCCATCCCCATCTTCTTGAGATGCCGATCAACCTGCTGCAACCACGAGGCACGTGGTTGGCCCATTGCCTCCTCCATCACGAGCTCCCTCGCTGAGAGAATCTGGTGAGCAGGATCAGCGTCAGGAAAACGAGCCACATGTCCATACAGCCGCAGCTGACGCTCACGGAGATGCAGGTAACAAATCTCATTTGAGTCTCTCTCAGCAACCGCTCGTTGGACACAAAGTCCGACCAGCGATAGCCAAGGATTCTCCAAAGAGACCTGGTACCAAAGGAATGAAGTCTCCGTCTCAGCTCCTTGGTCAGAGTCCAAGTCTCGCATCCATAGAGCAAGACTGGAAGCACAAGGACCTGAAGACTCGGACTTTCGTCCTCCCGCACAGGTACCGGCAGGCCAACCCCATTTATCCAGTGAATCCATGACTCCCAGGCCCGGCCCAGACGTCTATTGACCTCTGACTCACAGCCAGCAGAGACATTAATATCACTGCCAAGGAAAGTGAATCGCTCCACGACCTCAACATCCTCACCACAAACAGGCACAGACGGACAGCAGCATCCAAGATGTCATTGAAAGCCTGGATCTTAGTTTTGACCCAGGAAATCTTAGTTAATCCCAGCAGCTCAGACTCCTCATTCAGCACCTCGAGAGCCACCAAAACGATATCTAAAGTCTCCACAAATATGACTGCATCATCTGCGAATCAAGGTCAGAGATCTTGACATTCCCAAACGATGCACCGCAGCTTGATCTCTCCGACATCCTCCCTAGAATCAGTCCATACAAATGCTGAAAAGTGTGGAGGCCAGTACACACCCCTGACGAACTCCAGTAGCAACTGGAAATAGTCAGAGATGGTATCACCACATCTCACAGCATCTCAGTACCAGAGTAGAGTTCAGACGTCAGATTGATCAGTTTTGGTGCACCCCACGAAGACCAAGAATCCCAGAGGGCATCCCGATTCACTGAATGAAACGCTATGCAGAGAACAACATCGGCTGTAAGAACCCTGCCGAAACTCTCGTCTGCGTTCGGTGAGGACCCGAAGAGCAAGGATACGGTCAATCGTTGACCTCTTTGGTGTAAAGCCTGACTGCTCTGGAAGCTGGTGCTCAAGCAGATGGTGGTGAACCCTATCAATAATTATCCGAGCAAAGACCTTGCCAGCACTGAAGACAGCGTTACCCCTCGGAAGTTGCAGTCTTGGCGATCACTCTTCTCTTTCCAGAGAGGGACAACAAGGCCCTCTTCCAGTCAGTTGGGATGATGCCTGTGTTCCAGGTAGAGCACAGAACTGCATGCAACGACACGAGTGCAGCATTTCCACCAGCCTTGAGAAGTTCAGCATGGATGCCACAGATCCCTGGAGCTTTACCCCCATTTCAACCGGTTCACTGCAGCCTGTGTTTCCACAAGTGAAGGTGGACCACAGTTGATTGGAGGGTCAGCAACAGGGATTGTAACACCCTGACGTCCAACTCGACAGCTGGTGGATCAGCCTGGTACAATCGCTCAAAGTAACCGGCCCAGCGGACCTTCACTTCGGACTCCTCTGTCAAGAGCCTCCACCCTCTGCTCTAACTGCAGTACACGAGGGATGGGCTTGGATGAACGCAATGCGCGAATTCCCCTGTAACAGGACGAGAATCACTTGACCACAGGTGATGCTCTACCCCCTCACAGATTCCTCGCACATGGGCCTCTTTGTCCACCCTTAGCGCACGTACAGTTTTACGCCTCAGCTTCTTGAACAGCTCAGCTCTGCCATTCAGCCTGGCCCTGCAACTCTGGTCAATGGTATCC
>CM068953.1:175418470-175436748 GCA_035128595.1 Eptatretus atami | reverse complement strand
ACTGCGGTGTTTACCCTCAATTATCATTGGAGGTCAGCTTATTGGACACAGCTACAGCACTCTTGGGATGGTAACCATCAAGAGTGACCAAACCATAGTAGGTGTAACCACCACCATGAGTCTCGCCGCAATCCGGTCTCCGAACCTCAGAGAGTGCTGCAATACGTGTCCAAAACGCTTGAGCTCAGATAAACAGAGACAGTGATCATCTCCTCTTGGGATAGACATTCCAGGCCGACCTCCCAGCCGAAGGACCGCTCAGGTTAACCCAAGGAGCACCGTCTGGGGCGACCACCTCGAAGACCACTTCCGACAACAACTCTCCCGATCTGACCCGGAATGCTTACCCTCCACCTCCCCAGCTGGCGTACGTGGTTTCTCCTATCATCAAAGATTGGCGGTCCCGAAGGCTTTGCCCAATCCCGTCATCGTGAGCGCCCTGCGAAGGGACGCTAGCAGGAGGAGTGGGGTTTTCTCCCACGAGGTGGGGTTTTCAGATTTCTTTGCGTTTTTTGTGTTTTGCGGATATGAAGGGTTTACGATGGCCAGAGTGCAAATCCTGCCACCACACCTCCTAATAAAAGTAACCCAACTGCAGAGGAGCGTCCGCAGAGACAAAAACGTAAAAAGTTATGGAGGCCCAAACTAAAAGAAATTTATGGGAAATGGCCGGTTTTTGGCCTTTTTCAACAAAGGAGCCTTTTTTCCCCCCTCCGCCCCCTTTTTTATGAAAAAACAGGGTTTTTTTTTTTGTTTTTTTTTTTTTTTAGAATCCCCCTGCCGCCCTTTGGGTGTTCCCCAAAATATCAAAAACACCCTCCCTCACCCAAAAAAAAAAAAAACCCTGGGTAGGGGGGGGGGGAGACGGTTTTTTTTTTAGTCCCGCCCCGAAACAAAAAAAAAACCGACCAAAAATGGAAACAAAGGTTTTAAGTAAAAACAAAAGGTTTTTTTTTTTAAAAACATGAATTACCTCCTGTAAAAAAAAAGCAAAAAGGTTCAAAACAAAAAGAAATTCCCTTTAAATTCTTGGCAAAAAATGACCCCTGAAAACTTGGGAAACAAAAAAAAAAGGCAATGTGGGTGGGGGGGGGGGCCCGGCCCAAAGCCCCCCACCGGGGTTTTGGGGATTCCCAAAAAAACCCTGTTTTTCCGCCCCCCAAGAAAGGAAAAAAATCAAAAAATTGGGGGAAGTGGGGTTAAACTTTCCAATGGGCTCCCCCTTTGCCCCCCCAAATGAATTTTTTAAAAAGAAACAAAAAATACCACATCCGGTAAAAGGTTTGAGGAAATGTTAATTTGCACCTATTTTCCTAAAAAAAAAATGGCCCAAAGGCAAATTCTTTTAATTTTTTTTTTTTTTTTTTTTTTTTTCAAAAACATTATTTAAAAAGGCCCCCTCCCAAAAAAAAAAAAAAAAAGGGTTTTTTTCAAAAGCTTTCCCCCCCTTTTTTGGGCAACTCCCTTTAAATGTGGGGGGGGAAAACAGCAAATAAAAATGATATTCCAAGTGGAGAATTGGGGAAAAAAAGGAAAAATTTGAATTGGGGAAGGTTTTTTGGGGGGATTTGGTTTGGGTGGGGGCCCCCTTTTTTTTTCAACACAAAGAAAAAAATCTCCAATTTACAAAAAAAAGTTCCCCTATTCTCCTTCCCCCCCCCGGCCACGGAAAAAAAGAATAAATTTTTTTTTTTTCTTTTTTAATTTTTTTTTTTTTTCCCTTTTCTTTTCTGAAAATAAAAAAGGTTTTATGGAAAAAACGGCGGTGAGGAAAACGGAATTGGAAAAAAGAAGCTTTGGGAAAAAAAAAGCAAAAAAAAACATTCAGCAAAGTTGGCCCTGGGGGCCCCCTTTGGAAAAAATAATTATTGGGGGGAAGATTTTTTTGGGGGGGGGAAAAAATAAAAAAAATTAAATAATAATTTTAATGGGGGTGGCTTTTTTTTTTTTTTTTTTTTTTTTTTTTTTTTTTTTTTTTTTTTTTTTTTTTTTTTTTTTTTTTTTTTTTTTTTGGGGTCCCAAAAAAACCCCCCGGGGGGTTTGGTGGGGGTCCAAAAAAGCCCCCATTTTTGGGGGTTGTTTTTTTTTTTTTAAATTACCTCGTTAAAAACATTTACTTTCCTTACTTGACTTTTTACCTTTCCCCGGTATTGGGTTTTGAGTCCAGACAGCAGGAGGTGGGTCGTGCCGAGGGACGAGGGCAAGGCCAGATCGAGCGAGCGAAAGAGAAAGAGAAAGAGAAAGGCGGAGGGACTACTCCGACCTTTATAGGACTTGCAGCGTGGGGGGAGGGGCCATCCCAAAGCAAAACGTCATCACCTGAATCGGGCGCTCCAATTGGCCCCGACCCCTTATGTGGCCCGCTAACTTTGGCTGGAAACTGCCTCACTTCGTTTCCGGCAAGGTCATCCCAAACAGCGAACATATTTCGCTCCGACCCCACGACATGACACAAATCGCCCACACCGAAAATGGCACGCGAATCGTCCCGCAAAAACCCCCGGGCCGTGCCCTGGCAATCGGCCGAGGGTCCCGCATGCCCACTCGGGCGTCCGACCAGCACCGATAAACGCGCGCGCCAACGCGGCCCACACTGTACATTCCCCGGCTCGATCGCAGCTTCGCTGGCCGTAGAGAGGAGAAGACATTCACCATCTGTGGGGAATCCGCTGCTGCCAGCAAGGGCCAAAGGTACATCGTTATGGATAAATCCATGCATGTTTCGCGAGCGGCGTACGTGTCTGCCTTCGAGCACATTCCAAACAGTGCGCACGGTTCCGCCATTACGCACGTGGCCAGCACTCGCGTTCGCACGACTCTGTTAGCGTGTGCGCGGGTCGAACACCAATACGTGTCAAATATTTGGTTGAAAAGGAACAAGCCGCTTCTACTGCACACACTCTTATCCTCCCCAACATGGCGTGGAGTCATCTTTATCGGCCTCCGTCCGCGTTTCGTGCAGTGTGGGCGTCGTGCTGGCTGTGTTTCCTGTGTTGTGAAAAACACCATTTGTGCAGCCTCTTAAGAGGTATTCATTCGCATGCTATTTTAATGCAACCGGCAATCTTCCCCAGATCATCGGAAGCTCGAGTCGATAATCCCACACTGCTAAGCGCACTATATGACTCGCTACACACGTTGGGTTTAGGACTCGCCCAGGAACGAGGGCTCTGTGCTGCAGTTTCCTCACAGCGAAGGCGCACGTGGCTGATTTACCTCAGGAATAATCAGACAAAAAGAAGAGTAGGGACGGAATGAAGAAGAAAATGATGTAAGCAAACCTAGCTATGAGATCATCGCAACGCACACCCCAGTTGTCCCACTAGACAAAAGGAAAGGGACTATCTACACGTATAATAATGGAATAACTGTCTTGGGACACCTATCTGTTGTATGCATGTGGTTCGGAGAACCGCAACAGTATATACGACGAGTTGTATTTAATGTACATTTGTCTTCTGGCTGTTGTGGTGAAGAATGACTGAAAAAAAAGAATCTCTCAATGGTGAAGAATCGCTTTAAAAATTCGAGTATCTGGATCTTCATCAAAATCAAATCAATTAGTCCTTGACACACACCCAACCTGCATCAAGTTTCATCAGAATCCATCCATAACTTTTTAAGCTTTCCTGCTCACAGACAGGGGTGAAAACATATCTTCCTCCACCTTTCGTGGCAGAGGTAGGTAATGAGTGTATTACGGATTTGTTTTTTTTTCTTGGCATACCCTGTATATCCAACACGCCTAATTAAAAAACATATGAAGCAATCACTGTAGCATCCAAAACGCATACTTGATGCAATCACCGTTTAAAGCAAAATGTTTTTTATAAACCACAAATTTCAATCACATTTTGGATGACAGATTAAAGCTTAGAGACCATTCTATGCATTTTGACATTTCGGCTTCACCGTGTCATTTGTCGAATGGTTGTTTCATTGGTTAGCACATTTCTGTCCATAAGATTATCCAAGGCCTAACCCAATTGAAGAGATGAAACAGATTTCACAGTCAGTGCTGCAAATCGAATGGTAAAAAGACGTCTCTCAAGTCTGATTTAAATGGGAATTTTTTACAGCAAGACTGTTGATCACGTTATCGATCTGTGACGTCATCACGTCACCCTTTACCGATGATTCAAAACTCAACTGAGCAATGTCACCAAAGAACATCACCCCTCGTCGTTCTACCAGCCACCTCTCCCTTCACTCAGCACATCCTGAGCAGAGTGATACAGACCCGGTTTATTTGTGTGGCGATCCACCGACCGATTGAGTCACAAGAAGACGTGCCCAAAAGCATGGAATATGGGGGTTTCTTTCAATAACAGCTGCGGACACATGATCAAATTGCTAAACTTTGTGGTGAGGGTTAGTGTTGACCTGCATTGGTGGATAGGTAGAACGACGGATTAAATCAACAGGACGTCGAGCGAGGTATATTAACCACAGTGAAGAGGAAGGAAATTCTCTTTGGAAATGTGCATCGTGTAGCACCACTCCAGGCGAGATAGGGTATTACAAGTCGCCACCATTAAAAGTGCAGTATTCCTGTCCCCACATTTTCCAGTGCGGTGAGGTGTTTTAAATTATAAATAGTAGGTATGTTTTTGCTTTATGCACGTAACCCGGGTTATTATTTTATTTTATTTTCAAGAGAGATTGATGTAGCTGTCAGTTGCCTATACACCACCCAAATAAAGGTATGTGTCAGAAGAACTCGGCGCATGCTTGGAAAAAGATAGCCCATATGGCAGCTACTCTGCTAGCAATAGTAATAATGAAGCCTAAAAATGTGTTCATCCTAATTTTTTGGGAAATGGGCAGACACCAGTGGCAGTTGGGGGAGGTCAACATGTTCAAATACAGTACAGTGAAATGCAGTGCAGTATGGTGCCAGAAAAATCATGGGAACATGAATGAATCACTGCATTCCGCTGTTCAGCACGGAATGCACTTTGTTCGTTTCCTGCATTCGACTATCCGATTTCCTGTATGCTCAGTGCAGTATGTTCGAAAATCCTATTAAACCCTAAAACATTTTTTTTTAACATAAAAAAATTAAAAGTAATTTTAAAATAAAAAAATATAAAAATAAATTAGAGTAAGTAGAACGTGTGTGGCATAAGGGATGACAAGGGATAACAAGCTGGAGGGGTTTATGGTGAAGCAGGGTGAGCACCGCGCTGCTTCTCGTGCCGGTAAAGAACCCCATGGAGAGAATGCTGTCTCTCATGGTGGTAAGGAACCCTGTGGAGAGAATGTGTCTTCTCATGGTGGTAAGGAAACCCCGTGGAGAGAATGCTGTCTCTCATAGTGGTAAGGAACCCTGTGGAGAGAATGCTGTCTCTCATGGTGGTAAGGAACCCTGTGGGAGAGATGCTGCCTCGTGCTGGTAAGAACCCCATGGAGAGAATGCTGCCTCTCATGGTGGTAAGGAACCCTGTGGAGAGAATGCTCCTCTCATGGTGGTAAGGAACCTGTGGAGAGAATGCTGTCTCGTGCGGTAAGAACCCATGGAGAGAATGCTGCCTCTCATGGTGGTAAGGAACCCTGTGGAGAGAATGCTGTCTCTCATTGGTGTAAGGAACCCTGTGGAGAGAATGCTGTCTCGTGCTGGTAAAGAACCCCATGGAGAGAATGCTGCCTCTCATGGTGGTAAGGAACCCTGTGGAGAGAATGCTGTCTCTCATGGTGGTAAGGAACCCTGTGGAGAGAATGCCGTCTCATGCTGGTAAAGAACCCATGGAGAGAATGCTCTTCATGGTGTAAGGAACCCTGTGGAGAGAATGCTGTCTCTATGGTGGTAAGGAACCCATGGAGAGAATGCTGCCTCTCATGGTGGTAAGGAACCCTGTGGAGAGAATGCTGCCTCTCATGGTGGTAAGGAACCCTGTGGAGAGAATGCTGTCTCGTGCTGGTAAAGAACCCCATGGAGAGAATGCTGTCTCTCATGGTGTAAGGAACCCTGTGGAGAGAATGCTGTCTCGTGCTGGTAAAGAACCCCATGGAGAGAATGCTGCCTCTCATGGTGGTAAGGAACCCGTGGAGGAGAATTGCTGGCCTCTCATGGTGGTAAGGAACCCTGTGGAGAGAATGCTGTCTCGTGCTGTTAAAGAACCCCATGGAGAGAATGAGTGTGAAATGGTGAAGGAGCATTGGGGTGAAGCTCCCGTGAATGGGTAATGAAGGTCCGATTCCCTGCATTTTGCGCTTAGCGAGGTATGTTCAAAAAAGCCATGTTTGTGTGAACGGATCGAACGTTTGAAAGACTGAAACATGGTCATTAGAGTATAATGTTCGGAATGGTAGCAGTAATGGATGTTTGGAAATTCGGGACTGCCTGTATTGCATTTCCCTCACCGGTTGCAAATGTGCAATTGTGGGATATTCGTACAGAAGCAAACCGTTGCTGCTCAAAGTTGTGCTGCACAAGATTCCATCCCTCCAATTCGGAAGTGGCGCACCCGTATAAACTCAAAGAAGTTACGGCAGTCACCATTTACTCAGCAATAAATACACATCCTTTGTACAACCTCATTTAGATGGTGAAATGTCTCAAGAGTTTCCTACAGCCTCGTCTTGTCACTTTGGCTTGTCTGTTGTGATCACCTTGTTGGACACAAATGGTGCTCGTGTAAATATGCCTTCAGTTTCACCATTTTAGATCGCTTTTTTGAAGTTTGCGATTTGTTAAATATCCTTCACCCTGTCCAAAACTTTGTTCACCCTTGTCATCTTGCTGCTTCTGAACTGATTTACTTGTATTTTGCATTGTTACCCTCACCAGAGGAGAGGGTGTTGCATTTGGGTCCCTTTGTCTGTCTGTCTGTCTGCACAATGTGCTAACGTAGGCCACAGACACCACCTGGTGGTAGCCAATATTACACCTCATCATTTTTTCTACGAAATAAAATCTCAAGTACCTAAATAAAATATCTACCGTCACAATGTAAGCACATCTACAAAGTATGTACTATTACAATGATAGTATCATGACTATAAAGGATAGAATGTGAGTGTCTGTCTCTAAAGTACGTGCATCAAGAACATCAGTGCCTCTGTAAAATATGTACAAAGGAACGTCTATAAATACATACGACTGGAACGTGAATCTATACAATAAAACCAAAAAGGTCTGTTTGTCTGCTGTATGAACATAAACCGACATCGTCAATGCATCGACTACACACCACACAAGCACCAGCACACAACACAAGTCCGAGCGAGGGTCTGCAATCTCCGATTGCTCTTTGCAGCTTCCATTCTTTTTGTTTTGTGCAGTAGAGCTGCAGTAGTTTATAAGCAAGCCTGGGGCCCCAGGAAAACACAATGGTTAAGGGATCCAATGCCAGGGGCAGGTGGGATCCTTTAACAGCTGTTATTGTGCTTTTGTCTCTCCTTACTTATTTGTATTTTATTATATTTAGAAACTTCTCAGAGGGTCTTTTTAAGTGAAATTAAACAAATAATCAAATTTAACATGAGTAGAACATGCTTTAACCTGAACAAGCATCTTGTTGAGGGGCTAGTAGAAATTGCTGCAGGAAAAAATGATGGAGATGGTACCTGACATTTTTCCCACTGTCTTTCAGCATCTTGACAATATCAGCGATTGGATACTGTGCCTTTGCAGCACACAATCCGTAGCCTGTCATGGTAAATAAAATGAGTTGAAAATAAAATTAGTAGCACTGAAGCATCTCCATTTCATGCATTCCATTTTAACCAAATGATCTGTATTTGTTCTTGGCACCCTCTCACCAACTGGCAAACAAGGATTGATCTGAGGGAGGATATAAAATGTTCTTCACTGCTTTAAAATCAATAAAAACAGGAAAATTACAAATAAACTCCCATTATTTACTGATGTGTCTGACAGATAAAGATTTTACAGTTCTTTTGTGTCAAGAAGCGTAACAATGGCATCTAGGACTGAGAACGTTGCCACGGAAGAAAGCGTCAATCAAGAAGACATCCAAGCTATTGCCAAATTCTTTGTGATGCAGAAAAATAAGGTAAAGGAAGTCGACCAATAATATTTATTCAAACACCTGCCCTCACTCGAGAATAGTCCGGCGACGGGTATTGTCCTTTCCATGAGGAAACAAAAAAAACAAACAAAAAAAACGGATGTGTAAGACGAACCGCGTTCAAAGCAGGCTTCGATACTGATATGGTGCCACTATTAACAATCTCTCGTATTGAGGTTGACGTATCACAATTCAAGACTTTGCAAAAGAGTTTGGAATACCCGAGTTAACATTCCATCTCATTGCAGCCGAGGATCTGAGAAAAGAAAGGTGATTTGAAAAATGACCGTCACAGGTTCTCACATTGGAGCCAACTCAACCGACTTGCTTTCTGTCAACAGCACATTGGGTGGGTGGTTATCATCGCTGAGGATGAAACTTGTTGACATGACTATGATCCAGGATGGAGTCTCGTTCAGCAGAGTTGAGAAGGCCTACTTTTTTGTACTTGTGCAGATGCAGAAAATAACAAAAAAAAAGAAGAAGTGCCAAGCCCCAAACACCAATAAGGGAGCATCAAAGCACCTCACATTATTTTTTTCCAATCATATTGAAATTTTGCTAAACTGGGCAGTTGCACAATATGCAAGAGTGAATGGAGACTACAGCCATATGGTTTTTGCATGATCATCTCAGTCCTGTAGTGTGCATGAAAGCGTTCAGCTCTTCCGAACTATGCCATCCTCCTACGTGCCAATTCTGCGCCGCATGCAAAAACGCAAGTCTGTGACCTGTTGGTCATCGTAATAGGATGTTGTTACCTCGTGCACCAAATCGGCTCGATTTATATCCTGGTGAAATCCACTTAACCAAAATGAAAAACCTGAAGAGGTCAACATGGCCACATCTGCCATGTTAAGGATACCATACTTCAGAAGGAATGCATCCCGGCTTCAGAAGGAAGCCGGTATCAAAACATTACTTGACTGCTGGACGAAGTGAATTGAAGAGGATGGAGATTTCGTGGAATAATGTGACAGGAATAACACAGCTTATCAATGGTACCATGTCTATTGTGCAAGTGAGGGAACAAAACTTTTGAGGTAACACACAGTCAATGGTGGTGATGAGGAATATTGACTTTAGTCGAAAAGAGTCACGTCGATGCTTTCATACCTGGTGTAATTATTATATTGTTTGCTTCTCGAATCATCTCCACTGTCTGGTCAACGTTCACCTCTGTGTGTGTGCCTGTTATCTCCATCGGTTTTCCTCCAGCTGTCGATGTTGTTCCGTAACCACCCAGAATCACATTTGTCAGCGATCGATTCATGGCCTTGCAAAAGAGATGAGGGCTTGTTTGAAGATTTACAAAACCATTAAAACCGATAACAGAGCTCCAAGTGCATTCCAAAATGTTTAACAAACCAGACAGACATACAGCACGACTTTTTCACAACAACTCACATCCCTTACCCCCCCCCCCCCCAACCACTCCCAAACCCTATAGGCCAATGACTCACAATACACATGATGTAGGAGAGAATTGCTCCAGAAGAGCCGATGAGAGCGCCTACAATAGTCAGCAAGTTGTTGTTGAGAAGAAAACCCTCAGCACAAAGTGCCCAGCCCGAGTAAGAGTTCAGCACTGTTATTACCACAGGCATGTCAGCTCCACCAATGGCAGCTGTCAACGTAACTCCCTGGCCACAATGACAGGCAAGTTGGGAGTAAAAAAAAAAAAGATGGTGACATGATCAAGTAAGCACATGAAACGAGGAGTGTTGCGGTTCTGCAAAACTGCATGCTTCGAAGGCAATGGCACCCAACATACAGTCATCCCCAGGCAATTATTTCATTAGTCTTCGTGCAGTTAGTTCTCCCTTCATGTCTAGTGGGTTAACGGGACGAAGTGCATTGTGTGGGTCTTGTAGTTTGGTGTAATGAATGCCTCTGATTCATATTCTGATTCCTACTCTAACCCTGTCCTTAACAAGCATGCAAGCACACACACCATTCAATAGGCAATAAATAATAAACACACCACGATACCTCCCGTGGCACGGATCGACCACATCTTTGTTGCACACAACCCACGCGCCATTATTTTGTTCAAATCTGCATGTCAATTCCCAACCGGCACCTCACCTTACTTCGCACATCGCTCACCAAACCTCACCACTTTGACCACAAATGCCTCCCGTACACGGGAAAAATATTAACACACCCCCTCGTACCTCTGCATCATGACAATTCACCACTCTATTTTGAGGAGCACCACGCAGCGTCAGATTGTCCTCGGCGCCACGTAATGCTTGACCACACGACAGACATTAATAGCTCGACCGCATCTCACCGGGGACGTTCCCTGGTGAGCATCCGGAATTGATACAGCACTCATCTAGTCAACAGACCATGGCAAGAATGGGGGCAATGAGGAGGGGTCACGAGAATGGCGATCTGGGAGTTTGGTTCGGGTCTCAGGTGTGCATTTTGGCCCGTGAAGGAGCCCGTGGGTGGCGGAGAAAGTCCGCTGCTATTCGACATTCAGACTGCACTCGAATCACATTCAGGACCGGGGTGCCGGCTCGGGGAGCATGCCCCATGTTAAGTCAGGAGCTCTGAGCTGTGCCGAAGCCAGTAGGCATCTGGGCCGGTTTCCGATCCCGGAGCCTGGCAGGGCCGCTATGGCCCAATAGAGGATCAGGATTCAGGCCACAGCACGTCGCTTTCCGGTCATCACCCCATCCTTCGCCCAGGGCTTATAAAAGGGGTACCGTGGAGCCGGTAGGGTCTCGCTCTTCTTCTGAACACTATGGGTGTGCGATTGCCAGGACACGCTTCTTCTTCTTCGAAAGCGGATCCGGGGTGACAGCCGTCCTTCAAGACTCCCTGCCGTGCTGTTGATGTCCCGCCACCCCCGTGCAGCCAGACGGACCAGTGCAGAGCGCAAGTTGCCACGAGCCCCAGAAAATAATTAAGCAGGAGATAACACGCCATATCACGAGGTGGGAATGCTCAGGCGGAGCGTCCCACGGAGGTACACGCTACACATACAGACCTTTACACGGCTATGTTAGGGATCTTTCTCCACATGCGTCTATCTCTCTATATCTCTCTCTATCTCTATCTCTCTCTCTCGCCTTCTTTGGACACACAAAGAACATCATTACAGACTCGCAATCCCATTTTCCTCTGGCATGACACCGCACCCCCCACATTGCACTGCATCACACCTCCCAAATCTTAGACACAACCAGTAATCCTCCCACCTCTCCTCAAAGCGTTCTGGGTTGCATTGGTCTGCTGACCACGCCAGGTATTGAGAGGTCGTTTACCCTCACCTGCTTTCTTTCTCTCTGGTGATCTAATCTTCCTCGGGAGTGTGTGTATGTGTGTGTGATGACGCCTGTCCTAGCATAAATTAAGATTGTAGAAGATATAACGGGATAACTCTGCTCTGTGTCTGCTTTTGTAAGATTGCATTTTCTTTCATTGGTCCAGCATGGCCCGCATCCTAGTTTAGCCGGGACGTTATTCCCCAACGATCTGTTTCCTAGGCGGTACGTGCTTGGCAGTTCCGCTCGGCTGCATCTGATCTGGAAAGGTGATCCGGTTTGAGCAAGTGAGTAACGAGGGTGTGTCCCCCTGGTAATTAGATCACATGACCTTTAGGTAAACGGTATTAGATGGAGGACCCGAAGTCACGTGGACGAGTTATTGTCGTTTACAGTCGATTAGCGACCCACCAGGTCACAAAGTTATTCGTGTGTGATGGCCTGTGATTCTGGTGGGAACCCGAGGTAGTTCACCCCTCGAGGTCTTCGCCCCTGACCCCGGGTCCACAACAATATTATATATATATATATATTTAAGAAAGACCCACCCACGTATCTCACCTGTGAATGGAAGGAATCGCCAAATCAGCTCAAATCAACGAAACCCAGGTGGCTAGAATTATGTAAATAAATTGACACCTCCCATGCTTTTTTAACCGAAGAAGTTGAAGAAAATATATATATATATATATATATTTGATCAAAAAAAGAAATTTCGTGTAAAAACAAACAAAAAAATGAATAAGCCAAAACAAAATCAATAGGGTACCAGCCAGGATGGCTTAGTCCCCAAGTTATGAATTAAAATTAAAGGTGCTTTCTTCTTCTTGCGTATAGCAGCTTAGCTGCCGGGGTAGCTATCATTTCTTGGAAGCGTGACTGTGTCACTGATGCAGTGCCCCTCTACCAGTACACACTGGTACTCATTTCACCGACCTCGGAAGGATAACAGGCTGAGTCAACCCCCTGGTGTATTAATTCAGCGGGAAACGGGGCTTGAAATCAGGACCCGAGGATCCCAAGCCGCCACCCTAACCACGAAGCCAACAAACTTTACAAAATAAAAATTGAACAAACTTCATTATCAGAGCAATGGATAGACCACATTTTGTACATTTACGAACATGCAACACCCTCCAATGGGAATGGAAGCAGAATTTCATAAATAAGTCACAAGTCAAAACTAGAAAGCATCTCAACATACAAAGCCTGTCCGTGTTCGCTTTGTGCTCAAACAAAACTCAATGAAAAAGACAGTTAAAACTGTACATTTTATTCATTTGTGTTCTCCATAGTATGACTGGTGTTGGCTTAATGGTTAGGGTGGCGGGCTTTGGATCCAAGGGTCCTGAGTTCAAATCCCGCTCAGCTGCTGAATTAATACCAGGTGGGGTTAACTCGACTTGTCATCCTTCCGAGGTCGGCAAAATTAGTGCTAGCATGTTGGTATACTGTGTCGGAGTGGCGACCCATCCAGGATTGTGCCCAACAGCCAAGGAGACTGCTTAAGCAGCACCAACGCTCTGCACAGAGTATGGTCGCAATCTCCTCTCCTCCTCTCCATAGTCTCATTATAAAGGTTTCTTGAAGATTTGATGACAAAAGCTCAAATGGTAAAAACTGTCTGAAGCTCAATGGTAAATAAATAAACACGGAAGCGATTAAAAAAACAGGGCGTCTCATGCTTTGTAGGAATGAAGCTCCATCTGCAAATTATATCCATCTTTATGTGAATACATTTGAAGACATCAGGTCAGATGGTAGCTTTCCGAATTCTGCTTCACAATGATGGTAAGAGCAAACACCAAGGAATACAGAATCTGTAAGGACAGTATCTATACGAGTTATTGCACGTGAGGTCCACCACAATTTTGCACGTGCTTTG
Organism: Eptatretus atami; assembly: GCA_035128595.1. NCBI lineage: Eukaryota > Metazoa > Chordata > Myxini > Myxiniformes > Myxinidae > Eptatretus > Eptatretus atami. Next base: position 175,423,552 of record CM068953.1, on the reverse strand, counting down.
ATTGAAAGCATCATAAAAGTGAAGTGCATTTCAACCACTGCCAGATACTTCACCAGCGGTTCGTCTCGTGCCTCAAAATCTTCATTTGCACCTCCGTGGGCATGCCTTAACACATTTATAATTCTTTTTCATGGTTTATGGCTTCGATGTGGTCAGTCATTGATCCTGACAGGGTAGTGTTCCACCCTGACTTGTCAGTGAAGCATGTCACCAATTTTCTGACTTGCATGTCGCTCTCGTATAGTTTCAGTTGCTGTCAGAACAACAGTATGGGTGAAACTGCAGAGCTTTTAAAAAAACGGAAAAACAAGATTTTCCGAGGGGGATCTGGGGGTATGCTCCCCCAGAAAATTTGGAAAAATTGATGTCAAAATATGCATTTTGAGCGTGATCTGTCCATAATGTAACAAAACCAGAGAGTTGGTGTCAAAGCCACCCAATGCTCACCTGTTTATACATTTATCGTTTTTTAAAAGACTAGTCTAATAATATTTTTTATAAAACATTGCAGTGAAGTCTGATCCAAATAATTTTAAAGCAATATATGTATTTGTATATTGTAATCAGTAAAAATAGTGTGGTAGATAAAAACAATAGAAAGGAAAAAACTTTAACGTTGATGTGCTACAAAAAAGTTAATTCAAAACAGGTCAAAAATTAAAAAAATTTGAAATTATTTTTTTCATTTCAACTTCACTACATCAATATATACCCCAAAGGAACCTCCATGCCAAATATCCGCATCCTAGTACACATATTAATGAATGGCAAGCTTCTAAATAATTGCACCAAAAACTTTAACGTTGATGTGCTACAAAAAAGTTAAGTTCAAAACAGGTCAAAAATTTAGAACATTTGAAATTATTTTTTAATTTCAACTTCACTACATCAATAATATACCCAAAAGGAACCTCCATGCCAAATATCAGCATCCTAGTACACATATTAAATGAATGGCAAGCTTCTAAATAACTTGCACCAAAACTTTAACATTTTCACGCTGACGCTGACGCTCACGCCGGGGGTATCGCTATAGCTCTCTGTTCTTCGAACAGGCGAGCTAAAAACGATGCAAATGAAAGTTCGAGCCCCTCTCCTGCTGTTGAATTAACACCAGGCGGGTTGACTCAGCCCATCATCCTTCCGAGATTAGCAAAATGAGTAACAGGGAGCACTGCATCAGCGTTGGCCAGTGGTCGGAGTCGTGAACGTATAAGTGATGGGAATAGGTCTGAAAGGAGTTCAAATTCCGCAAGGGAATGGTAAGTTGCTGAGGTACTCATGAATAACTCTCTGGAACCCGGTAGGACCGAAGGCAGGAATGTTGATGAAGGATCCAAGGAGAAATCGACTCCAGACTCTTCAGACGTACTTCACCAACCCGCGTAAGGCAAAGCGAGATGTGCAAGGTGCCACAAAAGCAAGGAAGAGCTCTTTACTTACACACGAGCCGCAAGGAGGTGCCAATATCGAGGAAAGAATTGTTACCAGCGAAACTCCATGATAACGGTTGCCCTTTTCAGCACAACAGCAAGCACAGAAGATCTCTGTAGAGTGGAATGTGTGATAGACATCAGCAAATGGCGGTTGGTCACGCCCAAAACGCCAAGCAGGCAGATCTTTAGCGTGGAAGGAAAAGTCGTCTGAGGCGTTCAGAATCCGAGTCAGCCCTTTATTCCAACTGCGACCGAACAACCCGCTCGTCTCTCTTCCGGTTTCACCCGGTTCGGGAAAACCCCCGATCAACGCAAGCTCAAATATTTACATATTACAACATGAAGATGATGTCGCTACAGATCGCAATGGCACGCAAGTTCTCCTCGACCTTTTGTGAGAGGATTGAAGAAGAATTGTACGGAAGGATAAAAAGTACTGCTTCAGTGATAATAATTCAAACGATCTTCTACAGCTATTTTTCAATCGCCGACGATGGATGAATGAACGTCACAGCCTTCCATTCCGATTGGGGAAACCCCGCCTTTTCCTTTTCCAATTTCCTCCGTCTTCTTTAAACTTAATGTCAATATATTTTCATTTCTCACATCATCATTTCAATCACAAATTAATACTATGCCATTAATATAACAAAGTAAAATGTCAGCACTCATGATGTAAACGAATATAAATGCCATTCCAATGTGATAACCAATACAGACTAATCTGCCAGCGAGGAAAGGCGGATATGCAACACTGATGTACACTCACGGACTCCTGCCTGGTGGATATCTAATCACGGTAATGTGCTTGCAAGCTTTTGTACCCGGGTACTATAGCTTCTACAAAAATAGCTCGTAATAAAAGCTACCATGGGAGTAATTCACATAATTGTGGTCACGATGCGTTATTGCGTTAGCATTGCACCCCGTCCGGATGAAATGGGCGAAGAAACTAATAAGCATATCGGAATAGCGCCTCAATTCCTTACAATCGCGGCATGCCTTTCTTATGACGAACATACGGAAACCTCCGTTAAGGGTCGTTACAAAAATACGGATTTCCATAAAATACGGAAGGTGTTTCACCCACGCAACAGGCAGATGTAGGGGAAAACGAACCTATCTCACATCAACCTAACCAGACTCGTGTTCCCTGTCCGTGGGTTACCAATCAAATGCTTTACAAATTCTGTTTCACAAGGGTTGGATAGGAAGAGGCTACATCCCAATGTCAGAAGACCAGAGGTAATTGAGAAAGTGCGCATAGCAGTGATGAGTATCCATGATGACTCTACCTATGCTAACTCCCATGTCACTTCATATAAACAGGCAAGTAAGTAGAATACTCAAAGCCCTTGAATTGTATATATAATCAGTTTCAGTTCTCCGACGTGTTCTCAGCAGGTCTTCGGGACTCCGACTCTCAGTCTTCGGGACTCCGACGTGTTCTCAACATTTATCTCAGACAAATAAATGAGAGGAAGATTCTCTCATCTTTTAGACTTTATTAAGGATCGCAAGTGTATCGTCTTGTCGCCGTTGATGCATTACTTCTGAGGGAGACTCGCTTCAAACGCCAAACCTAAAATCCGAAGATGTGAGATGCGGTGCAGTTTGAATCATAGGTTCATGAAGAGTATTTTTACAACACTCCATTGCTTTTGGAAAATAAATCCAGAAATAAGAAAACATTTACAACCCCTCAATGTGCAACCCTGTCTGTGCTACATACCCTTTGACGATTTAAGTACAAGCTTCTTTCGGTTATATTTGCACTTGGAACTCCTTGTGCTGCTCCCCAATGCTTTCAACAAATCCATCAGCCGTTATTAATGCACATTCATTACCAATAACGGATATCAAGTGCATTCATCAGAATGTCACCGGTGCTCTTTTCCATGCGATTAAAATTGACAATTCATTTTTTCCAAGTAATACAGGCCAGGTTCAAAGTACTCATGCACGACGACAAAACATACAACGTCTTCATGAAAACCAAAAAGTAAATTTACACTTGTGTTTTGGGTTAACATAAAGCAAAATTATAAACGGTTTGATGAGTTCAAGACAGACTATTTTAAGTCAACAAATCTTTGAAAATCGGTTTTCAAGTGAAGGAGAAAGAATAAGAGTTTAGAAAATAAGGTTTTATGAGAATGATAGAAGGATTACATCACAATCGTTAAGGTTACAGACAAACTTGTGAAACAAATTTTATGACTGTTAGTAACAGTTGAGAGTTTGTAGCGTCTACCATAATTGTAGAGAGGCTGGACACAGTGCCCAGACACGCAAGGCCGGTACCAAAGGACGGATCAAGCATGTACGGCACAGCTGCTCCTGCACTTGCTGCTAAAAGTGCTGCATTTAACAAGTGTCTGCCTGGTAACATCAAGGGAGCAGAGTTCAGCAAGCCTAGAGGGAAAGGCAAGGGAGGATATAAAGATGGACAGAAACGTCCCTTTGAGTGGACCGTTTCTGCACGATCAAAAGACACTGTTACTCTTAAAGCAACAAACTCCAAATGGTATATTACATACAAGCAGAAACCTGTAGTAAAAATACCATGGTATAAAACGAGGCCTTTTATTCTTCTGTTGGTTGAAAGCTCAACAATGGGATGTTATATATATATATATATATATTTCTTAACAGCAAAGAAAAAAAATTTCAGGAGTGATTAAAAGTCCATTGGTAAAACAGGAACAGTGAATTAGGCACCTATCTGTTGCCTATACACCACCCAGGTTCAATTTTTCATCCAAATGAAATGTTATTTTACAATTCTCTTGTACGTTTGGATTAATTTGAAGCAACTTTTACTCAATAATTTTTTTCTCTCCAAGGAGCATTTCCCTGTTTCAGGGTGGGACAGACAGATGGGTTTCAGGGTGCCAGTAAGTGATTAAACCATTCCGGTAGCTGAGGGGGTGTGTAGCATTGGGATTCTCATGTGTGTACTATGTGTGAATGTCTCTATAGTCGTTGAGGAACTCTGGAAAGGGTTCGAAACAGTGTAGCACTTACCGTGTGCAGGTCTTCTTGGGTTTCTTTACGCAGCTTCTTCAGCTAGAGAAGTGTGGGAGGAGTCAATTATTTTTATTTACACACACACACACACACACACACACACACACACACACACACACACACACACACACACACACACACACACACACACACACAACAGCACTCCGTAGAGCACATATCTCCGCCAAGCTGAACAGTTTACATTTTGTATCCCACCGAGGGGCTGGATCTGGACCTGAACCTGAACCAAAATCAAATTGGCTTGTTCTTGTCACCTAACCAACTCATCCACAACTTTTTGAGATATCGTGCTATATATCGTTTTTGGCCCAATCTATCAATGGTGAAGAATCACTTGAAAATTAAAAAATCCTCCTCTCCGTCTCCGGATCTTCACCAAAATCAAACAGATTAGTCCTTGTCACACACCCAACCTGTACACCAAGTTTCGTCCGAATCTGACCATAACTTTTTGAGATATCCTGTTCACAGACAGGGGTGAAAACATAACCTCCGTTCACTTTCGGTGGCAGAGGTAATAATCAAGTCAGGCACCATCAGCAATAATATATGCAGAGAGAGGCAAAGTTTGCAACCAATCAAAACACACACACAC
>CM068953.1:175366015-175378001 GCA_035128595.1 Eptatretus atami | reverse complement strand
GCCATTTACAGATTTCAACGCTTTTACTCTTTCAGGCAGAGAACTAATGAGTTCTGAAATTTTCTCTTGTGGGTTTTCTGCCCAGGCTTCACGCAAACGGGTTAGCAATTCTGCCCATGATGATGGTTTCCTGGACGATTTCCGCACAGCTCGATCCAATATGGCCCAGAGGTGTTCAATGGGATTCATGTCAGGAGACTGACTTGGCCATGGAAGTCGCTTGATCCAATTTCTGTCCTTCCATTCTTTGGCCTTTTTTGCAGTGTGGCATGGAGCAACATCTTCCATGAAGAGTGTTGTTTTTAACCATCTGACCAGTGGAGAAGACAGGGAGACGTCCATCCTCAAGGATATAAATGTGTATCGTAGAGTTGATGCCAACACATACCACAAGCTCTGAACGACCAGTGCTCAAGATTGCTCCCCACACCATCACTGAAGAACCACCGTGTTAAACACCTGTTTTTAACAGTTGGCTGCAATCGTCAAGAAAACTCTTGACTGGGAAGTCTCCAGACCCACACGCATCCACTGTCAAAAAATTGAGGAAATTGGGACTTATCTTAAAAAAAAAATCACCGTTTGTCAAAACTTCGTTGGCCATCTCGTCAGCCCACTTCTTTCTCCTTTGAATGTTGACTGGTCAAAGGAGGTTTTCTCCAAGCTGCTCTCCCATTGTGGCCTAGTTGATGAGGTACCACACGGCAGTTTTTGAGGTAACTTGGACCTCCTCTGCAACATCTGCTGCCTTGCAACGGAGAGTTTTCTCAATGGACCGCTTGACAGCTCGAAGACACCTTTCTGAGGGCCCAGATCGACCAGAACGGGAAGCTGTGGATTCCTTGCCTTTGCTGGTGAATTGCACAATTACCCGATTGACCGTAGAAAGCGGAATGCCAACGTTCTGAGCTATCTGACGCTGGCTGACTCCTCCTTCCAAATGGCCAACAATTCGTCCTCTTTGAAAATCGGAAAGTTTGTGTGCTCCCTGGTTTCAAGGCATAGTTAATTGTCATACAAGACCGAGGAACTCGTTTCTGCAAAGAAATAGTCGAATATTAGTCCAAATCACTGAGTAAAACTGCGTTATACAGATGAAATGAAGAAATTTAAGGTGTCTATTTACTTCTGTCATGTCTCTGTAGGTGGATAACTTTTTGTTCCTTATGGATAGGCGTTCATACGTGTAAAGTTTCTCATCGATCTGTTCAGTCGTTTGAGATTTTTGAAGGTTCTAAAATATATATATATATATATATATATATATATCTGCCGAACCAAATGATCGATGACGTCATCAATTTTTTTCTGATGACCAATTTATCCCTAGATGACCCTCAAAATTTTCATGCTGATCAGGTATAGCGTTCTACGTATACAATTGTGACGTCATAACGAAGGCACCTATGATATCATAAAAAAAATACACTTATTCCCCATGGGGAGTACTTGACAGGTGCCAAGTTTAAATTTTCTTCCAGAGAGCAGTTTCAGAGATTGAGGTCCAACATTCCTCCTTTTTTTCTAACAGGGCTGCCACACCACATAACCGTTGACATCATAATTATCATTAAAATATTCTACATGAGTAGTCACATCTTTGGTGAAAATTTTGTGCCAATCCGACATGCGGTTCCAGAGAATGCAGACACGCATATACAGGACCCCGCTTTTCGCTTCGCGAGCACAGGCTAAAAGTATAATTTGACACAATTGAGTTGAAGGCTATGCCTTCGCTCACGTTAGATGCCAACCCACTGCATGGTTGATCTCAATTAAAGGCCACATGACAGGGGGTGTGAGAGATAAAACAGAGATAAGGAAAAGAGAGAATAACAGATGCTTCCAACTCAGGTTATGGTCTGCAAAACAGTTTTGAAATGGCACATTACCTTTGACCTTTTGAACCCAAAATCGGATCTGTTCATCTTTGTATTACAGTCCATACTTGTGCCAAGTTTGGTCGAAACCCCTTCAATGGTTCACAAATTATCGTGGCAACCAAAAAACAGTAATAGACACACAGATGGAGGCACAGCTCAAAAATATAATGTTTCCAGCCTTCGACTAAGGAGGCATAAAAAAAATTAACATCTCGATGCTCAGTTTTTGTAAGATCCAGAATGGTATAACATAACAGATCAAGCTTCTGATTTTTCACTGAAACAACAATGTCAAGTTAATTAAAGTAATGGTAAATAACAAACATACACGTACATTAATAATGAACAAAACACCACCGCTCTCAGACAAGTGCGAATGAATAACCCACTATTGAACTCCTTCAACACCCCTCACAACCAGAGCAAAGATTACAAAGAGCTCATAAAAAAATCAGCTTACCCTTCCACTTCCTACTTGACCCTTTATCACAAAATAAAAAGTTAAATTAAATACTCCTGATAGTATGGTGAAAATACATGGACTGCTGGATGAACACAATCGAGGGGAAAAACGGAATACTTCCATTATTTGGGAAAGCCCCACCACAAAGCTACTCCCCAGCCCCACCCGCACTCCCCTCCCCTCCCCTCGCCAGCACCCTGGCCAAATTCAAAATTCACACTCTCACTTGCATGTGAAAGAAGGTATAACATGTTTGCTGGCAGTGAATGTTTTGAGGGTGCCCATTTTAAAAACGATGGATGTGGGAGACTTTTTGCTGTAATCTTCCTGAGTTCCACAATTTTTGTTTCTTGCATCAACTCGTGCAGGTGACAGTTTATTATATTCCTTTCACAGGTTTAAGCTGTTGCAATATGCTGTATGCCTGGTGTTGGCTTATGCTAGGTTCCCACTGTCGTGCGATCCGTTACGAACACCACGATTGGCCATTCGTAGCTGATCATGGAATTTCTCTGAAAGCTGTTCCCACTATCACGATGCGCGGCACGATTGAAATCGTGGTCTCACAGAGCGTGGTGTTTGTCTTGTCTAAGATCGATCCCGATCACCACGATGAGGAAGCACGATTAGATGCGATCTGTCGCGCTTTGTTACGATGCAATACGATCTGTCGCGCTTTGTTACGATGCAATACGATCTGATACGACGATCCCGATTGACAATTGATCGTAGACAAATTTTGAACCGTTCAAAAATTTTCCACGATTAACACGATTGCCACGACTGACCTCAAGATCTGATAAGATCTGATAGGATCACCACGATTAGTCCACGATTAAGACCACAATTTCAATCGTGCCGCGCATCGTGATAGTGGGAACCTAGCATTAATGGTTAGGGTGGTGGACTTGGGATCCTCGGATCCTGAGTTCAAATCCCGCTCGGCTGTTGAATCAATACCAGGTGGGGTTAACTCTGCCTGTCATCCTTCCGAGGTCGGCAAAATGAGTGCCAGCTTGCTGGTATCCTGTGTTGGAGTGGTGACCCATCCAGGATTGTGCCCAATAGCCAAGGAGACTGCTTAGGCAGCACCAACGCTCTGCACAGAGTATGGTCCCAATGGATGGATGGATGGATGGATGGATGGAATATGCTGTGGACTCTTCTTCACCTGTTGCAACTTGCGTTTGTCAAAGTTTCTATGGGACCTCAAAATTCTCCCTCGTCATTCAGAAAGAATTTTGGTGTCGTTGCGTTTCATACACTTCCACCTTTCTATTTTGGGTAAAACACTCACAAGTCATCTCGAGGTGTGTGTGGGATGTGGCATTCTGAAAGCCTTTTCAGATAAGCAATTACCTGATGAAGGCAGTGGTTAAAATTTCTTTGCTTTTTTTACAATGTAGAGACAAAACTGCTGCTGATTACGTTCATAGCTACGTGAACCAGTGCAAGAAGATCAAAAACGTTTTTGAGCCCTGACATACATTAGAGACCAGACAAGCTTGTAAGGTCACATCAGACATACTTTTGCATGAATCACAAGGACAAAAGTAGACGATGAACATATCAACGCATTGTCTGTTGACGATGAGTAAATGTATCCCAGATCAGATGGGAATGGCAAACATGCAAAAATCTTAGGACTCCTCAATTATCCTGCCCAGACAATCTCTAACCTCTTTCGAGCTTACCCAGAAATATTAGCCATCGAGCTGAGTGCGTCGTAACCCTGGGCAATTGTCACACGAGGGACCTGATCCATGGCGAGAACAGAGGCCTGGCGAGATGCCAGAATCTGCAACAGCGCATCATTCTGCGCCGGGTATACAAAGCTCACGAGTGTGCCGTGCTTCTTCAACAACTCGGCCTCGTGCTTCACATCAGACTGCAATATCTCTGCAGGGGCTCTCACCTGCAACAATACGCACATCACATGTGTCGGGCTTCCACTGGCGTTTGCCATCGGAACCAAAATATATGAAATAAAACGATTTGCAAGCAAGAAGTTTGTCCATAATTACAACACACCACGTAAAAAAAAAACTAGACATAAATCAACTTTGCGATGTCGACCGATATGCCTCCACGCATATCAAGTGTTTGCTTACTCCAACTTTGACCTAAAACCTCAAGGCCATTTGACTTCAATATCCAATCTGTGCATATATATTGTGGTACATGTACTTAATTTGGATCAAATGCCACAGCCAATGGTATCACATTAGGAGATTGAATGTGACCTCTGACCCTTGACATTTTAGCAATAAATAATCTATCAAGGATGGACGCATGGACGGAGGTTGATAAATAAATGCACCAAGTTTGATTTAAATCCCTTCAGCTGCTCTCAAGTATCGCATTTTCACCTGACATGGCCTCTGACCTTTGACCTCTGGCCCCCATAATCTAATCAGCTTATCTTGACATCATTATAAATACATATCTGTATCAAATTTGACTTGAATTCCTTCAGCCATTCTTAAGTTATCGCGGCAAGTGTGAGTTAATTAGCTTATTATAAAATAAAATAAATAAATTTAAAAAAGACAAGTCTGAAGACGACGATGGTTCACGAGCGGTATTTGACGATGTAGATTGTTTCAGAAGTCAAGGATTGAGACAATGTGATAATGTTTGACCAAGTTATAAAAATGATCAACATGATGTGGTACGAGTGACAGGTTATTAGCTGCAAAATGTCGAAAACCCGGTTTCGTTCAACAACTTTCAAAATTTTACCTTTGCATAACCTTTAAAGATCACAAAACAATGTTGTGGACATTAAAATAAGGAAACAGGATACGTGCTATAGCTTATTGGAGTTAGTTCGTCGAAGAAGGTCGAAAACCCGGTTCGATTCCCACAACTTTGAAAATTTGACCTTTGTGACCTTTAAAGGTCAAAGGTCAAGGATTATGACCTTTGTGCAAAACTTCCTCTGGAACATTCCAGGAACAATATAACGTCATATAGGCTATATGCATTTCGCACTCATCGGATATCCATACTTTGATGAAATCAGCGTAAAAACAAACTTGAAGGGGCGCCACGGGCAAGGTGTCGAGATAGAGCAAAATGGTTTCAAGACTTTAGGTGGGGAATGACCTCAAGATTATGCATTAAAAATATTGTCATCCGAGCTCTCAAAGTTTGGGCGGTCGTATGATTTTTATGTCAAAATTCGAAATTTCTAAGTTCGTGACCTTGACCTTGTGACTTGACCTTGGACGAAAATGAAAAATCGAGCTCCGTGGGCTATGCAGGTGCCATTGGGCTAACCAAATACCGAAACCCTGCCAGATTCGACAACCCCTCGGAGAAGAAATTTTTTTACGTCAAAATTCACAATTTCTAAGTTCGTGACCTTGTGACCTTGACCTTGGGACGAAAATGAAAAATCGAGCTCCGTGGGCGTATGCAGGTGCCATTGGGCTAACAAATACCGAAACCCCTGTCAGATTTGACAAACCCCTAGGAGAAGATGCAAATTGAAACCGGCTACCCCTAAAAACACATGTTTTTTGGGCGTGGCTCCGCCCATAATGGGCGCACCACACCCATTTTCAGGAAAACACAACTAGATCATGACATAAACCTCCACCAAAATTTTGTCAGGATCGGATCAAAACCACGGAGCTATGCTCGGGACAGACAGACAGACATACATACATACAAGCCGGTAGGCGGACATGGGTAGCCGACTACCAATAGAACCTGACGCGATAGCCCGTTCGATGGGGAATGACCTGATGATTAAGCACAAGAAAATTCATGATTCTAGCTTCAAGGGTTAATGCTGCAGATGTTTTTTTCGTTAAATACCCCCACATTGAGGTTTTTCGGCCGTTGATAGGCAACGGAGGATCCATAGCAACGGTTCTTTCTCACACATAACTAATACATACCACGAACCTACCATACAGTTTCATGTATATCTGACTCATAGTCTCTGAGATATAATGAACTTCGTTTTTAATTGTTTTCGACCAGGGTTCATTGAAAGTCTATCTTCTCGAGAGTTTTCATGGATCCGGCTGGAAATTTTTGACAATATGGCTGAATGTACTACCCACAGTCGCTCGTGGCCGATTTTGATTTTCGAAAAAATATTTTTTTTATGACTTTTCAAAAAATTCAAAGTCCGTTGCTAGGCAACGGTGGGTGTCCATAGCAACGGTTCTCATTGCACACAACTAGGTCATGGTATGAACCTACCAACCAAGTTCTCCGAAATCGCCATTGTATTAACGGAGCACTGGACCGAACAAACAGACAGACAGACAGACAAGCCGGTAGGCGGACATGGGTAGTCGCCTACCCAATATAATCTGACGCGATGGGCCCGTTCGATGGGGAATGACCTGAGGATTAAGCACAAGAAATTCATATTCTAGCTTCAAGGGTTAATGCTGCAGATTGTTTTTTTCGTTAAAATACCCCAATTTAGAGGTTTTTCGGCCGTTGCTAGGCAACGGAGGGTCCATAGCAACGGTTCTTTCTCACACATAACTAGGACATACCATGAACCTACCATACCAGTTTCATGTATATCTGCTCATAGTCTCTGAGATATAACGAACTTCGTTTTTTATTGTTTTCGACCAGGGTTCATTCAGTCTATCTCTCCGACAGTTTCATAGGATTCGGCTGGAAATTTTGACAATATGGCTGAATGTACTGCCCACAGTCGCTCGTGGCCCGATTTTTGATTTTCGAAAAAAATATTTTTTTATGATTTCCAAAAATTTCAAAGTCCCGTTGCTAGGCAACGGTGGTGTCCATAGCAACGGTTCTCATTTGCACACAACTAGGTTATGGTATGAACCTACCCACCAAGTTTCATCGAAATCGCCATTGTATTAACGGAGCACTGGACCGAACAGATAGACAGACAGACAGACACAGACAAATCCATATCGACGGAAAAACTGATAATAAGGGTAGAACAAATTTCAAATTTTTTTTTTTCGACTGGATCGACTACTCAACAGACAGACAGACAGACATACAGACAGACACACAACAATAACGAATATAGTGGTCACTTATTTTTTTCGTGAACCAATTCATAATCAATAAATCAATTGCGCTTCTTACTCAATGTGCTCATGGATAGAAAATAAAAGGACAGTACAGGTATTCTCTATTTATGCTTTTTCAATTGAACGCCATTGACAAAGTAATGAAAACTTTTATATTCACTTTTCGTAATTTTCTCGTGTTTACGTTTTGTGACATGGTGTAATTTCCCCAAGCCACACCAAAACTTCCATGCTGCGCACTCCACCAAATAGGTTCACCGCACAGGTGTTCTGCGCTCCCAAGGCAGCATCGGGTTCAGGACGCTTCATTCGGCCTCACTTGCTCGTTGTCTGTTGCATCGAGTGGTATTACTTGACCTTCGTTGTGTGCTTTTTCGTTAAATTCCCCAAAACCCTTCATCACAAGTTGAGCACGACCAGCAATTACTCCAGCAGGTACTCCCACCAATATTAGAGGCTCGCACAGCCTCTAATATTTAGTTTGGTAATGTTAGGATGACCAAAAATTACCGCTCAGAAATGCATCCTCAATTTATAACATTATTCATTTGGGAAAACAGCTTTTGATTTACGCAAGGGTTTTCAGGAATGCATCTCAAGCGTAAATAGGGGACCAAGTGCAACTCAAGTCTTTATGGTGGCTTCATTGTGCCGACCTCAGAAGGATAAGAGGGCGAATCAACTCACCTGGTGCGATTTTGACATGGGGGGTGGAGGGGGATTGAACTCATGACCTTAATGTCATTAAAGCCAACCGATTTAACCGTTTTGATATAAAATATCACGGTGGATTTTGCCAGAGTATGTGAAGCATAAGCATTTAGCACAAATAAATACCTCAGTTGGTCCAACACGGGTTGAATCACTCATTTCATGACTTCGCGCACGCAAAGCGTAGAGATGGGGTTAAGGAATTGGTTCACTTTGTCTGTGTCTGAATGTAGACGTCGATTTATGATCGAGGATCGACTTAATTTCAATTGAATGTTATATTTTAAGTACTGTAGAACACAAATCGGAACATGAATCGGAACACGAACCTGCAGGTTAGCACAAATTTGAATTTGGCAAACTATACAGAATCTCATCCCAAGCATGCATGCACTCAGAATAGTAAAGTAAAAAAACTTAAAAAAAAAAAAAAAACTCTGCCTGTCTGACCGTCAAACAAAATTGAAAATCATTCCAAACAGGAAACTTACTGTTTTTAGGAACGTCATAAAGGACACAAACAACAGGCACAAATAACTAATGTAACGTGTTAAATAAGGTGGTAAGGACAACCTAAAACATCAATGGTGGTAAACGTCTGATCAACGTTTGTTTGGGATTTTTTTTTTCTACAACCATTACAATCTTAATTTTATTTCAATTAAATTACTTACTTGAACACTGCAGAACATAAATCGCCTTGTTGGTACTTTCAAAAACATTCTTTTTAGCAGTACTTGGACAATATTACGCCGTTTTACATCATCTTGACCAATTAAATTTGCCGCTCGCACTCTCTGGAGGGGGAATATCGACACTCAGACAAAATGACGGCTCGTAGGAAATATAGATTGCGCTCGGAAACACAATAAGCAAGAGTTTAAAAGACCCTTCCCATGTCTTTTATTCTTAAGATTGCATGGGGTAAGGTGTTCTATGAACTGTCTTGTTTATATGTTTTCTTGTTTGGAGCTGTCATTGGAATTCATCTTTTTTGAACCACGACGTTGTCACGCAAACCTCGACCATAAAATGAACACGTTAACAAATAAATAAACTGCCATCTGGAACATCATTTAATTTTCGAAGCGATACGTTCTGCCATGCTCATTTGGTAAGGACAACCTAAAACAGAAAGTTATATTGCCTTCAGTACGATGTCTGCTCCAAAGGCATCATTTCTGCCAACGATAGTGGCGCCAGCATCACGATACTGTGCGTCAGAGATCTTGGAGGCCTCGCCAGCCCCAGCCTCCACAGTCACGTGGAAGCCTTGCTTAATGAGAGACACGACGCCAGCAGGAGTGAGTGCCACACGCCGTTCTTCAGCATGGCTCTCCTGCGGTACACCTACAGTCAACTGGGCATATGGAATGCCTGTAGGTAAAAAAAAGGGAGAAATGGGAGCAGTGGGAAATGAAATTTTTTGAGGGCTTTCACCTGTGAGTGCAATTTCAGGTTTTATTATCAAGTACATGGTGGTACAGCTCTCATAAAGCTTACTGTGCACACCATTTCTGCTACCAGAACATTTTTGTCTTCAATTACTAATGCAATAGGGGGTCCGGGTGGAGGGGGGAGGACGGGGATCATGTGTACGTGCACACCATGCAGACGGCAGTTTGTTCATATCCTTATTGTTTAACGGCCACAATTATTCCCACGTTATTGCGGTGTTGACTGGGGGAACCAAGTCCTTCACGAATCGGCTGGCCAGGCATGATATTCGACTGAGATCAAGGCAGGAATTTGTAATTTGTTCAGAGTGCCGCTGATACCTCACGTACTCTTTGTGAAGGACACCGTGGGATCTTTAAAGTCAACCAACTAATGCTGGCAGATAGGATGCCAGTTTAACCTCCATCTGAGGAATGGCACAGACATTGATGAATCACCCTGCCTGTGAAACACCAGGATGACACCGATAATACCTGCGTCGGGATTCAAACCCAGGCGAGACGGCTTGGAGGTGAGTGTGCAGAGCTCAAGGCCATCTTGCCAGCCCCCATGTTAATATCATTATCATTGGATGGAATTTACCGATGAATTTGTGGTGAAAATAACTTTGACGAAAAATATAACTTGGATGACATAGAGGCTGGAGCCAGGATTGGAGAAAGATATACAGTATCAACCACCTAAAGGGGCTGTCACACCTTGGCGTTTTAGCCAGCGTATGGCAAGGTCTCAAAATGTATGTAAAACGCTGGCGTACGCTGAACTATTGATGTTTTTTTTTGAAGTTTTGGGCGTATAATAACGTGTTGGACGTATGCATAACGTATTCGTAACGTACACAGAACGTTTTAATCACATATAGATAACTTATACCAACGAATGCTGAGCGTGTTGTCGGCGTTCACAACCTATGCCCAACGATAGTCTAACTTATGCATAGCGCACGGCAGCGTATCGCCGACGACCACGTGGCGTAGGCTATTCATACGCTGCGGCTCAACGATTCAAATCACAACCGTACTAGACATCGAAGTGTGAAGCCGCTGTCACACCTTGACGTTTTAGCCACGTAGCAGACGTATGCAAAATTTTGCCCGACCAAGCTGGCACATGTCGAATACGTTATGGAATTTTGTATACGTTAAGAGATGCTGGATATTCGTAGTAGCTGGTACATACGTCGTAAGTAGCTGGAATACGTCATTGTACGCCATACGTGAGAAATTTTACAGCATTTGAAAATTTCTTCCACGTACTCGACGTATGACACCACATTCCACTACGCTCCATAATTGTACACCTTACCGATCGTTACACAGCCGACATGTTACTTACGTTACTCATAAGTCGAAACCAGCTAAGGTAGATGGTTAGCGTCAGTGTTCCGACTCCCATGGTTTTTATTTTTTATTTTTTCTTCGGGTATGTACGTTTATTAAATCGTTGAGCGGCACCTTTAATATATTTATATTATATCGTCCACTATAAATCGAAGTGTAAACATAAGTCATACGAAGAAAAAAACAGGATTCTGGAACATGACGATAATAACATTACATTTGACGTGTTCGATAGATAATTAAAAGTAACGTGAATGTCGACGTGGTGAACCGATCGGAGAAGTGCTACACACATTACTCAAGTTAGAATTAAGTTGGACGCTAAAATTATACCTCGCGTGTTTCGACTTATGAGAACTTAACAGTATTGTCGAGTGTCATACCGGTAACGTGCCTACAACTTATGCAGCGTTTATGTGGACGATGGAGCATGCTGCATACCGCGGAAATTCAAGCATGGAACATTTGTCTAAACAGCTGCAATACGACGTATGCCAGCGTACTACGACGTATGCCAGTGTGCTCTTAACGTATACAAACTTACCCATAATGTATTCGACGTGTGCCAGCGTTTTAGCCTAATTTTGCATACGTCAGGCATACGTTGGCTAAATCGTCAAGGTGTGACAGGGCCTTAAAGTATGCTGATGATACCACTTGGTTGGTAGAAATTAAAGAGGACTTGATGAAACTGCTGTAGACAATGAAGGAGGAAAGTGAAAAGCTGGTCTTTATTTAAACCTAAAAAAAACAAGATTAAAATCTTGCCAAATGGGAAGATAGACATGTTCAGAAGGGGTGTGTTCCATTCCAACCAGCTTGTAGAGTGCTCGCCAAGTGGCTCACTTGATTTTAAGTACTCAAGCAAGCACTCTGACAAAACGGTTGATAAAGAATGGCTGCCTTGGCAAGCAAAAGCAAGCCGATTGACAATGGAACCCCCAATGGATGGGGTAAAGGCTGCAACCCCACCCCATCTCTCTCCCATCCACAGATCTCCTCATGTCTCTGTTCTACACTATTTTTCCCTTCCCTCTCCTGCCCCCCTTGTCTCCTGCCCCCCTTGTACGTTCTGTGTGTTAACTC
>CM068953.1:175345854-175364250 GCA_035128595.1 Eptatretus atami | reverse complement strand
AGTTGAATC
This sequence comes from Eptatretus atami, assembly GCA_035128595.1. Lineage (NCBI taxonomy): Eukaryota > Metazoa > Chordata > Myxini > Myxiniformes > Myxinidae > Eptatretus > Eptatretus atami. The sequence goes on along the minus strand of CM068953.1, from coordinate 175,364,241 downwards.
GCAACAACCTCTGTCGTGTGACCGTTAGTCCCCGTCAAATTTGGCTGCGATTGGATAAGTAACGACCGAATGTATCACGGTCAAAAAAAACAGTCAGACAGAGACACCAAACTACGTATTTTAGTATGACAGATTGATAAGATTAAATTGTAAATTAATAATAAAATTAACAAACAAATAAACATCACAACTTTTCTATTCATCGAGTGGAACAAAATAGTTTTATCCCAAAACGTTTCATCAAAAGTAGTCTAAATAAGGCCATCAGTGCGACACATATACTTCCATTTTTAGTATCAAGTTTGCATCTCCTTGTTCTTCTTAAGTAGGCTCTTTCGTCAAATTCAGATGATATTGATCCTCAGCTTCCAGTTCTCTCCATCAAGCATTATGTGCAGTTCCTCTGTACCCAGGCCCGTATCCTTCTTCAACATGTTGATGTCGTCGAGAGTGGGTCTGCCCCGTTTCAGCCCTCCATGTTTAGGTGTCCATAATATAAGATTGGAAACAGGTTCGTTTTTTCGCGGCAGTAGCAGTGCTAAGCAATCCTGAGACGTGTCCTTCTAATTTTAACCAACAGCCTTGAAAGACAACCATGGAGCATTGTATTTGTTCTATGTTCAGACCAATGGACATTGAAAACTCAATGAAGAAGTCAAGTACAGCATCCATAAAGTCCCTTCTCATGGGTCGCAATCAGGGCCCAGGCAAAAATGCTAGTTAGAAATATAGTATATGAGAGTTGTTCTCTCATATACTACAGTAGTCTGCAGAGAATTACTACAAGAAAAGAATGTTATTTTTGCCTGCAGGTCCATGCTTCACTTCCATAAAACAAGACGGACCCAAATGTTGCCATAAATAGTTGTTCCCTTGATACGCCGAGAGTGTGTTGACTTCCATGTTCTTGAAAGTTTGTTTTAAGCTCTCCATATGGCAGCTTTCCTTTGTTTGATATCCTGAACAGTTGTGTAAAACCAGGAACCAAGATACTCGAAAGTCATTGACCGTCTAAAGTTTTATTCTATTATTTGATATGATTGAGACTTCTCGAGACTGACTGAATGCCATCACTTTCGTTTTATTAGCATGAATTGGTAGCCCTAGCCTACAGGTGCTTCTTTCGATTCTCTCAAGAAGTTCTTGCATTTGCTCAATTTCTTCTGACAATAAGGCTATGACATCAGCAAAGTTGAGATCAGGAAGAACCTCTGGTTTGACGCTTGTACTTTATCTTTGCTCTAATTGAAACCCCAATTCCTCTGCCTTGCCTTTGATAGCATTTCTGAGTCCGTAATCAAGCACTATGACAAACAGGTAATATAAGAGGCAAGGGTGTCTCCCTGTAGTACTCCGGCTAAGATTTCAGAAAGTTGAGTTTTTCCATCAGGTGAGAGTATCTTGGCATATAGAGTGCCTATAGAAAGTCTACACCCCCTTTAAAAATTTTCGCCTTTTGTTCCCTTATAGCCTGGAATTACATTTCATTAAATCAGACTTTTCCACATCGTAACCCACAATTTCCAAGTGAAAAACAAATTCTACAAATTTCAGAAAATCAATTAAAAATACAAAACTAGAATATCTTGGTTGGATAAGAGTCCAACCCCCACCCCCCCCTTGGGTTAATACTTGGTGGAAGCACCTTTGACTTGGGATGAGGAGGAATTGTGTATAGTGGAATTTGTTGGAGATAAAACAGTGTATATATGAGGGAGTGACTCGACCATTAGGGCAGAGCACTCTCCGGGTTCCTCAAATGAAATTGTTGTGCCTGGGGTGTGTTTTCCGTGCACACGTATTGATAGATAATAAACAATTTTCTCTCAAGTACATCGACGTCTTCATGCCTCAGTAAAGGGTGATCGACGCCTCGACACCCTTTCATTCCTCTTTTCCCCGCCTTGGGAATAGACTCCTCACTCTGTTCAATCCCATTTTTCCCTCCAGGCCTTCAAAACAGGCTGTTCACCACCACCTCTTATCTCCCCATCCAAATCCTTGATCTTTTCTACCCCCGTTAATCCACCCCAAACCCACCTCCTTCAAATTCCCTGCTTTCCTTCCTGAAAGTCCTGTAATGTCCATCTTCTATTCCCCATGTTCCCCATCCCATCCTCTCCCTTCCACAGATCTCCTAATGTCTCTGTTCCCCACTGTTTGTCCTTCCCACTCCCGCCCTCTTGTCTCATGCCCGCCTCACTGTGCGTTGTGTGTTAGCTCCATGCGAGCTCTGCGTACAAGGTATACAAAAAAAAACCAAAAAAAAAACACACACTGGGGATTGCTGAAATATGTAACAATTCTTTTGGATTTGACCCCCGGTTGATGCCCGAGGAGATAGGGACTTAGAATCGATCACAGGGGTCAAAACTTAGGTTTTTATAAAAATAAAATTTAATCAAAGATTTTTTTTTAAACAAAATTTTGATTTGGGTATTTATGGTTGAACTTTTTGCCATCTTTCAACTCTGCTTTCGGTGGGAAGTGTGGGGATTTGCGATGGCGTGCCATCGATTTCGCTCTCGTTCAAGGGTCCTCAAGAAGCGGACCGCAGTCCACGTCTAGATCACAAGCATCATCAGTCCAGACCGGAGCTAATCCTAAGCTCCTGTCAATGGACTGACCACATGGTGTAAATTTAGCTGCTAAATTATTTCTGAGTTAATCCCGTCTCATGTTCTTCCATTCTATCTGCCCCTAATTATGTGTTCATGGCTTCTGGCATTTATCCATTCAGACCAACTTGATAAATGATAAACACAGGAAGGGATTAATGCAGGAGGTGATGAACATGGAATTAACGTAGCTGGCTTGATGGTATTTATATGAAGGAAAATATTTTCTCTGATCATGTCTTGTTTTCAATTAATTGCGAAAAGTAACTTTGCTCGATCGATTCGATTTTATTGTCATTGATATTTGATAGCGACACTGCTTTTTGATTTTATTTAACCTGTTTTTTGGATTCTACGTTGGACCAATTTCATCCATATTTTATATAATCGATACCATTTAATACTACTTGTTCTTTGACTTTATATTTGCAAATACATGGCCCTCTTTATGTAGGAACCGAGCTCACAATTAGTGAAACGGGCCAATTGCACCGACTGTTTCTGAAACATGCCACTCTGTGAATCTACATTTATAAAAATTTTGAACTTTCTTATTAACCCTTTCATAGCTATTGGCTTCATCTGATGCCTGGCTTTGCAAGCTGCTTTAAACATAATTTGTCATATTATTGCGTGCCTAAATTTCAAATATTTTTGCCGTGCAAATACTCCACCACCCTCCGCCCTCACCCATGCTAATCTTGGTCAGTACCCATCTTATCATGATGGACGGTAGTCGCAGTTCTACAAATCTAAGTTCTCTGTGACCTTGGCGAACTGCTATGGGCATCAAATGATGCCATGGTATTGTGCGCCTATTAGCCCCCAATGGACTTAGTCCGAAACGGGGGATTATGGATTTGGTGTCGTTTTTTGTGGCCGTGCGTGCGTGCATCCGCAACCATATCTCGGACATGGATGAACCAATTTTATTCGGACTTGGCACAAAGACAGCACATGATGGTATACATGTGCACATTGTTTTGTTTCGTGATGCAATCAAAGTTGGCCGACTGGCAGCCATTTTAGTTGTAAAAAAACAAAAAAGGGTGTCGAACACATCCTCAACCATTTCTGACATGCATTTACCAATGTTGTTGAAACTTGGCACAGATAATGAATGATTGCTTACATATGCACGTTATTTTTTTTTAAGGATCAGATCCAAGATGGCCGACTGGCTGCCATTTTGTGGCGTTAATGTGTCCCCAACTGTTTCTCAGACATGCAGTCTGATTTTGTTCAAACTTGGCACAAGCACAGCAAATAATGGCATACATGTGCATCTCACTTTATTTTGTGATCTAATCAAAGATGGCTGACTAGTAGACTGGTGGCCATTTTAGTGGTACATAAATAATGGCGAGCCCTTATAACTCCAGACAGCAAAATTACTAAAACAACGGGGGCTATGACATTTTATGCCTTTTTTACTTGTTTCAAATATTTTTGGCACGCACGTAATCTGCCTACCTCCTCCCCATCTCCGCCACCCACAGCCATGTTCCTCAGTGCTCATCTATTCACAAAGGAGGATAGACGTGCATCTGCATCATTTTATGTCTACTTGTAGGCCAGATGATGAGGTGACATAGCAACAGTAGGGTACTGTTGTCCATCAATTTTATTCAGTTGTTGCTGTAATACTCATGCTCAATGACTCTAATTGCCTGATAAGAATGTGAGAGGGAATGGGGGTGCAAATAGATAAAGTTTTATGCAAGAACATTTTAAGGTGTGGTGTCCACAGAACTTGTTACCTCCACCACCGAAGGTGGATGAAGGTTATGTTTTAAAAAGTCTTTGGTTGCATGGCCCACGAGGTGCAAAGGAATTATGGTTCTGGCCCACAATCAAAAATATTTGGAGACACCTGCTCTAGTTGATGCTATTTTGATTCCATTTTGGCAACACAAGAGTTTTCTCCCTCTTTTTCCATGTTCAAAACCCACTCTGTCCTTGCGGCTTTGAGAGTGTAAATTATCATAGGATCTCGAAAGACAATAAGTCAACTGAGGTGTGGGCACTCCAGGAAAGAGAATATCAGGGGCGTTAACCCTGGTGCTGCTTGTTATATATAGTCATCTAGTAATCACTGCAGTCACAACTCCTGCAGCATGATTTGCTATAAAGTTTCCCTTCTTTTAGCCTTTGATTCAATAAATTTACCACTGCAGCACAAAGGAAAGGATGTTATATATACATACATATAATATAATATTGTGACTGACTACGTAACATTGCTTGGATATCACAAATATTGACTCACCTTGTTTTGCTACGACCTTGTCCCACACACAGGAGGCTGTGCGAAGAGACCGTGCTGCCACAACATTTGTACTTTTTGGCTGCAAAGATGCGGCTAGCCTCAGGTACGAACATCGGAATGGACGGGATAAGCGGCAAAGCCCCAGGTGGGCCTGACCATGACGACACGATGACAGGATAACAGTGGAAGCACGAGGCAAAGAAGCCATTACCAAAGCAATGGCAGGTCTTGGACCTGACCGTCAGGCTGTGAAAGTAGAATGGAGAGAAAGAAATAAAAAACAGGATTTAAATATTTCAAGTTTCTCTTTACCCGTTTCGAAATAATGAGTGGGACAAATGCAAGCATAGTTAAAGGCAAACCATGAACCTAAAAAATAAACAATGTTAAAACAAAGTAAACAAGATAAAGAGCAATCAGAGTTTACACTCTTGCCAAGACTTGTTTTGTGTGGTGTATTTTGTGTGGCGTTTGTGTACAGGCGTGTTACGTAATTAATAAGAGACATAATTAGAACTACCACTTTATAAATGCTGGCAGTGATGACCGGGTACCAAGACGTCCTGCTGTGATCGGACACCTAAGCTGACCCTTTACATTATTATTCAATTTAATTCAGAATGGGATTGAAATACATTCAATTCAAATCACATGGAAGATCAAAGAGGGACAGTCCTGCATTGGAGTAATCAGAAGGAACCCAAACAAGTAAAAAGCAAAGATGAAGTCATCAGGAGCAACCTGGATAGGATTTGCAATTCAGCTTCTACTCCTCTACTCTGAAACCCATCCAGGCACAGGCAAGTGAGAATTACTCAAAAATAACAACGATAATAATAATAATAATAACAATGAATTTTTTTTTTTTTAAAACAACCCAGATCAAAAAATTAAATAATTCTGGCTGCCAGACCATATGTCCAATCACGTTGACATTTAACACATGCATTCCCCATCACGACTAGATCATAATTGTGAAGTTTCACGTCAATTGATTAAGCGGTTCCAGAGAAAACATTTCTTTATTTTTCTGAAATCCAATATGGCTGCCAAACCATAGGAGCTATCAATTATTCCTCACCAAACTTGTACACCCATGCCTTGGGGAACATTTGTGTGTAGCTTCCCCTCGATCTGTCCAGCCGTTCTGGAGAAGATTTTTTATAGGTTTTAGGGCAATTCCAATATGGCTGCCAAACCATGTGACCTATGATACCATATATGTGCACCTTTTGTTCCTCATGGATAGGTGATCACACGTGCAAAGTTTCTCCTTGATCTGTTCAGCCATTTCAGAGAAGAAGATTGATTTTGAAGGTTTTTGTTTTTTAACAATATGGCTGCCGAATCACGCGACTGATGAAATCATCAAATTTGTGCTGTGGACCATTTTATCCCAAGATGACCCTCAAAAATGTTCATACTGATCAGATGTAGCGTTCTGCATATGCAATTATGACGTCACAACGAAGGCACCTATGACGTCATGAAACATCACACTTATTCCCCATGAGGAGCACTTGCCGTGTGCCAAGTTTCAATTTTTTCCTTGGTGTAGTTTCAGAGATAGTGGTCCAAAGTTTCTCTTTTTCCAACATGGCTGCCACAACACATGACCCAAGACGTCACATTATGATTAAAACATTCGACCAGAGTATTCGCACCTATGGTGAAAATTTCGTCTCAATACGACAAGCAGTTGCAGAGAAAAACACGAACGTTCTGTGCGGACAAACAGACAACCAGACAGACAGACAGAGACAGAAGGACCCAAACACAATACCCTCTCCTTCGGCGACGGAAATGACGTATAAATGCTAAATGAGGCCTGTTGTGCATGCGCGTTTGCCTTTATATATGTATATATATGTGCGTTTGCACCGATTTGGTTTGGCTCGCCGGGCAATTTTAACCTGCCCTTGCTAGCGCGAAATCTGTGACTCAAATGGTCTTTTCAACAAAATTTTCAGGATTTAGACGAAAGAGTGACAATTTCAAAATGGTTCACCATAACTGTTGTTCTTGAATGCAAATCTGACTCATGGCCATATATATATGACAATGTAGATTATATAAATATATACATACACTGGCCGGGAGGCGACGATGGTTCGCGGGCATTATTGAACAATGCCACGATAGGTACAATTAGTAGTGGGCTTTTGAGGAAGCCCTACCGTAAAAACCTATCTCTTCCGTCAAACTTGACCAAATCAAATCGGATTTTTTATATGTTGTACTTATGGACATTACGCACAGCTTCTAGGAAATGAAATTGCGAGAAAAAAAATCGAGAAAAAAAGTTCAAGTGGGCGTGGCTCCCCCACAAGGGGCGTGGGATGCCCCTCATACAAAAAGACACAACTAGACCATGATATCTAGCTTGTGTCCAAGTTTCATCAAGATCGCATAACGTCACGGAGCTATGCTCTGGAGAGAGTCACAAACAGACAGACAGACAGACAGACACACAGACACAACGAATAGTGGTCACTGCTGGCGCCACGAACCAATATATATATATATATATATATATATATATATATATATATATGTATGTATATGAGACGGCCCATTGCAGCTAATGCCTGCAAACTTACTCCCTTCAATCTATCTACTCAGCAACCCCATTCTCCTCTACCCCTTCACACATTTCCCTCAAAGCCTTCATCCACTCTCAATTATTCTCCTTTTCCCACCTACCTTCTTTGCACCTTCACATACTTCCAAACAACCCAATCACTCACTTCATCCACTCCTACTTATATTATTTCTCACACCACTTTTTCTGCTCTTTCGACTCTTTCACACCTGAGTACAAGTTGCAGTTTTTAAACAAATTTGGTTCAGCAGTGAAAGAGTGCATACAAGTCAAACAAACACCTCAAATGATAATGATAATTCCCATTGTCTATGGTTTTCATGCAGAGAAGACATTTTATAACATTATGACTTATAACAGCCACTACCACCAGGAATGGCGCTACACGATACACTCACACTATTTAGCCTTGATAACTCTGACTAATTACAGACGAAAAGCTGCATTTATTCTAGAAATTGTTCACCCTATATTTGGACGGTGTATTGGCCAGACCACTTCCTCGATCACTCCTGAAAAACAATAACCCGACGTGCATACATGAAGCTGAAACATTCATACTGCTCATGTGCACATTATATATATATATATATATATATATATATATATATATATATATATATATATAAATATATATATATTACATCGTGGTGCTGTAGCTCGGATAATTAAAATTGTGAATATGAGACTTCCGAAGACATTTTAGGCTTACCAGAAAACCAACATGGCCAACGCATCAATTTTCTTCCTGATAATTGCGGATGGAGTCATGGCAGCTCTCCAGCCAATGGGTTTGAAGGCTTATTCAGCACACAGCTGCATTAAGTTTTTAATAATCAAGATAACGGCACTCAGCTCACACAACTCCCACTCCCACCCCTCCTCCGAAACATGATTAATAGTATCATTGTAAACCTACCCTGTGCATCGACAAGCCACATATATGTCCTTCCCATCAGTGTTAAAAAGCATGACGGTTTGGTTGAGATGCATAATCTACGAACTTTCGGCCTTTCATGGGCCTACGTCGTCGAAAGTTGATGCAATACGAACCGCAACATATTAACTTTTTGGACAAGTTTATCAGGAAGTTCTGCAAGTTTTTTGTTCTGTCGAAGAACACTCCTTTTTCGCAGGTACGCTTTCAAGTCCTTTTAGTTTCTCTAAAAGCTTTTTTATTCGTTTTTATTTATTTATTTTGTGTGCATAGTTGAGGCTCATGGAAGAGCTAGTCTCATACACTGAACGGAACTGTGGCTTATCTGGGCCCCGGCCTAATGTGGTAACCCAAATTTGTTAGCATTCTGACTGGTGGGTCTGGAGAAGAGGATTTTTAAAGGAATTGGTGCAATTTCCCCAAAAGTTGACCAAGGTGACCATTTTGACACATTTCTGGTCACGTGGTCGGCATGACCTGCACGATTTAACACAATTTCAGCCAGATGAGTCCAGCGGTTTGGCCAGAGAAGATGAAATAGGAGACGGATGGTGCACGATGACAACACCTTATTTGGATATTTCAATTCCAGATAAGCTAATAATAGGACACAAAGCACACGTGCATAGGGGTGGTGGACACGTTGGACACAGAGGATGCACGGGGTAGAGTTTCATTCTACAATCCTTATCTGGGAGGCATGAAATATGTGTCGGGTGCCTCGATTTACTGCGAGATTTCGTCATTTCAGAAGTGCTGGTGGTGGTGGTCGTATAGCAGCTTAGCTGCTGGGGTAGCTATCATTTCTTGAAGCGCGACTGTGTCGCTGATGCAGTGCCCCTCTACCAGTACACACACTGGAACTGGTACTCATTTCGCCGACCTCGGAAGGATGACAGGCTGAGTCAACCCCCTGGTGTATTAATTCAGTGGCCGACGGGGCTTGAACTCAGGACCCTAGGATCCCAAGCCACCACCCTAACCACTGAACCAACACCAGGCTCTATCAGAAGTGCTGTATTCTCCTGTGCTATTCCTCAATGGACCCACACTCCTATTAACCCTTTCCTTCCTTCCTTATTTATTTAAAGAACATCTTGCTGTTGTTTAATATTCTTGACTGTCCTTTTCATATTCCCTTCTGGTTCATCGAGTTATTTTCTTAACTAGTCTGCTTCTTCCTACATCGATGCGAGTCCGACTGTAGTCCTGTTATTTTATACTTCATGAATGCCTTCTGGTTATCCTCAATTACACTGCGTACCTCCCTACTCAACCACCCTGGTCTCTTTCTACCTCTACCTTTACACCTCATTGCAATGTACTAACTTTACACTCTACACATTTGCTCCTTGAAGGTTTCCCATTTTTCTGATCGTCCTATTGTTAGCTTCTCCCAACTCTCTCCTCATACCCTCAAAGTTTGCCATCCTGAAATCTAATAGCCTCACTCTACTACCCTGAACTCTCACCCTTAACAGAATCTTTGCACACACGACGTTATGGTCACTTGCTCCTCCTCCACCATCTTGGAATCGTGACTTTAAAAGGAGGTCTAACACTACACTCCCCCTTGTGGACTTATCTACAAAATCCTCATCCGCTTTGCCCTTTACCTGTTCCTGGACCCAATCTATTATCTATCCCTGGCAAGTTAAAGTCCCCAACCTTTCTGAATTCTTCATGAAGCCCTCTTTCCTCACACCAGGAACCCTACAAAAGCATCATCCCACCAGTGTGTTCCCATTTTCATAATCTTATCTATTTATAATTCCAGCAATGTGTGTGTGTGTGTGTGTGTCTGGCTGTGTCCGCCGTTTCTCGACAACCACTGGTCCGATCTAATTGAAACTTGCCAGGTATATTGCTGGGGACCTGAGTATGTGCCTTTTCAAGGTTTGATATTAATCGGACAAGTGCTTCCCAAGTTATGGCCATTTATTTACCAAACCAATGACAAGACACGTTGTTGCGTAGGCATGGCCCATGGGGAAAGGGTGCCATTTAGTTACCGTGGCGTAGGAGTGGCAACGGTCAATGGCAGCGAATGTCATGGCAAGCAAAGACAGGGAGGTAAACTTGATTTTAATTTGGATTTCAATTAACTCTGTGTGTAAGTATAACAGCAGTTGTTACTTCAATGCAAGCGATAATTCATGGAACGCATGTGAACATTCCATACGGGCACGCACCACTTCCGGATAGTGATGACTTACTGTATTGTAATAATTTCTCGATTTCTTATGCGCATTTATCGATAAACACAATGCCCCAATCCAGTCGTCGTTTACGAGAGCGAAGGAACGGCCTGTGTGGTTGTTTGAAAGTTTTTTTTTTGGGGGGGGGGGGGTTGCACGTACGGCCACGCACGTATGGGCACGCACGAGCGAAGGAACGGCCTGTGTGATCGTTTCTGGCACGCGGTTTGAAAGTTTTTTTTGTTTTTTTTTGCACGTACTAGTAATCTTAATCCACACAGAATCCCGCATATATCAATCCCCTCATAACGGGTGGAGTTAAAAAAAGGTTAGCAATAAATAAATCCATTTTGTAAAAGTTGTTTCACACGATTAATCAATTCCACAAGAATAAAAAAAGTTAAGATTTTTTGAATGTCTTGCCTGGACGTATGAAGTTAAACACAAAGATCACACAAAAGGTCTCAAGGTTATTAACAAGGCAAACTCCACGGTCATTGTGACGTCATGGCCGGATCACACACCTCAAAGGATCAGCCGCAGAGCAAGCACCAAGGACATATTCACCGAGAACGTCCTGAGAAGGAGGAGGAGGAAAAACGAAATAAATGAGTAGAGAGAGAGGGGCGCGCCGTCGAAGAAGAATCACAAACACGTGACACAGGGTCGTCGGCGCGCGCAAGGTCGCACAAGCCGGGCGACACGTGTTGTTCGTTGCAGTTCCTTTCGTCATGACGCAGTGCGAGTAACCCCGGAGTGTGGTGAATAACCCAGCGCTCGTTCCCTCACAGCATTGCGCTTTCCATACCTGTTGCGCGTCACAAAATCACGTCGGGCCTCCTGCTCGACTCCAACCACGGCGTCGATAGCCGGTGGTGACGTAATCAATCTCATTCATTCAACCTTTGCAAAGTTACTCTGTCGGCGTTATCCAGTCAGGGTGTCACATCATTCTTTGCTCTCGTCAATTATTTTTTATCGTTTTGAAATATATTGTGCTGAAGTTAAACTGGATAGACGAGGGGACAGTTCAGCGGAATGACCAGCCACACTCAACTGTTGTTAAAGGAAACACACCACTTCGTTGGTCTATCTTCTTCTTCTTCGTCTGTTGGTTTCATCGTGTTTTCAGAGCCGCGAAGCTCTATATACGCCACTCACCTAAACATTTCGACTGGAACTAACGAGTACGGAGGACTTTAAATATTGGTTTGACACGTTTCCTTTAAGAATTAAAAAACCCCGATTTGCAGAGTCGAGGGTGCTTCTGGCTCAATCAGGTGCATCTGGTGCACCTGACCAGCTGATCCCACTGATCTAAATATAACTGGATTACTGGTTTGCTGAAGAAAAACAAGCTCAAATGAGCTAAGATCCTCGTCCTCTTAGTGATGACGTCATAGTTATCAGTTATGTATCAGGTGTGCGGTAAATTATCTCTAATGCCCCCATTCGATTCCATCTGAAGTATTCAAAAAGCTTGCGTTGTTTCGGAGATAATTGTTTGTGCGATTTCCATTGCGATGTTATGACGTCATAACTATTTTCTTGGAAGAATTTTCTAAATCAGAGATGGTTACTGTCTGCGCATGGACTTTATGCATATACACGCCACTTTTCACGAAGATCCGATGAAAACTCTGGACTGTGAAACAAAAAATGTGAAAAAATACGAATGACGTCATAAAAACGGATATGACGTCATAATTATGTATTATTTGTGCGTTAAATTATCTCTGCTAATGCCCCGTTCCATTCCCTCAAACAGAATTCAAAAAGCTTCCCAAGTTTCAGAGATAATTTTTTTGGGCGATTTCCATTAGCGGAGACATTATGACGTCATAACTTTTTTTCTAGGACGAATTTTCACAATCGGAGATGGTTACTGTCTGCGCAGAATCTTTTTAGATATGTATACCAAGTTTCAGGAAGTTTCGATGAAAACTGTAGGCTGTGAAACAAACAAACTCGAATGAGCTAAGATCCTAAGAGAGAGATCTGTGAGACCACGTGACAATGACGTCATCTTAACAAACCATATTTCCACGGGAAGTTGATCAATTGATTAAATTTTGCATGATCGGTAAAAGCGGTTTCTCCTCCGAAGTTTTACCAAGATTTTCCTTCGATCCAATATGGCTGCCAGACCACATGACACATGATGTTCATTTTTATGAAATCCTGTTCAAATTTCAAGTCAATGGTATGAAAATTGAGGATTTCATAAATTTGGCCTATGCTGACCTTTGGCTTATGTTTTGTTGACCTCAAAAATAATTGTGGTTGAATGGTTCCTTCAATCACAAACTTAATATTTCCTTTCCACTTGTCTTTGAAAAGCTCTAAGAGAGGTTAAGCATTGGGCTCCTCTCATCTTTTTGATGCATTTTGTTTGCACCATCTGATAAACGTATCTGATGACTCACAGGCATTCTGGCTGCTCTTAAGAAGCAGCAGTCAGCAGGAATATTGCAGGCTGAAGTCAGAAATATCAGCGATCCTTGTCGCCAAATGTTGCGTCCAGTAACGAACCAAGACTTTCTGCTTGTAAACGCCAACGGTCACCGTCTCTTCCATTCCCGATGACGTACAAACGTTTTCCAAAAATATGAATTCTAAACATGTGAATGTAAACATGAAAGTAGTCATATTAACAAAACATAGAAGTGATACTCCTGGGTACTCTCCTGGTGCCGGCTGGATAACAAAAAAATAGGGGCAATGCCCTCACCTCACAGCGCTCACCTGGTGGAATGATGATACTGAGGAGGATGTCAAGATGGTATGGAATCAGCAAAATGTACCAATGACACAATGGTTTCGGAAATAACTATTTTGGGGGAAACCTCCCCCCACCGTAAATCCACTTTGATCCAAATTTTTTATAGCATGAACAAACTTTGATACATCACAGGTGATGAAGGTTGTGGCAAAGTTTCATAGAATTAATGTGTGTATCTTCTGAGAAGAAAGGAAATACCTCTTTTGGGGTGCAACCACCCCACACCCCTGTATACACCCTTAGACAACGATTTATTTCATTGTGTGAGCAAACTTTGGTACGTCACGGTGATGAAGGTTGGGGTCAAGTTTCTCGAAGCTGTGCGTGTAGTTTCGGAGAAGAAAGCAAATACGTCTTTTTGGGCAACCGCCCCGTAAAACCCCGTAGACCCTGATTTTTTCTAATGATGCGAACAAACTTTGGTATATCATGGGTGACGAAGGTTGTGGTCAACTTTCATTGAAATTTGTGTGCAGTTTTGGAGAAGAAAGCAAATATATATATTTCGGGAGGAAGCCCACCCCCCCTCGTACACCAGATTAGACCCTGATTTTATTTTTTATTGTGAACAAACTTTGGTACATCACAGCTGATGAAGATTGTGGTCAAGTTTCATCGGAATTGCGTTCCATCATGTGTAGTGTCTGAGAAGGAAGCAAATACCTATTTTGGGGGAAACCCCCATCGATCCCATTCGGGACTGGATTTTTTTCATGCCATGAACAAACTTCGGTACATACACGGTGATGAACGTTGTGGTAAAGTTTCATCGAATAGTATTTGTATTTTCAGAGAAGAGGTTGCAAGTATTTGTGGACGGACAGACGGACGGAAGACGCGCCACCCCATAAGCTCCCTGGAACTACGTTCCAGGTGAGCTAAGAGTGGCAATTCCAGTGGGAGATCTCCACCAAGGAGAGATGCATGGTGCTATAAGGTGCACCCTTTGGTTGAATCCTCTGTCTCATTTCCTCAACTCTCCAAAGAGACCAGGCAATCGTCTACAGGCTCAGTTGGGAAGTGAAGCCAACAGAAGTGCTCTCATGGCCATTTGACTTTCTACAAGAAGAAACTAAACATACAATAAGAGTAAAACTGATTGCTCTCAAAGATTGTTTATATGGAAAATTGTCGACTCTCTTGAGTTATTTGCTCCAAATTGTGGGACAGAGTGGAGATTCATTTAGCATCAAGATGCTTGGCTTGGGACCAGGCAAAGGTGCAATTAAAGGGAAAATCTTTTCCAACAGAACACAGAAAGACAACACGATTACAAGTGAGTATTTACATGAGTCGTTCTGCCACTATAGCATCTCAATCGTGATCCATCATGTGTAGACAAGTGTTGTGCTGCATTTTAGCCACTTCATTGCGAGCCACCATAAGCTATTGATGATACCTGTTATTCGATCTTACTGATGAGAGAACAAGATCAGCTTGCTGTGCTTCTTCCAAATGCACTCCTCATCTTGCTAGTCATCTCATTGTTCTCACCTGGTGATGGAATCGGACTTTACAATAGCATTCACAGATGCTCTGAATCAGTGCAAAGATGTGATTGATTCTTGTCAGCCTCTGAATGAAACGTGTGTTCACTCAGCGAATCGAATGTAGAACCTCCAACCTGGGACAAGACAGAATGGGAATGGCTGACTTGATGCCTGCATCGCATGGCATTCTATCATCCGTCACCACCAGTAATCGTTTGACGCATCGCTCACTGGCTTCACAGACTCGAATGACTGGCTGATGTTGTGACTAGTCCACCTCTGTTTCACTGTTATGAGGCTGGTGTCAATTGATATACATCACTCGGTTCCATGGTAAGAGCTGAGAGACATTCGCCACACTTCAATGACCTTCTAACCATGCGCACAACGTACCCAGCGATGTATCCAAGGCATGACTCTGTGAATGCCGATAGCCTTTCGAGATTTAGCCTTTTCAAAATCATAGTGTCCCATCAACTACACTGAAAATGTTTGGCACTTCTCGATGAGGTGAAACAAAGCCGATTTGCAAGTCACGAAGATCAACCACACTCGGCTGGGCCAGATTGATCATGGTGTGTATGGTCCGACTGCACCCCCCCTCCAGATTGGGGGCCCTCCCAAGGTACATTAACGCTGCTCTTGGCAGCTCACCACTCCAAAACTGATGACTGTGCCCTTGGTCCCTTCGTGATCCTCATGCCTCCACCCACAATGACAATGCATGCATTATTGGTAAGCTGGCCTTATTTGAAAACCAAGGTCTGCTTATGGTTTGTGAAAGAATTTTCACTTCCAGAGGAGGATCTATCAGTCGTTTGACCCCTACCTCTCACCAAATGTCTGCTAAGGCACGAAACTAGCCAAAGGAGATCAATACAAGCAAATCATCCTCATATATTGTCAACATCATCAATTTTTAGCCCTGCCAGAGGCAATCAGCAACCGAATGCTGCACA
Organism: Eptatretus atami; assembly: GCA_035128595.1. Classification (NCBI taxonomy): domain Eukaryota; kingdom Metazoa; phylum Chordata; class Myxini; order Myxiniformes; family Myxinidae; genus Eptatretus; species Eptatretus atami. Next base: position 175,348,386 of record CM068953.1, on the reverse strand, counting down.
CCCCGAGGCTTTGTGATTTTCAAGGAAAAATCGCATAAAATCGCAGTATAATTGATAAGAGCAAATAAATCAGGAATGGAACTTGAATATACCTGTTACCATGCAATAGAATAGAATAGATGGTGAGATGCATGGTGCTATAAGGTGGAACCCTTGGTTGATGGTGGGACATGGCCTGCACCATCGATTCCATCAACAAGCCACTTTAAGCAGTTCTCTGACACCCTGACGTGTAAGAAATAACTGCATACTAAGATGGCCGCCGGAGCACTTCAAATGGGCTTCACTCACGTTAATAGAGACACACGGTGCATTGTGCCTCCAGGTTATTATAAGCCCTCTGTGACTCAAGCCATTGTGCTCTAAACTCCTATTTACATTGGATAGGTATCACCTGACAAGGTTAGCCTTTCAAAATCATAGTGTCCCATCAACTACACTGAAAATGTTTGGCACTTCTCGATGAGTGAAACAAAGCCGATTTGCAAGTCACGAAGATCACCACACTCGGGCTGGGCCAGATTGATCATGGTGTGTATGTCCGACTGCACCCCCCCCCTCCAGATTGGGGGCCCTCCCAAGGTACATTAACGCTGCTCTTTGGCAGCTCACCACCTCCAATCTGATGACTGTGCCCTTGGTCCCTCCGTGGTGTAAGGTTACTGTGTAGTGAATAACCTTGGTCCCCCTTCGGGTGTAAGGTCCCGAAGATTTGGAACACATCTTCACACAATGCCCTCGGTACGAGGGACCCAAGTCTCGTCTTTTCCACACTACACGAGATGGGGATCAGCTACTAGAGCTCCATAATATGGAGGAACTACTTACTGGCTGATGAGAGTGCTTTTGGTGATGAGGTCACGCGGCCGCCATATTGGAACTTACTACCGACTGAAAGTTCCATCATAAAGAACGTGGGGGAAAATAATCAGATGAGCAGGTTTTAAATAAACTGATTTTTCTTTTTATTTATGGCTTTCTCATGTTGTGGTGAATACCAATAGCAGATTTTTAAGTAAGCGGTGAGTTTTATGTTTTTTAAAAATGGCTTTTTCATATTGTGGTGAGTACCAAGATGCGGCCGGTGACCAGTTTTTTAGATCCTCGTCAGAGGATCTCTAAGTCTTACTCACGTTGTTGTTTCTTGTTCTTCTTCTTGTGGACTTGTTAGATCCTCGTGGAGGATCTCTAAGTCTTACTCACGTTGTTGTTCTTGTGGACTTTTTTGTTTCACAGCCTACAGTTTTCATCGAAACTTCCTGAAACTTGGCATATATATATAATATATATTATATATATATATATATATATATTATATTATATATATATATATATATGTATATATGTATATATATACATTATATATATGTATATATATATATATATATATATATATATATATATATATATATATATATAAATACCCTGTGCAGACAGTAACCATCTCCGATTTTGAAATTCCTCCCTATAAAAAAAGTTATGACGTCAAAATATCTCCGCTAATGGAAATCGCCTAAAAAATTATCTCCGAAACTAGACAAGCTTTTTGAATTCTGTTTGCGGGAATCGAACAGGGCATTAGCAGAGATGAATTACCACACATATGATACATCACTATGACGTCATATCAATTTTTATGATGTCATTCCTATTTTTTGACATTTTTTGTTTCAACCACCAGAGTTTTCATCGGATCTTCATGAAACTCGCCATGTATATGCAGAAAGCCCACGCGCAGCGCAGTAACCATCTCCGATTTTGGAAATTCTTCTACAAACAAGTTAACGTCATAATATCGCCGCTAATGGAAATCGCCTATACCATTATCTCCGAAACTAGTTTGTTTCACAGCCTACAGTTGTCATCGAAACTTCCTGAAACTTGGCATATATTATATATATATATATATATATATATAATATATAATATATATATATATATATATATGATATATATATATATATATATATATATAATATATATATATATATATATTAATACCCTGCGCAGACAGTAACGATCCCCGATTTTGAAAATTCTCCTAGAAAAAACGTTATGACGTCAAAATATCTCCGCTAATGAAATCGCCTAAAAAATTATCTCCGAAACTAGGCAAGCTTTTTTAATTCTGTTTGAGGGAATCGAACAGGGCATTAGCAGAGATTAATTACCGACATATGATACATCACTATGACGTCATATTAATTTTTATGACGTCATTCCTATGTTTTGACATTTTTTGTTTCACAACCCAGAGTTTTCATCGATCTTCGTGAAACTTGCCATGTATATGCAGAAACCCACGCGCAGGCAGTAACCATCTCCGATTTTGGAAATTCTTCCTAGAAAAAAAGTTGACGTCATAATATCACCGCTAATGGAAATCGCCTATACCATTATCTCCGAAACTAGGCAAGCTGTTTGAATTTGTTTGCGGGAATCAAGCCGGGCATTAGCCAAATAATTTTATCAACCCTGATACATCACAATGACGTCATATTCGTTTTTTATGACGTCATCATTAAGAGGATG
>CM068953.1:175222017-175236729 GCA_035128595.1 Eptatretus atami | reverse complement strand
AGGGATGGAAAAAGTCCAAAAAGGACAAAATCAAATAAAGGGGGAAATAATGAAGAACACGAAGGCAATAGAAAAATTAGAAGAAAGCCAGGGGGAAATAAGGAAGGGGTTGAAAGTCGTAAAGGAGGAGTGCGAGAAAAGAGACAAAGACATGACGGAGGGAGTTGAAAAGCTGGGACAGGAGGTAAAAACGGAGACAAAGGAACTGGGAAGACGATTAGGAGAATACGAGGACGAGACGAGGAAACAGTTTAAAAAGACGGAGGAAGAATTATCAGAGACACGGGAGGGATTAGAACAGGAAAGGGAAGAATTAAATAAAGTAAAGGAAGGGCAGAAACAAATGGAGGGGAAAATAAAGAATATGGAAGTGGGGCTGGCAGAATGTGTTAAGTGCCGATGTACGAGGAGGAACGGTCCCTCCTTTTGTTGAAGCTAGGAGGAAGGAATATGCTCCCTCGAGGCAGATGCGTTGGCAGGGGGGGCCGGTGTTCAATAGGTCGACTCATAGTAGGAGGGTTGCACGACGCGGGGTGTGCACTGCGAGTTTGGGGGAGCAGAGGCCGCGGGTCTCTTGGCCTAATGCGGGCCCCAGTATGACTGTTCCTGCGAGTGTGCAGAATGCGAGTCTGATGGCATGGGAGTAAGCAAGAGGTGCGGGCGTGCACAGACACAGACGGGGGTAGTAAACCCCCGGGCAAATGGTCGGGCCTGCGGGGGTGGACACATGGAATCTGGGGGGTCCACCTCCAGGTGTCCTCGGGACTGGAGGGTGGGACCAAAGACCAAGGGTGCCGCTGTCTTCCGTAGATGGCAAGAGGCCTGAGGGCGTTTATAGCCCAGTTCCGCTGCGTGCCAGAGCAATGGCTGGAACGAGGTGCAGGCACGGCACAGCTACAGCGGCACTGCGTGGTGCGGCATTAGAGGTCTTGACCGAGTACCTGAGGAGGGGCGACACTGGAGGACTCTACTCTATTCGGCCCTAAAAAATATTTGGCATGGCCAGCAGAGCGGCTTGTTAAAGCTCAGCTCAGTGGGTGAAACGACGCTCCATGAGTCAATGGAGAATTGCACATTGCAACCACGATATTACGCGCTCGGTGGGGAGCACATGCCACATGCGCCGGAGTACGGAGGGCTTGCCCTGGGACCATTTCCTCTGAGCGATAGGTGGTACCGATGTCGGGGCGATGCGACGCCTGGGTGCCGGACCACTCCAGAAGCGGCTGATATGCGCAGCCTGCTTGGGAGGGCAAAAGCGTGTTTGGAGGGCCGGGCGACATGCGGTAGCAATCCGGCAGGTGGGCCCCGTGGGACGGTGCACTGGGAGCCGGGCGACCTGGGGGCGACACAGCGTGCGGGTTGGAAAGATGATGCAGGGCAATATTCGACACCGGTTCGGGGAGACTGGGGAGGTGCGTCCGCCAGAAGGGCGGGGATAGGCATCAGAGGGTACCCCAATTCGACGAAGGGGGGTATAATTACGACATACGGAGGCACGCACCTTACCAGAGAAGGTGTTATATTGTGCGGGAGGGACCACCTGCGGCGGGAGTGTAAGCCCGTGCAGGGAAGAACACGACCCGCGCACCACCAACTCCGCCCCAGGCCGATAGGAATAGCCAGGCCCAATCATCCCCCCCCCCCACCAGTCCCAGGGAAACTAAAAGTGCGAACATGTAGGTGGCCGTGTTCGGTAGACCCAGATGGAGAGAGCCCTCAGAGCTGCACAGGTCATCAATTGGGCCAAATTGGCAATGGTAGTTTGACAATTGGTGCAAATTGCCTGCGTAGGGTGAAACGCCGTTGTGACACAGGAGCAAGCGCACGATCATCAGCCCTGTGGTCCTTGATTCGAGTGTAGACGGGTGGGAGGATCCACCGTCTGCAAAACCATAGTTTGCAGCTAGCTACCGGGCAACGGCCCCATCATAGGCGCAGTTTCGTGTCCTTTAAATTGGGCACTGTCAAAAGAAGAATAGAGGTTTGGGTGGCGAAGGTGTGCGACCCATGTCTAATAGGGTTGGATGTGCTGACCGCCGGTGGTTGCAAAATCACTTAGGCCGAGGAGTCATGCAGCTGGGTAGTGAGGAATTGCCATTAGGGGGTATGGGCACGGATGAGAGGTGGAGCTGGAGGCTCCCGACTCCGTGGTCATTCCCCCGGTGCCGAGGCGGTGGTCCCGGCCGGTGGCGAGCACACCCAACCTGGCAGGCTCCTGCGGCCTAGCCGAACACTGGCGGGCAATCAACCCCGGGTTTAGTCGTGGGCCGCACCCTAGTAAGCACCGACGGGCTATCGTGGCCGTTCGGGTAATAAATGTTAGCACGGAACCACGCACTATTAAACGAGGCAAGAGGTAGCAGATTGCACCCAGTAATAGAGGTCGCAGAGCTGAGGACGATAACATCGAGCCGGACGCCGGAGGGGTCTCCAGACCTTGGTAGGAAATTGGCCGATCCCATTTGCAGAGTGGTAAATCGGAGTAATGTAGATTTGGAGATGCCCAGCGGGAGGCCTTACACAAACTGGTCAACCGACATATAGAATCTTCCTTGTCACCGAGGATATTGGACGTATGGGCCTGGTGAAACATCAGATCCACACCGATGGGGCCCGGCCTGTCCGTCAGCCTGCTCGACGGCTCCCATGGAGCAAGAGAGAGGAGGCTGATGACAGGTAGAAAAGATGCTCAATGCAGGTGTCATTGAGCCTCGGAAGTCCTTGGATGTCACCGGTTGTGCTGGTCAAAAAGAAAGATGGGACCAGCGTTTCTGCGTGGACTATCGCCAGCTGAACACGTGACACTCAAAGACTCCTATCCCCTGCCTAGAATTGACGATACCCTCGACGCCGTTTCAGGCTCCAAATGTTCTCAACTTTGGACCTCAAGAGTGGGTATTGGCACGGGAGATGGATAAGACGGGGAAGGAGAAAACGGCATTTTCTACAGGGAAGGGACTGTAAGTTCATGTAATGCCGTTCGGTTTGTGCAACGCCCTCGCCACCTTTGAGAGACTGATGGAGCGTGTGCTGGGCGGCATGCCATGGAATCATGCTGGTGTACCTGGATGACGTCCTGGTACACGCTAAACTTTCCCCAGGCGATAGCCAATTTGGACCAGGTGTTTGGGCGCCTCAGGCAGGCAGGCTGAAACTGAGCCCGGAAAAATGTGCCTTGTTCGCGCAGAAGTAGCCTATCTCGGAACGTGATAGGCGCGAAGGGGTGAAAACCGACCAGGAAAATTACGTCGCGGTAGAGGAGTGGCCCGTACCTACAAATGTTAAACAGGTGCGGGGTTTTTTGGGTCTTTGCTCCTACTACCGGCGCTTTGTGGCAAACTTTGCGGAGATAGCCAGGCCCTTCACCGGTTAACGGAGAAGGGGTTGAGATTTAATTGGACAGGGAATGCCAGCAGGCCTTCCTCAAATTGAAAGGGTGTTTGACATCCACACCGTTTTAGCGTACCCGCCGATGACGGGATGTATACCCTGGACACGGATGCAAGCCAGGAAGGATTGGGAGCAGTCTTGTCTCAGACACAGGGGGGCATGGAAAGTGATCGCGTATTACAGTCGGGCCATGAGTAGGCCGAACAAATTATTGCGTTACTCGCAAGGAGCTATTGCTATGCTGTCTGCAGTGAGCCATTTCCATCGTACTTGTACGGGAGGAAATTTTTGGTTACGACTGACCATTCTCCTTGCAATGGTCTTACGGTTCAAAAACCGGGAGGCCAGATTGCAAGGTGGTTAGAAAAGTTGCAGCAGTACGATTTCAGTGTGGCCATAGAGCCGGTAAGGCTCATGGGAATGCCGATGCTCTCTCTCCGACGCCCTGTCTGGGAGAAAACTGTAAATATTGCACGAGGCATGAGGAGAGGGACCAATTGGCGGACACTCCAGAAACTCCCAGCCCGTGCGGCCAGGTGGAGGTAGGCCACAACTTTGCCACTAACCGTAGGGAGGAATTTGGCGGTTTGGCGTGGAGCATGGCCACAGGAAGACCCGTGATAGGGCCAGTGTACAAGTGGGTCCAAGAAACAAGAGGCAGTGGGGAGGAGATCACCCCATTCGGAGCGCGAACAAAGGCGTACTGGGCTCAGTGGAAGACCCTAGAAATGAGGGACAACATCTTGTATCGCAAGTGGGTGGAGATTCCCTCAAGAGGACTTCTTGGCTGGTGATAGTCCCTGATGGGTTTGAGACCCAAATTCTGAAACAGGTGCAGCGGTACCCCGCGCCGGCGGCCATTTGGGCAGGACCAAAACAAATAGGGTCGCCGGCGGTTCTATTGGGTTAACATGGGGTGCGATGTACAGGACTGGTGTCGAGCATGCGACGCCTGTACTGCTAAAAAGGGACCGGCACGGAGGATGAGGGCCCTTCCAACTACATCAGGTTGGGGCCCTTGAGCGAGTGGCCATGGACATTTTGGGACCACTGCCCCCACTCGCCAAGGTAATAAATACATCCTCGTGATCATGGACTATTTCACCAAATGGCGGAGGCTTTGCCCTTCCCAACCAGGAAGCTGGGGTGTGCAAGGGCCTTCGTGGAAGGATTTGCATGTCGGTATGGGATTCCAGAGGAGCTGCACACAGATCAGGGGCGAAATTTTGGAGTGAATTGCTAAAGGAGTGTGTGCAGACTCCTCGAAATTCGAAAAAACGAACAACGCCTGAGACACAATCTGACGGCATGGTGGGAGGTTCAATAGGACCTTGATCCAACAATTGGCCCTCTTCACGCCAATAATCAGGAGGACTGGGACAACATCTCCCGTATCTCCTGATGGCTTATAGCGCGTCCAACATGGGGCGACCGCTTGTAGTCCGGTGCTGTTGATGTACGGACGGGAGCTGAGAGGCCCGTCGACTTGCTGTGCGGTCCGACGCCTGAGCGTCCCGACAGACCCCAGGGAGGGCTATGCCGTCGGTTGGAGGAAGGCATGGAGAAAGTCCATGCCTTCGCTCGCCACCAACTCCAACAGGCGGGTATAAAAGATGAAGCGCAGGTATGACCACCGGGCCAGGTGAGCGAGTACCCCGGGGGCGAAGATTTGGTTCTTCAACCCCGGAGGAGGAAGGGCAGATGCCCGAAGCTAACCTCACCTTGGCAGGGCGGGGCGTGTCCTGGCGCAAATCAAGTGACGTGGTCCTGAAAATTAAAATGGGACCACGAGCCTCCCCGCGGATCGTCCACGTGGACCGCCTGAGACCTTACAAGGGCGATCTTACGCCCTCATTGATATGTCTTGCCGGAGGAGCCGGACGTGGAAACGCCGCTCCCGCAGAGCGCAAGGCTTCCGCCGAGCCTTGCTGCCAGTACACGAGCCTAAGCAGGGGTGGAAGACCCCCTGCAAAAATGGGATTATTTACCCTTTCTTATTACCCTGCACAAATGGTGCAAGCAGAATTAAGCAATTGATTCACTCTGTCTGTCTGTCTGCCAGACATCAGTCAATAATTGAGGAACAACTTGATTTCATATTTTGAACACAAAAACATGAATCGAAAAACAAACCTGCAGCTTAGCAGTACTTTGGCTCTGAATTTGTCAAATTGTATGGAATCTCGTCCAGCGCGCGCATGTGCACAAAGTATAGAAAGGTAATTATTTTTTAGTCTGTCTGCCAAACAAAATTGAAAATAATTCGAAACAGGAAACTTACTGTTTTAAAAAATGTCATAAAGGACACAAATAACCAATTTAATGTGTTAAAATAATAAGGTGGTGTAAAAGACCGTGCATCAACGGCGGTAAACTTCCGATTCAATGTTTTTTTTGGGGGGGGGGGGCGTTTCGACAGCCTTTAAAAATTTTATTGTATTTAAATTTCATTATATAAAATTCAAAACTGTAGAAAACAAAGCACCTTGTTGGCACTTCCAAAAACCTTCACTTTAGCACTATTGGCCAAAATTGTACACTATCTCTAACAATCAAATTTGCTGTGTGATCTGAGGGCAGAGTTGTCAGAAGGTTCAGCTCAGGGGCGTGTTCTGTTCTGTTGGAGTGCTTGCTTGAGCAAGCAGCTTGCGAACGGAGAGCTTGGCACCGCCAAACAACGTGGCAGTATCCAATGTAAACAATGGTATTGTGGTACTCGAACAAATGCTGTCCGGGTCGTCGTTTTCAGTTTTACTCGATCCTCTTGTGACTTCCCCAAATGAATTGATTGTGTTAGCAGCAGCTAGAGAGAGTATGAGGAAGAGGAAAATAATTAGAAAGAAAATGAAATGGGGGTCAGGAGGAGGAGCCCCCTGCCAAGCTTATTTATGGACCTGCCACTGTGTATTTTGAGGAGGGAGGAGTTTTGCACGTTTATAGATTTTAAAGAATTAGGATGAAAAGTACAAGCAAAAATTGACAAATGAACCATCATCCGCTGTGATAGTCGGATTCAAAATGATTGGTAGCTCTTCAATTTGACTAAGATGACCATCTCATCTTTGCTAACTTAAGTGGGCACGTTCCGTCGCAAGCAGCTCAATTGCTGCTGGCCAAGCGCCTCCCTTGATCGTTTGCTCTGCTTGGCAAGTGGCTTGGCAAAGCGGTTGATGCAGAATGGCTGGGATGGAAAGCGATAGCAAGCCGCTTGCTAATGGAACACACCCTGAACGCTTCGGTTTGATCCATCAGCTTCGTATGATTACCATCGTGTCTGCTATTCAAAGTTCACAAACAGTTAATAGAGATTGTGCTCGGAAACGTAAAGCAAGATTTGAAAAAAAAACCCTTCCAATGTCCTGTTTCTCAAACTGTGGGGTTAGGTGTGACATGAACCCTTAAAATATATAAATATATATTTCTTAAAGAGATGCTGCTCACTAGCAAAAAAGAAAAGAAAGTTCTGTGCATTTTCAAATTTAAACACAGGAAACAATGTCAATGTGAGACATTCACTTGGAAGAAGTTGTAGAACTTGAACACCGGTGTATATTCATTTCACTCGGAAACATCGCACAAATAATTTACCTGCACGTAATCACTTAGGATTTGCGAGCACAAATATCCTAAGTATATGGCTGCCTTTACTATGACAGCAGAAAGAAATAGTTTTCAAAATTTCAAATTCATTTATACTCTGAAAGGCCTGCGAGATGAAAAGCATCAACCTTCACAGATGTCCCATGCTGTCCACGATGGATCGGCCGCTTCGTCATCTGGATGTTTTAGATGCAGCAAAGTTTGTACAGACACCCTCTCAGCCAGGTAGCCAACGACCGTGTATGGTTCTTGCAGCTGAGCGATGGGGTAGATTCCGGCTATAATCTATAAAATATAAAATGGAAGGGAGATTTTAAGCTCCATATAGGAGCACAGATGCCCAACATGACATTATGTCAACAAAATACTTAATATTTAAAGTGTAAAACCATACTTATTAATCAGATGGAGAGATGGTAGGTACATTGTAAAAAAATTACCTTGGGCATCATATGCTGCTCAAATTTGGTTTATCTTTTCAGCTCATTCTCCTTTCTGGACTTGGCAATGATGAACTTACCATCCAACCTCTCCAACTCTTGGCTCCTCTGACGATGCTCTCGTCAAAGGGCACATCTGTGATGGAGAGCGAACTAAACTGGCTATTGATAGAGAGAGACTCTGATGCCACATAATCTCGCTGTTCACACAGGGCCTGCAATGTGCCCTCTCAACAGGATTGGGCTTCCATCCATGCAGAATATGATTTTAATCTGACTGAGAAACTTTCACAAAAGCCGTCTGTCTCTCTGTCTCTCCTGCCAGTTTATTCCATCCCCACCTACAGCTATCCTGGTCATTCTCCCATTATTGGTCCAATGAATCCTTTGGCGAGGCAGTTGCTGTCAAGCAGCTTGCTTCCTCAACATGGAAGGTTAAAGTACCTGAGGGCAACTTTAGGTCACTTAGTAATGCTCGCAACTCTGGATCGAGTAAATAAATAAATCTGACACGATGCCATATTCAAGTGAAGTAGACATTCACCTTCTTACTCTCTTCAGCTCGTCATTAGTGAGCATCACCTGCATTATGCAGGAATAGAGATGTGAAACAGACAGGTACTGAATATCTTTTCCTCCTGTCAAGCTTTCCTCGTACAAATGAGAGCCAACAGGTAAAGGCCTAATATGTATCTTATCGACTCGTCTTCAAAGTATCGTCGTCAGAAAATCAAGACTTTCGTATGACCTTATTGTGAACACTTCCAATTATCAACTTGGAATATTTTAATCATCTCATCACACTTTCAAACGGGACAATTCCCCTGGAATGGACGTATTTTAATAAGACTAGTAATATCTGATCCCAATAGGTGTGGCGCTATGCTATATAGTTGCTGCATCCGTCCAATCATCGACGGTACAGGAATATTTACATAGAATTGGGGTCCTTTACCCTACCCTGAACCCCAAGGCCTATTCAATATTTATTTTACCCCCTAAAACCTGCCATTCACCCTCCCCGGGTACAACCGCCAGTTTTAACTCATTCTGTCTGGCGGTTCAGGAGTAAAACACACAAACACTTCTCAAATTATAGAAAGATAAGAAAGGCAATTAAATGTTGATATCGAGTTTTCTCGTTGGAATTAACTCGGGGGACGTATGCAAGAGCACATTTTAAGAATCAGTCGAAGACGCACCTTTCTCCCTTAAAGCTTATGAGCAAGACAAATCAATTCAAAAATACAATTTTTTAAACTAGGTTTGTGTGTTCAAGGAAACCACATGACAGAGATTGAGCAAATGCCTCATGTGCATAATCCAAGCAATTGGCAACATCAAATTGAATTGACCACTCAATGGAAAGCAAATTAAACAGAAGATAGCTTAAAAAATATGAAATTCGTTATTCCTGAGAGATCTCTCCAGAAAATTAAGATCAACAAAATATGCAAACCTGCTGAGGTTTACCCATCAAGGATGGGAAGATGAGGCCAGGACAATCGCAGAGCTTTAAAGTGGGTGTCAGGAAATATGTCTGAAAGTATTTTGTGTGGCCTGGCGTTCTTGATATGCTAACCACCTTCTTTCCCACAAGCCCATTGATGATTGAAGACTTTCCCACATTTGGGAAACCTGAAAAAAAAGAACAAATGAAAGCATGACCTAACAGAAGGCAAGACTCAAGAAAGTGCTAAATGACAGAGGTTAGCAGTTCAACAGACCAGAGCTTGTAGAAGGGAACAGGTGGGCAAGAATAAATAAACATGCACTGCAGTTTGTTAAAGGGAATGGCAGGTAGAAAAATTAAGAGTCAGGAAGTCAAGAAATGTGCAGTAGTGGGTATAGAAGACATCAGGAGGGAGCGATGAGCAACAATCTTGAAGGACTGCAGAGGACAGCACAAGGCAACAGACACCGAGTAATCACCAAGAACAGGAGAAAGAAAATTACCCCCGTGTGGGGGTGACGGTCATCACTATAATACCACAAGTTCTCAATGTTCAGTTCAGGTAACCGCGAAACAGTCCAAACTAACCGTTTGATTGAAATAGTTCACAGAGATACACCAGGATAATACTACAATGACATAATTAATAAATATGTATTGTTCATTTAGTACCCGGATTAACACATCAGAATCACCAGTAAGTGCAATACGTGGTTTTCCGGTCCGTCCACTCTCTGGGGACATTTCACTTCTGGTTGTAGAAAAAACGAAAAAAATAGGCTTAGCTCTCGGGATTATGATAATCCTGTAGATTATTCTTCACTGATTATAATGCAACTTTCAGAATGAAAATTGGTCAAGTACTTATAGAGATATTGAGGTTTGAAAAATTGCTAGAGCTAGCAAATTCATTAATTATTAATTCCACAGAAGTTTCGTGACACTGCACAAAGTAAACATGTCAGGTATGAAAAAACATTTTGTATGCCAGATTCATTAATTATGGAATGTACTCATTGATATATTAATCAGAAAGCCCGAAGCATGTAGCATATTTATCACTTATCCCTCATCCGGGATCCGTGGCCTCGCCCCACAGCCTGCAGCCCTATGTCCGCGGTGATTATGTTAGATATCGGCACGATCGAGAGGAGCCTGCGAATTATCCCTGCTGATGCCTGAATTGATGCAATCGTTCGGAGCAAATATTCGTTGTCAAGATGTTGCGTGATTAAATCACCAATACAGTCACTCGAATTTATACCGCCGACATACTTCTTAACAATCACCTTCGCCCCAGAAACCACAGTCAATCTGAACCACGCTGGCCACTGCTCAGACGCCATGACCGGACTACTGCGCAGTTCTACTACGCAGTTTGGTTAAAGATGACTCGGCATTTTGGCGCGCGCGCACGAAATTATATTTTGAAAATAAATGCCGACGTTTACATTTCGGGTTTTGAAACTTTTGCACCTTCGGCGGAAAATGTATAAATATAAAAGGCTAAAAATGTGTTTTATATTTATATTTCATTTCTCCTTCCTTCCTTCTTTGCGAATCGCATCGGCGTCTTTGGCCATCTTCCAGATCACGTGACGATCAAACGGGAAGGAAATTCAAAAATCTGTCCGGTTAGATACAAGATAATAATTTTACTATCATAATCAATAAACAGTTGCCGAATATCTTGTAGAATGGCAGACTAGATAGGTTTTGAAAATGGCGTTTTTATAACTTACGTGACCTCGTGACCTCGTCCTGACCTTGAACCCAGACAAAAGTTATATCATTGTGAAACACTCATCGACCTCTACCCACATACTAAGTTTCATCAAGATCGGAAAGAAAAATTGTTGACGGACGTACGGACGGACATTTGGTCCAGCTTTATTAGGTCATCTCGGTAGAGATGACCTAAAAATGGATGATGGAATGGAAGCATCAATTTTGTACATGTTTAGAGGTAAGAGTTTTTTTGTTTTTTTTAAGAATACGAGTTAGGTTGACAACCTGGTTGTTTTGAGTTCCAGACAAAACAAGCAAATTAAGGTGCCATCAATTTCTTACCTACTTTTAAAAGGTAGAATATTTGACACACATGCGCACACACAGATACACGCATGCACACTTTTCTCAGCTTTTTTTAAATCCTCAAAATTAAAACAATGAGAATCATTCACGATACAGGAATAAAACAGTAAACACACCAATACAGCCAAGTGTGAGGACCCCGTCACGGTAAGGCTCTTCCAAGGGGGGTTCCAAAGTTGCATCCGACTGAATTTCCATGTGCACATCTTCCTCCTTGTCATCCTCATCATCGTAATCGTCCTCAGCCAAGTGGCTTGACACTGCATCTCGCTCCATCTTTTCACGCCAGCTGGTCAGATCGACTGTTAAAAAAGGCAGTCAGCGAGTCAATATGTTCAAATGATACGCTACCGATTGAGTTTCCTCTATTCTGAGTAGGACAAGCAACCATTCCCAAGGGAACCACCGGGGGGGGGGGGTCATGTTATTATCTTCATGATTATTAATGCCATAGCAGAGTTCCCATCCTTCAGGAGATCTTGTTCCAAGCATGCAACACGTTCTTCTGACACATCCCTTTATTTGGGCGGTGTATAGGCAACAGACCGCTGCCCCGATCACCCCCGAAAATATAATTAACCCGGGTTATGTGTATGAAGCAAAAACATGTGTCCTGCTTGTATGCATATATAATACATTGCGGTTACATCCCTCGGATAATCCCAATTGCACCCGCCCTACCCTCCAAAGGAAGAAAATGCCAAGATGGGTGAAAAAAAAAATTGTACTTTATGAATCTAAGGAAACTCCAGGTGCCCTCATTAATCCCTGAGTTTCAACCTCCTTTGTCAAATCCTCTGGGAGGAGTAGATGATAGACATAGACATACATACATTCCATTCCATTGGGACCATCCTCTGTGCAGAGTATTGGTGCTACCTAAGCAGTCTCCTTGGCTATTGGGTACAATCCTGGACGGGTCGCCACTCCGACACAGGATACCAGCATGCTGGCACTCATTTTGCTGACCTCGGAAGGGTGACAGGCAGAGTCAACCCCACCTGGTATTAATTCAACAGACAAGGGGGATCCCAGGCCCACCACCCGAACCATTAAGCCAACACCAGGCATATATACATTCCCTCCATTATATATAGATGTTGATTGACAAATGCAATTGGACTCTAAGGCCAAGTGAGCAATCACACACCAGATGGAAAATCTGCACAAACAAATAATCCAGGAGCAGGGACCTGATAATTTTACTTCGTTCAACACCCGTGACATCTAAAGTTTGACCTGGCAGAGTGCTAGAATAGTCCTCCTAGAACAACCCCAGTTGGTATACAAGGTCAAATTGTGGTATCAATTTTTATCTGGAAGCCACTTTATAAGATAGGTGTGTGGCAGGTGACCACTGAAAAACTTAGGGTAGTGCGAAACATTCCCACTGATAACTTTATCACTTTTCAACCGATTTCAGTGTTTTGATATCATTGTGTTGGTCATTTAATGTACAAGGAAGAGTACATACTGTACCAGAAATATAACAGTGGCCCAGATATGGGGTCTCCAGGGGGTTAAAAGATCATGTCACAGGAATTTTTCACATAAATCAAATTCATCATTGATTAAACTTAAATGCATACCACTATAGTAATATTATGTTTAATTTGCTGTTTCGTCTGTCTATCGAAGAAAATTATCACCAAACGACAATCAATAGCTTGGCTTCAAATGGAGATGGCCAGTCTGGAAGAAGAGGCATCAGGTGTTCCTCTCCTACCTCCAAAGAGGAAGAAATACATGAACTTTGATCGTTGTGTTATCCGTCAGACAGATACGGGCGACTCTGAGAAGACCACAAGTCATCACTTAGGACTCTTATTTCGGCATTGGAAATACGTGATGACGCCGCCTTTGATCGCTTCAGACCAGATATAGACTGCCTTGATGACCTACCCGCTATCTGGTACTCCGAGTGTGACGAATCATGTACAAGTGCAAAGATTTTGCACTCTTCATCTTCAAGGTCATCGGAAGCATATGTCAGCAGCGATACCAGCTCCTGTGGTTCTGCCGTGACATCAAGGGTGTCCCAATCAAAAACAACTCCCATTGACTGGTCTAATAAGTGCCTCGTTTGTAAAAACAAAATGCACAAGGTGAAGGAGGTGAATGCTGCCAGTACTTTTTAGCGTTGACATTGTATTCCACCAGCCAAATGACCGCTCCCAGTTTGAGAAGCTTGAAAGATTCAACTGACTGCCCCGATACACCAACGACACTCGCCAATGATGAATGTATACATTTATTGTACCGAACAGCAAAACTGAAATCAGCGAGTGTCAAGGCATAATCGGTTAGGCCCCCCTATAGTGTCGATGATCTGACTCTGGCATTTTCAAAGTCTCTCATAACTGAGAGTTCGTACTGGATTTTGCACTGGATCATTGCAAACCCCGAAAAAGAGGGAGAAGACAAACTCATTTCTCCAGAATGCAACAATGAGGCAGAAGAAAGAGGAATTCTAAATTTGGCCGAAGACATTTATTCCGCATCACACGCACGAACAAATATGCCTAAAGACATCAGTCTGGCAATATAAATCCGCCATATGACAAGGTTCAAAGCAGCTTGTCACGATGATGAACAGAACTGGCCACTGTGTCTCCTAGTATGAAGTGGAAGCCATTGACCCTAACCCTTGCAAAGGAAGTCCTGGCTAAATCAGAGTTGTCTGGTGTCATGATCCCATCTAATATCTCCCCCGGTGCCTTCGTCCAGGTCGCAGGAGACAACAATGACATAAATGGAAACACTTGATGGGAAGAATATTACCCATGGCACAACACTGATCCTCTACCAGAGAGGTCAGTTTGGTCCAGTTCCCCAGCGTACAGTCCTTGGTGATCATGCTCAGAGACGATGGCCTCGGAGGTCAAAATCAAAGGTCCCGCAACACCAATTCCTAAGCAGTCGCCAAAATACATACAGTGGCAAATCGAAAGAACAAAACCAATCTCTGTGCACTCATGGCTGTATGTTAGTGCCAGATGGCACAAGATAACCTGTGAGTAGGACAGAAAATTGTTCTTTGCAGTAGTATCTGGGATGGCAGATGGGCGGTTTTATTGGCAAAAAGGGGGATGTGAAGATTTAGTACCGGTAGCATCAGACCACAAGGAAACTGATGCCACAATACTGCTGCATGCAGATCATGCAGCACATGATCACAAAAGGTGTTAAGGACAAACTGAGATACATCCCCATGCACAAGGTGGCTGCTGTGTTGCGTCTCCATTTGTGTGATGATCGGCCCGCATTCCATGCACTGACCAGGTGTGGTTCGACCAGTTCAATGTCTGGGATTGGCAAGAAAAAAAGCCTCTGACACAATATGTGGGAGCAAACAGCATCAGAATAACATGTCTAAGTTGGGCAAGACACCATCTCAGGATGTGAAGCTTTTCTGTGCAATCTCTACATAAAGAAGGAAAAGGCTGGTGACAAAGCAGATGATGTTAGGCACTGGTTGTTCTATCAGAACGGGCAGAAGAACGAAGGGTGACCTCCAACATCTGACAGCCTCGTCCAGCATATAAAACAAGCTAATTTTCATTCCATCATTTGGAGGAAAGCGCTGAACACCTTGCATCGCCTGCTTGCACCCGAAGAACATGAGTGGAGCATCTCGGATAGTTTTCTGCAGCCCGTACTGATGAGGAAGGAATCAGCACCTCAAAGTCTGGTAGAGCTTACGGTTTGTCACTAAGAAGTCGTCCTGTTCTG
>CM068953.1:175199951-175215137 GCA_035128595.1 Eptatretus atami | reverse complement strand
CGAGAAGAGATAATCCACAACTGATTTAACGTCTCTGTACAAGAAAGAGTGGTGGCGGTGGCTTTGTCCATTCACTGGTAAATGTCCATTTTGTTTCTTTGTGAGCGGTTTAAATCGTAACATTTGAGCATCATGGGATTATGAATCTCATAATTAGCATGACCCGATGATTGTTAAACTTTGTATGAAACAAAAACGACGAATGACGCGGAAATTGAATGCACTGAACAACTCTTGCCGGGTGAGATGTGACATCAGATTAGCGCACCAACTTATCGGTAATTCTCAAGTCGTCTATTGTGCTGCAATGCACGTGTTAATCCCCAAGCTTATCGTGCTACTATGGCGTGTTTATTATTAAAGTTTAGACAAAGGGTTTTAAAACAAACGAATGTATTAAACCAAACAATTTTAATTATCCTATCGAAGTATTTGTAACTCAGAACAAAATAAAAATAAGCGGAGACGGCAATGGTTCCGGGAGCGGTATTTGGACGATGTAGATTGTTTCAGAAGTCAAAGGATGGAACAATGTGATAATTTTTGACCAGTTATAAAAATGATCACATGATGTGGTACGAGTGACAGGTTATTAGCTGCAAAATGTGAAAAACCCGGTTTCGTTCAACAACTTTCAAATTTGACCTTTGCATAACCTTTAAGGTCACAAAACAATGTTGTGGACATTAAAATAAGGAAACAGGATACGTGCTCATTTATTGGAAGTTCGTTCGTCGAAAGAGGTCGAAAACCCGGTTCGATTCCCACAACTTGGAAATTTGACCTTTGTGAACTTTAAAGGTCAAAGGTCAAGGATTAGAGCTTTGGTGTCAAAACTTCCTCTTGGAATATTCCAGGAACGATATAACGTCATATAGGCTATATGGCATTTCGCACTCCTCGATTAATTATCCATACTTTGATGAAATCAGCGTAAAAACAAACTTGAAGGGCGCACGTGGCAAGGGTGTTCGAGATAGAGCAAAATGGTTTCAAGACTTTAGGTGGGGAATGACCTCAAGATTATGCATAAAAAATATTGTCATCCTAAGCTCTCAAAACTTTGGCGCGGTCGTATAATTTTTAATGTCAAAATTCGCAATTTTCTAAGTTCGTGACCTTGACCACGAAAATGAAAAATCGAGCTCCGTGGGGCTATGCAGGTGCCATTGGGCTAACCAAATACCGAAACCCCTGCCAGATTCGACAAACCCCCTCAGAGAAGATGTAAATTAAAATCGGCCTACCCCTTAAAACACATGTTTTTTGGGCGTGGCTCCGCCATAATTGGCGCACCACGCCATTCTCAGGAAAACACAACTAGATCATAATATAAACCTCCCACAAAAATTTTATCAGGATCGGATCAAAACCCACGGAGCTATGTCGGGACAGACAGACAGACAGACAGACACACACCAAAATAACGAATATAATGGTCACTTACTGACTTCGTGAACCAAAATAAAACCATAGCTCTGGAAACAAAGGTTAACCTCAATTATTTTTAATACCCAATTTGTTTCCATGGAAAGTGACAGAAATTTTTTTTGGGGGAAATCTCTAATATCAAAAGGCACCAGTTCACCACTTGCTTGACATGTGTACCAATTTCGTAATATATCTTGAGGGGATTTGTAGTTAAGCTCCGGAAACGAAATGTGACGGACGGACGGACGGAAGGACGGAACCCATTTCTATATCCCCGCCAACTTCCTTGGTTGGCGGGGGATAATAAAATAAAAAACACGTTGCATAAGATATCCCACAACCACTGCATCTGCATGTTGCGCTGTGTGGAGAAAGGATGATAGTAGTAGAGTAATGACTTTATGTGCAGACATTTACGTACTGTACATGCACTAATATGCGATCGTGCATCGTAGCTCGGTGAGATCGAAGAACTCGATATTGAACCGTAAGAAACAGGGCTTTCGCTTTAGTTTTCGTGGATAATACGCACTCCAAATTTTGATCAGATATTTATTGGAAAAAAACGTGTGGCTTTGAAACATGAGTGATTAGGGTAAAAGCCATTTATTAACCGGTAAGTTAAACGATCGCCTTCAAATCATGGACTCAGATGCTCGTCATGGCTCGGCTCGCCATAACATGAAAATGCTCAGTGTAAACGCAATTTAAATGGTCCATCCGTGAGCTTTGAGCTCCAACCTTGTCCTTGCACAATGGCTTCACAGGCAGTGATAAGCTGTTGAGGCCCCACCACATGGTCCAACCTTTCCGTCGGTGCGCTTCTGCAAAAGCTGTGAACAGAGAGGAATCGCTGTAATGCATTACCACTGTCCAGTCACATGTCGCATTCTACAGAAACAGCAGTGAAATTCATAGACTCATTTATAATACAAGAAACACCCACTTCGGGAGCAGCCTGGGGGAGGGGGGGGGGTGGAGGTGGGGGATAGGGGGCAAATATACTTTGTGCCGTGGCTAATAATCCCCCCTGCCTGCAGCAGGGGTCAGGAAAGCATTTGCACTGTGGCAGCTCGTGTACAGGTGGCAATCGTAAGTAGTCTCCCCCAACATCTAATGGGGGGGGGGGGGACTTTATATTTGTGCCCATGCCTACTCCAATACATATGAAAAATTTGGTGATCAGCCAAGCCCTGATTTTTTTGTTGTTGTTTTTTTACATGCAGCACGCACACACAAAAAGTTGTGCACAGATGACAAAACTTGGTGGATGGATACATAGCATGATATTTCAAAATGTTATAGATGGATATGACAAAACTTGGTGGATGATTTGGGTATGTTACAAAGAACAACCCGATAAGATTTTGATTAGTCGAATGCAGATATGGCCTATCAGTGGGATACAATACAAACTGTTCAGCCTGGCGGAGGTATGAGCTCCACTGAGTGCCATTTTAGTTTGTACATGTAATGTTGTAATAAAGTCGAAATTTAAAGGACGAGATACAAGGGTTCGATAATAGTTTGTTACATTTAATATTGCAGATATCATGGACATTTTAAAATGTTTTGTGGACCAGTTTATCGTTATATTTCAGCGTGACTTGCACCCATGACTGCAAAGGCACTTGTCGATCATCACCGGCAACAAACTATAATATTAACTTTCACCTTACTGTGAATTATTAAAGGTAGGTGACTACAGACAATGCACTGCGACTGGTGGAGGCCACCTTCCTGTGTTATCTACCATAAATAATAAAATTGCAAGCTTTGAACATAAACCTCGTGCGTTTAAATTATCGCATATCCAAATGCGTCAGTCGGCCTGCACCACCCTGCACTTCAATTTAAATTAGTAAATGACAATCGGGAAAAGAAAACTGTATTTTTTTTTTTTTAAAGTACCTTAAATGCAGGGAGGGGGCAGTGGAAGAGCAGATTTGCATCAGTTTAAATATCAACTTCCTTAAACGAGTTGTATTCATCAAACACATACCATCCCTGGGATTAGAGTCATCCAGGATTTCAGTTGGAAAAGAAGAAACCAGACAATATGGGCATCAGGGAATTTTTCCTGGAAGAAAACTTTCCAAGCAGAGACGATTTGAGAGGGGGCCACGGTCGATCTTGTTCAACACGAGTATGAGGCCTCGTGACAACTCTTGCGTCACGTAGTATACAGTGCAGGTGAAAAGTGCACTACCTTGAGAAGAAGCAAATACAAAGTTGTTATTGATATGTATGCTATAGAAGAAGAAGTAAATACACAATATTCGAGAATGTGAAGTTAAAAAAAAAATAATAATAATAACAAAGGGGAGAGGGGGAGGGGGGAATTGTCCAACGTGTGCACATCAAAACTAGAATGCATCAAAAACAACAACAACAAAAAACTTTCAATACGAAAAGAATACAAATGATTTTCAAATTTCTTATTAAACCACTGGATTGATGGACAACCTTGGTTGCCAAACTGAAGCACCAGCAGCAAACAAATAATATCAATATATATATATACACACAACACACACACACACACACCACCCACACACACACACACACACACACACACACACACACACACACACACACACACACACACACACACACACACACGTTCTGGCTCTGTCTGTCTTTGGCTCTGTCTCTGCTCTTCCCCTCCCTCTCTTCTCCCATCTTTTAAGTTACAAACTCTGAACTCAGGGTACAAATACAGCTTTGTGTGGGGAAAGGCTGTGTCAGCAGCATCACACGGGGTTATGGGGGGGGGGGAGGGTGGGCATAAATTCTCTATGTAAATGTGTACCATGTATCACCACCTGGTGGTGATAGCAGGAGGTATTACAATTCCTTTTTTACCTGGGCAACACTGAAGTTAATGCACTCTTTACACAAAGAAATTTGTCCTCATTCTCTTTTCTCCTCCCCCCCCCAAAAAAGGAGAGGCCTCTCAAAGCCTATCATTTGTGTGTGAGACGTTTCTAACGGGAAGGGACATCAGGACCAACAGGGGGAAAAGGGTGGGGATGTGAGGACAGGGACGGAGGGTGGTGGTGGGGGGGAGGAGTTAAAGCACTCTTTTTGCATTGGTATATTTGTCTTCCTTTCCTTCACCTTCTCGACCAAAAGTTTTTGGCAAACACGATGACTAATGGTCCGTCAGCGAAGCGACTGGTAGGCTCTGCTAGTATTCTCATAATTTAAAGGTTTGTTCATAATTTGACGACAAAAGCTCAAATGGTAAAAACGCTATGGCGTGGATAGACAGGTTGAAGCCTAAATGGTAAATAAAGAAAGAAACACAAAAGCCTGATTTAGAAAACAAACCTGGCCTAGCCATCTCGCGCTGCGCAGCGGCAGGCGGGCTGATGAGGCCTATTTTGACTCACTGTGACGTTGCCCATTTGACCACTTATTAATTAGTCTTTTCCATATTCTCAAAACAAAGATTTGTTGAAAATTTAACAAAAGCTCAAATGGTTTAAAAAAAATAGTAATAAAAGAAATAAATAAATGGTAGCTCGGAACTGACTGACATACACCACTGTGTGGGAGGATGGGCTAAAATGATAACTCAACTTTGTAGTTAAACAATTTTGATGCAACAAATAATTGGTAGTGGAGCGTGATGCTTTTTCAAATATACTTATTTTCAAAGAGAAAAAATGTGCGAATTGATGGAAACATGATGAGCCTTAGTTTAAAGTAGACCAATCATGACTCTCTGACGGAGTTGTAAATGGAACCCCAAAGTTCAGGATTCTTCTGAACAGATAGACTACAGATCGTGGAGGGGGGGGGCTCATTGATAACTTCAGAGGACGTGCTTGTGATACTTTGGAATTGTACACCCATTTTTTATTTTAATTTTTTTTGTATACCTTGGCAAGGCTCGTATCAGAGCTAATACATAACGCACAGCAAGGGGGGGGGGGGCATGAGCAGGGGGGGGGGGGAGTGGGAAGGACAAAACAGTGGGGAACAGAGACAATAGGAGATCTGTAGAAGGGAGAGGGATGGGGCGGGAACACGGGGAATACAAGATGGACATTACAGGAACTTTCAGGAAGGAAAGCAGGGAATTGACGAATTGACCATAGAGGTGGTGGTGACAGCTGTTTTGAAGACCTGGAGGGAAGAATGCGATTGAAGAGTGTGGGAGTTTATTCCGAAGGCAGGAAAAAAAGAGGAATGAAAGAGTGAAGGTGAACAGTGATTCGTGAATTTGATAGTTTTACTAGAAGGGGGTTGTTGGCGGACCTTGAGCGCCCTGCGAAAATATGGTGGGGACAAATCGCAGACAGAGCGGGGGGGGGGGGGGGCGAGACCGGAGAGGAGATGGTAGAAGACAGAAAGACCACGACCTGCCTGTGGTGAAAGAGTGAGAGGCCAAAGACTCAGCTCATCGCGGGAGATACCAATGATCCAAAATAAATGCCTTGGTTTCCACAGCGTGAAGCAGAGAAAGGTGGGAGCAGGAACACCAGCCCAGAGGGAGAGCAGTACTCCATCAGGCTGCGGACGAAAGCTTTGTATGTGGTCAGGAGCCTCAGGTGGGCCGAGGAAGGACTTTGCACGACGGAGGATTCCCAGTCAGTGACTGCTTTGGAGGCCAGGTTTGAAATGTGGCTTTCCCAGGAAAGATCATGGCAGATAGTGAGACCCAGAAGCTTGAATGAAAGGACTTCTTCCAGAGGATTGTTGAGAAAGTGGATGGGGGGGGGTCCAAACGGTCCTTTCGGAGAGACATAGTGAGAGTGAGAGATTTGTCCGGATTGAAGGACATGTTTCATGTGTTGGACCAGTTTGTGATTTTATCCAGATCTGCAGTGAGCGAAGAAGCTGCTGCTTGCCAATCTGAGGGATGTATGACAGATGGTACGGCAGAGGGTGGAGTCATCAGCAAAGAGATGAAGAGGATTTTCCAGAGTCAGAGAGATCATTGATGAAAACCAGAAAAAGAACAGGGCCCAGAACACTGCCTTGAGGAACTCCAGCCTGGACAGGAAGAGGGGATGAAAGAACTCCATTTAGGGCCACACAATTTGACTGTGACAGGAGAGGAAGTCTGTGAGCCATGAGTGGAGATGGCCTTGGATACCTTAGGAAGAGAGTTTGGTGAGCAGTGGCAGGGTGCCAGACCATGTCAAAAGCACGCGATATGTCTAGGGATATGGCTCCGATTTCATTTCCGGCATTAAGTACTCGTCCATTTTTGGGAAGCAGAGGCAGCATATCCAGGGTAGAGTGACCTGGTCTGAACCAAATTGATGATCGGAAATCAGGTCATTGGAGAAGTGGAAGGATTTAATGTCTGAAGCGATGATGGATTCCATAACCTTGCTGATGATTGGAAGAAGGCTGATTGGTCTGTAGTTGCAGGGATCTGTTTTTGCACCTTTTTATGTAGAGCGGTAATGTTTGCTGATTTCCAAGCAGATGGCAGATGACCTTCGAGCAAATGAGAGGGTGAATAGAACAGAGAGAGGGTGAGCAAGAGCAGAGGAGCAGAGGAGCAGGTTTTTCGAACACGTGGGCTGATGCCGTCTCGACCGGTTGCAGAATCTGAGTCGAGGTTTGACAGGAAGCTCTCCACTTTGTCAGAGGAAAAGGACACAGAGTCCAGGGACAGTTGGGTAAGACTGGGTAAGGTGGGTACAGAAAGCAATGGATTTCGTACACAAGATTTCGATGCAAACACCAAGTTTAGGCATTTTGCCTTTTCACGTGCGGTGTCAGCAGTGCAGCCATTTGAGGTAAGGGAGGGGATGGAGGGGGAACATAACACCAGAAACAGATTTTATTAGAGCCACCAGGATTTGGAGGAGGGAGAGAGGTTTGAGAGTTCAGACTTGAGCTTATAAGATGTCGTTTTCTGGCTCTCCTGAGGGTAGATACACACTTGTTTTTCCGAGCTTTATGGAAGGAACTGAGATTACCCTCAGTTGGGTTTGCTTTCCATGAGGCAAAGGTAAGTTATTTCAGGACAACTGCCTCGTCACAAGCTTCAGTGAACCATGGGCGGGAAGACGGGTAGGACAGCTGAAGACGAGAGGGGATAAATCTGTGCATGAGGGAGAGCAAGGAGAGCAACCCATTGATTCAAGAGCAAGATTTTAATTAATTAATTAACTTCTGCAGAAAATAAAAAAATTAAAAAGCATGTTTGGGACACACACACACACACACACACACGTATTCTAGTTAAAACAGTCTGCCCAGAAATTTCCCTTCTACAATCACATTGTACCCAATTAACTTATACAAGCCACTGTGAGTGGAGGTGAAAACATCTTCACCCAATCTTTGTGAACAACTTCCATTCATTTAATGAAACCATTTTTTTTTTCATCCACCATCCATTGCAACACTCCTTTATAACTCCCAAGTCTATACGTGCATTGCAATACTCCAAAAATCTCCCTCGGCCAGAACAACTCAAATCAATTAACGTCCCAGAACTGGGCTATGCATAACCATTATCAGCACTCAATCCCACCAATCAGAACTCACTGGATGTCGTACGTCTGTGATGAGCAGAACAATATCTGACATCTCCAGCACCCTCCATAACTGTCGCCATGTCTGCAAAGCAACAGCGGTTCCGCTTTTCCAAAGCACAATGCTCTGCCGTTAACTTCTTTACGATTTAAAGAATCAGAAAAATTGTTACAACGGTGCAGTATGGTGGCAAGGGGTAGACATACCTCAAGGTTATGTTCAAAGTAACTGAGTTTGACAGATGGAAAGGCATCATGGACCTCCTTTAGATATTTTTCAAAAACGCGCTCCTCACGTGTCCACAATGCCTCACGAGACATGTTGTATGACCATGGAGGGCGGCGTGGAAAGTCCAGAACTGGTAGAAACAAGACGATTGGGAGAGGATGGGGAAGTCAAAAATACTGGATGTCAATCTCATAAGCAACAATCAAAGTACAGAATCAGCAACAAAAAGTTGTCGTTTCAATGTGCATTGCTTGGCTATACATATACAAGTCATTTGCGAAAAAAAGAAGTTAAAACAGGTGTCAGTAACTGCAATTTTTCCATCTTGGTGCGAATAAAAGTTCATCAGATTGTACAACAATGGATGCAGTTTTATTAACAGGTTCGAAACTATCCGTAAGGTTGTGCGAATCAAGGATGGATGGTGAGACTAGTTCTGCTATTACTACTCCATCAGCTATATGGCCTTCCGAGGGCAACAAATCAGGGATGACATGGCTTCTCAGATATAGGAGATAAGTATACAATCATTTCATCATATGGTGGATCCATCCATTGGGACCATACTCTGTTGTGCAGAGTGTTGGTGCTGCCGAAGCAGTCTCCTGGGCTAATGGGCACAATCCTGGATGGGTCGCCACTCCGACACAAGATACCAGCAAGCTGGCACTCATTTTGCCGATCTCGGAAGGATGACAGGCAGAGTCACAACTCCACCTGGTATTGATTCAACAGCCGAGTGGGGTTTGAATTCAGGATCCGTGGATCCACAGCCCACCACCCTAACCATTAAGCCAAAACCAGGCATACATATGGTAAATGATGGCCAGCAATCCTCAGATTCAATGGTCAGCAACCACAGTTTGGCTAAACCTATATAAGGTAAGTTTCCTGTGTATCCAAGGAAAACCTTCACTGGGGTGTTGTAGGAACTAATAGTTTGATCGGTATGATGTTAATCATAACTGAATGGAGTTGTGAAAAATCAAGAAAAAAAAGTTGTCCCAGAGGTGAGTGGGAGGGGGGGGGGTGTCAGGGAATTGAGGGGGAGACAAAAACGTAGTAAACATCCCACAGTCAATAAAAACCCGAGACGGCTAACTATTGATCTCCACTCATGGAGGAGATATGCCTGCCTAACTACTTTGGTCTCTCCATCATGGCATAGACTATGTGAAGATCACAAGCCACGAGTCGACATCAGTGTACTTTTTTCATGAATTACACACTATAGCTCCTGGGAAGGAAATATCACATAACAACCACATGGAAATAAAAGTCTTAGCTCGTAAAGGCCACTCCATATGGAAGATGGCCACCAAACTCAACGTTTCAGCAGGAGCTGGAGGTAAGACTTAAGAGGGTATGCAAAACTAGAACTGTTGGCAATAGAAGCAGTCGAGGAAGAAAGCCCAAACTCTCCAAAAGTGGTGTAAATTAACCCAAGGTATGTTCGCTAAGTGAGAGACGATCATCGAGGAGAGATATTGTGAATGACCGAGCTGAAAGTACAAGAGTTAATGTTTCTTCAAAGACAGCAAGATGCACGTGAGCACAAAGTCATGTTAATGGATGTGTAGCTGCCCAAAAACCTTTATTGAGGAGAGGCAACACAATGAAAGGCCAAAATGGGCAGCAGAAAAAAAACAGTGGGATGACGAAACTTGTTCGAAGGTGCTATTCACAGACAACTCTGAGTTTGAACTGTTTGGAAATGAGCAATGGTGGTTTGTTCAAAGGCAAACCATGGAATGGAATAGTGTACAACTGTTACATTGAAGCATGGGGGTGGATCAATACAAGTGCGATGTGTCTTGGTCAAGGATGTCTGAGATAGATACACGGGTGAAACTGCAGAACGTTTGGAAAAAAAAAATGAAAGTAACGAGCAAAAATTGGAACAAACAAAAACTATGCAAATCAAAGTGAATTTTTTTTTTCTTTCCACTTGAGCATCCATTGCTGGGAACACTTTTCAGTTAGTTGGTACAGCATTTTATCATAAAATAAATGAATACTGACGACCACATACCTTTGCAGGACTTTTGCTGACACCCTCTGTTGTGCACTTGTGGCCATTTTGATTAGATTACATTTCCTGTATCAAGTGGTTTCATTATGGCATCGCAAGTGTATTATATTTATTTATTTATTTATCTGCCGTTTTCATGTCCTCTATCTTTTGCCGATTCTTAGTTTTCGGCGCCGTTGCCTCCTTGTAATAAACTGTTATCGGTGTGCGGCCATTGCAGATTTAAACATGTGAAAAACCATTTCAGTGGGGCTTTAATGGCAAATCCCCGGGGAGGTTAAAATTGGTCATGTTCTCTAAAAGACACCAACGGAATGAACAATCTAACAACCCCTCCAGCAGGGACCAGCAAACACACACTATGCCACGTGTACAAGGGAAAGTTGTAAGTCATAATAAACGAATGAGTTTTAAAATATTGATTTTATTTGCATTTATAAACACCAGTCCCTGTGCCTATCCCATCCACACTCCTCCCCCCCCCCACCCTCCCCCCATTGAAACTGAGTCGAGAGCCTGATGGATTCATTTCATGTGGTGGTGGTGGTGGTGAAGCACAGGCATGATGGGCCAAATGGCCTCTGCCATAAAGTTCCTTGTTAAGCTTTATTGGTCTCATCGATGTGGTCACAAGCTTCATCGGGAAAAGTCATCCTCAAGTTTTGCAGCAGAATGGTGTCTTTACTTCGTGCAATGTAAAGTATTTTCCGTGAAGTTCATCGGAGGGAACAGCGATGGGAGAAATACAACAATGGATGCTCTTTCCTTATTTACTGACATAGACAGGCTTTCATCATCTCCTGCTTGGCGGACATCTGATCACAGTAACGCGCTTGCAAGCTTTTTTAACCTGGCTAACTTCCACAAAAATACCTCATTAAAAAACAAATAATAATAACTATCATGGGAGTAATTCACATAACCGTGGTCATGATGCATTAGCAATGCATCCTATCCAGATGAAATGGTTAAAGAAACGAATCAAAATATCAGAATAACATCTCAATTCCCTATATTCACGGCATGTTTTTCCGCTGAAAACATGGAAACCTCCATATTGGTCATTACAAAAATATGGATTTCCATACACATATGGAAGAGTTTTACGTGTGTGTGTGTGTGTGTGTGTGTGTATACACATACAAACACACAAATTGGACGCCCAAACTTGATGAAGTAGCAAGACACAGGTCGAGTCCCATAACAGCAAATTCTGCACGACCTATTAGCAACAAGCGTCATTTCCCACACAAAAATGTTGTCTCTGGCCTGCTAATCATCAGTCAGCAAGTGTGCACGACATAAAATTTATGCGTATGATGTCTGTGGCATATCGCATTCAGGCTCCCGGAGGGAGCTCATCTGCCATTTGTCAGGTATCGTTTTTCATCCTAACAAGGTGTCACACCATCCCCATCCCCACGAGCAAAGCCAGTGAATCACAAAGGGGTGAGAGGTACAAACCTATAGGTTGGATCTGAATCCAGACCTTCACCAACATTGAATCAGCTTTTTCTTGTCACCTAACCAACTCATCCACCTAGTTTTGTCACAACTCATCCACAACATTTTGATATATCATGCTATACATCGTTTTTTGCCCCAGCCCTCAATGGTGAAGAATCACTTTAGAATTAAAAATTTCTCACAACCGGATCTTCACCAACATTAAGCATTGCCATCCTTGGCCGGTGACGTACACACACACAAAAAAATTCAGAACGATTGCTTGAAAACTGTGGCTAAAAAGTGTGACAAACACTCAGACAGACAAACTTTCATCACCAAGTAATAAACAAAGCCGCGTAGGCGACGAGGATTCGCTAGGATCGAAGCGCTGGATACGATGCTTTCATTCTCACCGATCCACCAACGAAGATTCATTGCCAAGACGTATTGGTTCACATACAATTGTTCTCTGCCTGGCAAGATTTTTCCTATTGCGTATTTGCCAACTGGCACTCCTCATAAAAAATACGGTAAATAGACCCTATTTTGAAGGACTTACCATTTGAAAAATAATCGGTTTGCTGGTTTGTGCTGTGGAGCCTCGCGTTGCAGCACACACACACACACACACACACACACACACACACACACACACACACGGAAAACCCGATAAACTTCTCTCAATGCTTCTTTTTGGCCACACTCCTGAGCCACACAATATTTTTCATAAGCCACGCCCACTTTCCTACGCCACTCCCACTTTAATAATAAAAATAATTGGAGGTGGTGTGTGTGGGTCGTGGAATCGTTTTCGGTAAATAAATAAATAATGGAGTGGTGTGTGGATCGTGGGATCGTTTTCGGTAAATAAATAATTGGAGGTTGGCTGTGTGGCGTGGGGAATCGTTTCGTGTCGCTAATAAATAAACATATTATTACGAAATCCCACAAAGACAGAAATGCCGGGATTCATTATTTTGGATCCTTTCACTTTGGTGCAATTAACGGTTTGGATCGAGGAGAGATTGAAGGTGAACGCACGCTGTAGCTCCTTTAAACACTGTATACACACCTTAAAGACAGTAAATACACACCCGAATTTTGAAGGACTTACATTTGAAAACAATAAACTCAATCAAAATCGCCTCGAGTAAAATTTTCTAAATATCTCGAAGTGTTTAATTCGAAGTCTCGTTTCTCTACATTCAAAACTGAAGGACAAGTATTGAAATATGTACGCGGTTTTTCGGCCGCTGTACAGCACGGGTGGTTGCTGGCAATGAAAAATTCAAACGTGCACATTACCAGTATATTTCACCTACTTGGCAAAGTTCATGGAAATGCGTTTCGCGGTTCGTGCTGTGGAGCCTCGCGTTGCAGACACACAAACAACACACACACACCACACTACACACAGACAGGACAGCCGGCAATACCCGACAATAGGTATATCTCCATATACTAGGCCGAATCCCACAAATTCACTTTTGTAATACTGCACGTATATGTATATGTATATGGTATATGTATTATAATATTATATTATATAAATATATTATACTAATATACAGTCAACCCCCGCTCATCGGTTCACTATCGCGCGCTCCGGTCATCGCGGGTTTTCCCTTGGAACGTAACTAATTTTTTCTGCGGTCCCACGGTACATCGCCGGAATAATGTCATAAATCTATAATTTATTTAAGCAATAAATAATAACGCGTGTCGAGCTCGGACCAGCTCACACAAGCACGAGACAACAGTTTCGGCTTGTGAACTTCCGATATTTCTACGCTTTTTCTCCAAGCCCACCCGGCATGGCGCCCAGACGCCCTGCACCTTCGAGCGTAGTTCTGCAAGGAACCGAAGCCGCCAGTATGAAGGTCCTGGGACGCTCCAGAGAAGGTAAGGTAAAGGTGCTCGATTATATGCTTCGGGAAGAGAATAAAAGGTTACCGCCGTTGGAAGCGAGCATGCTGTCAACCCAGCACTCAAACCCGACCTAGACCGACAGTCGACTCCTGGCACAAACCACTCATGCCAACCGACCAGACCAGACCAGTCGCATCTCCGGCACCATCAAAACCCAATACTGCAAACCGACAGACCAGTCGAATCGATTTTGGGGAGGCCGTCCATTATCGCGGATTTTCACTTATGCGCGGGACGTTTGCGCAACTGGAACCCTCGCGAGAACACGGGCGCGGATTACTGTATATGTATAATTATATAGTTATGGTTGTGGGGGTAGATGGAGGAAAGTTAGGATTTAATAGGTTGTTCGGTCCATGGATGTGTAGGAGATATCTCGATGTAATTAAGTAGGGAAACTGTGAGCTTAAGTGTTACGTGTCTCACGGGGTGGTGTGGTGTTAATTAGATTAGGATTAAGGATAAGTTCCCCCAGTATGTAATTGCCCCCCTGTGACTTTTCCCTATGTTTTTGTATTCAAACCAGCAATGATGAGTTGCGCGTTTTATTACAACCATAAAAACAAGGAGCTCAGCGTTGAGAAGCCCCGCCTTCCCGGTTTCGTGCGAGCAAGCCACGCCCCAGAGGTGGTACGGTTGTCGGTTGTTGCGACGTCAGGATGAGGTCGGAAGCGAGGAGATTGGTGGCATTGTTGGACAAGTTCGGTGTGAGGGACGCACACGGTCGAGAGAGAACGGAGCGAGGAGATGGCCTGTAAGAACAGGGTTTGACCGCTGGCTTTCCTTCGATGCATGAAGACAGCACGATTCTCGTATTTGTGCTGAGGTGAATTGGCTCTTGGTTGGGTCATGAGAGACGGACCCCGGAGCCTCGTGTATGTCAAACAGTGAGTCGGTGAGGACGATCGACACACGAAGCATCTGCATGGGGTCTCTGACAATTGGTGTTGAATACCGCTAATGAATTGCCCGACATACGTTTTTCCCGCTGAGAGAGTGCGGCTTGGCACCATTTTTGGGCGCGTCTGCATGTGCAGGACGAAACGCCTCAATTCCAAGTTCCACAAAGACTATCTCTGGACCAAGCTATGTGCCAGAATAAAGGAAGGATTCTTTTATTTCACTTCCCCTTGTCTGTATTTAAGTCCGTGTGTAGAGGCACCTCGACTTTAGGATTTAATTACTTCACATTATTATCATTACCTTTTGAATTACCCTTGTAAATATTTATCTCGTCATTAAATTCCGCAGTTATTTTAAGTTGATGTGTCCGTGTATTTGTCGTGAAGTTTGAGTATAAAACCCCGTGAAAAATGATGGGTTGGAATTATTTTATTTGAAATATTCAAGGAGACTAGAAAATATAATTCAATTCGTAGCAAGAAAAAAAAAAACGTTATTTTAAAACACTACATGTACATACGTGACCCTATTTTCTTTATCTTCTGGGACATTTCATTTTGACGATACAGCTTCATGAGCATACCAAAGTCTAAAGCCTCAGCCTAGTGTCAGGTGTGCTTCTATCTTCTTTATT
This sequence comes from Eptatretus atami, assembly GCA_035128595.1. Lineage (NCBI taxonomy): Eukaryota > Metazoa > Chordata > Myxini > Myxiniformes > Myxinidae > Eptatretus > Eptatretus atami. The sequence continues at coordinate 175,200,024 of CM068953.1, read as the reverse complement.
TATTCGACATCCTACAGACATAAATGAACACTTGTTCTACTCTGCACATGCTGCACATGATGTGCAGCCAATT
>CM068953.1:175172855-175183310 GCA_035128595.1 Eptatretus atami | reverse complement strand
ATCTCACCACTATCGGTCTCCGAACCTCAGAGAGGCTGCAATACCTATCATCTAGCTCAGCATTTGAACATAACAGACAGTGTGATTCCTCTCTTTGCGGATAGGACATTCCAGGCACCGACCGAAGGACTACCTCAGCGTTAACCCAAGGAACCACCATCTGGTGACCGACACCACAACACCACCCGCCACACACCACCGCCAACTGTTGCCCGAGGTTTACCCCGTGGTTTTCCTCCTATTCATTAAGATGGAGTCCCGAAGCTTTGCCCCAATCCCATCAGTCCGTGAGCTGCCCCCGCCGGAGGAGTAAGCGGCACAGGGAGTACTCCCACGGAGTGGTTGTCAGTTTTCCTTGCATTTGTTGGTTTTGCGGAATGAAGTGTTTTACAGTGGTCGGAATGCAAATCTGCCACAAGTCTTCCAAAATTTTAATAAATAAACAAAATAAATAAATAAAGTAACCCAAACAATACAGACGAGGACGCCGCAGACACAGTGGGCACTTGAAATGGATGCGTTGGGCTCACAAGGAGCTCCGCACCCTTAAACAGTTTGTTTTTTTAATCCTCTGGGTTCTTCCCAATCTTACACCCTCCTTCACCAGGAAAACCTGGTGGGGAGACCAGTTTAGTCACTGACAACCGACCATGAACATAGACTACAAGTTACATGGTACTGTAGCAAGTCAGCAGATCAAATCTAGTTGACCTGACAAAAGGTCAATGCCTGGCAGGTCCAAATATATACAGTACCTATAGAAAGTCTACACCCTCTATCAAAGTTTACACTTTGTTGCCTTGTAGCCCGAAAATTAAATTACATTAAATCAGACTTTTTTTTTTCACCGTATTTACAATCGAACCCACTTACTTCCCAAGTGAAAAAAAACAAATTCTACAAATTACAGAAAAATTATTAAAACCTACAAAGACTAGAATATCTTCGTTGGACGAAACTGCACACCCCCCCCCTCCCCTCCTACAATAGTAATTGATGAAATTTGCTCAGGTGTACCATTCACATTCAAAATCACACTACGTCACAGTTAATCGCCCCCGCACCTGTGTTAAATTGGCAGTGATTCGTGATGCACTTTCGAGAATAAATCAGCTCTCTCCGCTATGTTTCCTCTGCTGAGGAATTCATTTCACAGGAAGGATTTCAACCATGAGAAACAACACGTTCTCAAAAGACCTCCGACGATAAAGTTGCGGAAAGGCACATATCAGTGGATGGGCTATAACAAATATATTGTAAAGGCACTGATATCCCTGGAGCACAGTCAAGACAAATCATTAAGATATGCAAGGTGTTACGGTCTCACCAAGAGACCTCTGCTCCGATCAGGCATGTCCTCCAAACTGGACTGTAGCCGAGTAGAGGAAACTGACCAGCAAGGTCCACCACCAGGGTCCAATGTGGCAACTTTAAAAGAGCGTAGCATTCTTTAGGCAAAAAACTGGTCTCTCTGTGCATGTGAATACATAATCCCTTAGCACTGCAAAGTCTGGCCTGTACGAGTATCGCAGGGGGGGGGGGGGGAGAATGAAGCCATTATTGCAAAGAGCCCACTGTCAAGTCCTGTTGAAGTATGCAAAAAGGAAAAAAGCTCTTTCGGAGTTTTGATCTCTGAAGCCATGTGGCAAAAAGTTTTGTGTCTGGACGAAACGCAAGATGGACACTTTTTTGGCTCTAAATTGACAAAATGCTACTTTGACGCAAGCTAACAACAGCACATCACCCTAAAGAACACCATGTCCCTACTGTGGAGCATGGATGGTGGCGCCAGCATCATGATGTATTGGCACAATGTTTCCATCTCGCAGGGGACTGGGGCATTTGTCACGAGAAGACGAATACAAAGGAAGTGGAGCAAAAATATCAGGAAAGATCCTAGAGAAAACCTGCCTGGCCCTGTAATGAAAACTGAAATTGGGACGGAACGTTTTACCCTCTCAGCAATGACACAACCGTAAGCACACGAGCCAAAGTCACTTGGATCGCGGAAGGATACAATAAAGATATAATGTTCTTGAGTGGATCCGTCTCCACCAGCCCACCGACCTATAACACAATCAAAATCGTGTGGCATGACTTCAAGATTGCTGCGAATCAACGCTCACTCCAGCGCAACTGACTGACACTGTCGAACAGTTGGTACACAGCAACAATGGGCAAATTAGAACCCAATCAAGTCGTGCAAAGCTAAGTTTTGAAGCCCTCATCTCGGCAACAGACTTCAGACTCTATAAATTAGCTGTCAACATGTGCTTCATCACAGTATTAACGAAGGTCAGGGGTGTGGACACTTACTCAACCAAGATCAGTTCTAGTTGTCATATTTTTTCAATAAATCTTCTGAAACTTTGCTTAGAATTTCGTGGTTACTGATGTTGTAAACTAAATGAGGAATAAAGTCTGCAATTTCAAGTGCATTTAATCATTCTCAGTCTATGAAGAACTCAAAAGGTAATAAATTTGGAAAGGTGGGTCGTGTAAACTTCTCTCGAGGGATGTATATCTACACTTCTCATTAAGATTCCTCTGCTCTCTCATGAAACTCACTTCCCGAAACTGTGCATGCATACCAAGGAAACTCCAAGGGAGTGCGTATGAGTGAGAAATTTAGTGTTTTGGTTCATTAAAACACCTCCTTTGTGGATCATTAACTAACGCTTATTTAAACTTGATAGTTCCTTTATCAGGTGCATCCTTCAGCCACATCTTGCTTCCTCACGATGGGTCCGTCAAGTGCATCCTACATTATCATCGCTTGGAATTGGCTTAACTCGCCCATTTTTCCTTTCTGCCTGTCAACAACTGCTTCGAGTATGGAACAGGGCGCACCAATAATTCTCTTAATGATCAAAGTTTTTTTTCCTCCACTTTCCTCACCGACTATTATCAATGACCTATGGTAATTCGCCTTGGATACCTTGAGATGCTTTATAAACGCCCGGATGCATGGCCAGAGCTTCTTGGCACGATTCAGCCATCTGTCACATGCAATACACTGTTTGGGCCACTCTCTGCTCGGTGTCGTGTGTGGCCATGCCATGCTTGTTTACGGGCAAAGATGTGACAAAAGTTTTCATCCCTCGTACTCTTATGCGAGGCTTGTTCAAGGTTTTGTCCTTTGTCTCGGTGACTGTTTCTAACATAGCACTTGTTATCTGGGTTGTGCTTTACAATGTTATTATTTTGAATTGCTCACTCTGTGAACTTCAAAGGAATATTTTTTTTTTTGATGAGCACCGATCCGAGCGCATTTCCGATATTAATCATGCCGCTGCCGTTTTCTAAATTACTCGAGCCAATTATTTTTTACCTGTACAGCACCACGGTCTGCGCCCGTTTATAAAGAATATGTGTTTTGCACATTCTCCTTGAGATAAATCGTCCGTATAAATCAGCGTTGTTTTATTTAAATTTTGAGTTTGTGACTTGAAATTTGCCATAAACAAGAGTTGAAGCTACTCAAAGTTTTAGTAGTTCTACAGTGACTGTACATCGCGTATACTCGGCACTCTAACACCAAACTCAATCAGCCGATGCCAAATTAGCGAATATAATTGCCAATAGTCAGCCAAGCCTTACGACATGTATATTCATAGATGTATCAATGTTGCTTGATGTTCATTCATAAAGCATAACATTCGGAGTTCTTCATGTTCACTTCCGAGCATGCTCTAATTTACCATAGGTGCTCTGTACGCACCTCCATCCCACGCTATATCGATCGTCCCCCTCTTCCCTCCCGCCTTATCTTGCCTCAATATTCCCCGTCACGAAAGAACCGACAGGTTGTATTCTAATGAGTGTAGTGCATGCATTATATTAATAGTAATCATATCATCATTTATATTATATATTGATACATATAATATATTATATATGATTGAAAAACCACCCCCATCATCACATCTCATGTGAATGCGAGGGAAACTAACCTAAATAATAACCGTGTGGATGGCCTAGGCAGTTCTATATAACTAGAATACTGCACCCGTCCAGTTGCTCTTGAGCTTGAAAAGCTGCATAAAGCACCCTATGAAAAAGGCTACCAGGTAAAAGTTTTTACGTACTTCAAACCCCGTGTCCCAGATTCCTCCACAGCCTGTAAGACGCTCAACCAAGAGTACACATACCATTGAGAAACCCAAACAAGAAGAATGAGCTCGAGCATTAGATACCGTCGTGAAAGCAGGTTTACGTTTTAGCCCCAATGATGCTGTTGTCGCCGGACAGGCAACCCCACTAGCCAGTTCAAGAAGAAACCGTGGGTTGCAGTACCCTTGGCGTGCGTCTGGCTGAAGCCACCAGCGCGGAGTCTAACCCTCTGAGGGAGAGCGGCTGAACACCTCCAAAGTCAGAATCCCTTCTTGGGCATGTGAATGACTGTTGCGCAGGGCTCGGCTGGGACACATTACGAAAAAAAAAACATTTGAGCACGTTGGGCTCCCAAATCTTCTAATTTTGAAGGGTGGCTTCCGGCACGGTCCTCCCGCACGCATCTGTTTCAAGGGTCACCACCAATGTGAATTTGGAAAGCATTGGCATCACGACTCTCTCCGCAGCAACCACTTTGCGCTTGCCACAGTACGATGGTGCCACCAGCATATTGGGTCTATTTATCATGTATTACTCAGTAGTGAATTGCCTTATTAGGCTGCTGAAGATCTCTGGGAAGTGTTTGAAAAGTTAAAAGAGTTTCCGTTATAGCCTTTCGCAGGGTTGCGTTCATGCAGCTTTTTCAGTTAGAAAGAGCATGGGCAGTCGTGTATATATATATATTATATTAATATATTGGTTACGGCTGTGGAAATTCGCATACTGACATGAAAGCCGCAGTGAGATCTCTCTAAGTCAATGGGTAGTTCAGCCCAAACCCGTTGGTATAAGGGGAAATTTATGTGAATGTCATACCGGCTGCTGCGACGCTTTGAGTTAGCCATTTTCTTGTTCTATCTTTATTGAATCAACCACGTCTCAACCGCCACCACACAACAACCACCTTAACCACCACGCCAGCCATCGTCACCAACTACAACCACGCCCAACCCTCAGACAACAACAACAACGCCAACAGCCACGACCTTACCTCACAACTCAATCCCGCAAACATCGCATCACCGCCACTCCCAAACGGCACCAATAACCATCAAACCAACCACCGAAAACCCTCCATCACCTTCACCTCTCTCCTTCTACGGCCATTCCCGCACCACCTGTGAACACTGAACGTGGGCTGTCTCGGGCCCGTTCGGCGTTTGTGCGAACGCACCGAGCCGCGAGCGCAAATGGCGGCCTTCCCGAGGGAAAACTCGGATCAAAAACGCTTCACGCCCACTTCTCCTCCGTCCAATTAGCGAGCGCGCGGGCGGCTTGGCCCCGCCTCCAGCGCGTGTGTGTGAAGTCGATATATGCAATTCTAGGATCAGGGAGATTCACGCCCCCGTTTCCTCCGACCAATGGGCGAGCGGCTCCGCCCCGAGGTCATCCTGATCCGAATATTTGCATATTAGCTGCTCCTGCCGGCCTATAAGAGGCGAGCGCAAGGCGAATGAAGTTGTTTGTTCTGGAGTCGGCTGAGGAGAGTGCGGAACTGAAGAGAGTCGGGTTGCAGAGAGAGTCGGCGAGGGAGCGGTGGAACTGCAGGCAAGGGGCTCGGTCCGAGCAGGGAAGGACGGCGGTCGGCGACGAGGTTGCGGTGTGGATCGCTCGTCGTGGACCCAAGCGAGCCAGCCACTCCCCTCCCCCAGGCATCAACAATCTCCCTTTCCCCGCCTGAGATAGTGCAAAAGGGGCCCCGTTCCCACCCACCCCACACGTGGTGCCAACGAACCGCAAGGAGCACGGAGTCGGGCACAGCCGCGCGCACAATTTGCGGCTCGCCCCCAACGCGTCACGAGGACGCGTAGGACCCCCCCCCCGGTCTCGTGGACCTGCGCTCCTCTAGGTCCCGCGCACATTTGGCCTACGGGCCTGTCTGCCTCCTTGTCTATGGGGTGGTTCTTCCTTTGCTTTGTGTAAATGTGTGTTGGCGCCGTCTGTAAAGTAGAACTGTATTAAGTGTTCCGTGTGCTGTAGTCGCGTATAACTCTGCGTCTTGTTGCTTTTATTGTTTGGTTGCTTTATGTGCATTTTGACTGTATGGCTGTATATACGTGCTTCCGTGTGCCGGGAAATAAATGTGCATTGTGTGAACTGTTTTCCCGTTTCGCTTGTCTTTTCTTGTTGACTCTCCATCTGCTTCACGTAAGGGGTTCGTAGTGGGCTTAATACGCCGGTAATTAATCGGAACCGTCGAGCCGATGATACACCGCTCGCTTATCACTGTAGCACGGAACGGACCGCTTAAGCGGTTCGTGTCGAGTCGGCCTGTGGCGTGTACGATCGCCCGGTCGACCATTCGCGCAGGTACTTAGTAGATCAATTTGCGAGCAACCCTATCCTGCGCGGTGGGCAATTGCACGATCGTGGTGAGGTTAAACCCCCACCGTGACTAGTTCCCGGCGTTGGTTCGAGAGGGTCACGACTGAATGTCCGTCCGGTGGGCGACGTTTGCCGCGATTCGAGTCACGTGGCCGTTCGCACGCCGGCGGGCACGAATTCGCAACAATATATATATATATATAATATATATATATATATATATATAATATATATACATATATACATACACATAGATGACCCATGAACCCAATGGGTCCCCGTTATGACAGAAGTGATAAAAAAAATTACAAAAAAAAATTTAGCTCGAGCGAAATATACCGCTGAGGTTGTTTGCATTGATCAAATTCTCCGAAGAACACTGACTGAATCGGGAATTGATTTTTTAACAATTTTTTTGTTGGCCGATTTGAACGAAACTTGATACTGCACACCGCAGGAGAATGGTAAGTAAGGTGGGCCGAAAATTTTGCGCTATCGTGTACCGTTTCGGCTGATTCGGGAACATACATACTACAATATGAGAGTTTTAGTAATATACTAGACAACCCGTGAACCCGTTGGGTTCCCTTGTGACAGCGGTTGTGAAAAAAATCATTCAAGAAAGAAAAAAAAAAAGAAGATAGCTCCAGCGAACTATACCGCTCAGGTTGTTTGCATTGATCAAATAATCCCGAAGATACTTGACTGAATCAGGAATTGATTTTTTAATAATTTTTTTCGTTGCCCGATTTGAACGAAACTTGATATTGCGCGTCAATGTGAGAAAAAAAAAACCGAGAAAAGAAAGTCGAAGAAATTTGGCGTAGTCTTCTAAACACAATTTTATTTATTAATGAACAGGAAGTATTAGATCGCTCCAGCGAACTATACCGCTGAGGTTGTTTGCCATTGATCCAATACTCCCGAAGATACTGACTGAATCGGGAATTTATTTTTTAATAAGTTTTCGTTGCCCGATTTGAACGAAACTTGATACTGCACACGGCAGAAGAATGGTGAGTAAGGTGGCTCTAAAATTGTTGCCACTATCTTGTGTACCGTTTTGGCTGCATTTCAGAACATACATGCATACATACAAGATGAGAGTTTTACTAATATATATATATAATATATATATATATATATATATTATATCCATCCTTCCATCTATCCATCGGGACCATACTCTTTGCAGAGCATTGGTGCTGCCTAAACAGTCTCCTTGGCTATTGGGCCAATCCTGGATGGGTCGCTACTCCAACACAGGATACCAGCAAGCTGGCACTCATTTTGCCGACCCCGGAAGGATGACAGGCAGAGTCAACCCCACCTGGTATTAATTCAACAGCTGAGTGGGATTTGAACTTAGGATCCAAGGATCCCAAGCCCACCACTCCAGCCATCAAGCCAACACCAGGCACGCACGCACGCACACATGCACACACACTTTCAGTCGGTGTGCAAACCAGCGACTCATGCACCATCCTGACCCAAGAACTCTTAAATGAGGCATCATTCAGCATGATACGTGCTGTCATTACAATGTTTACCCTGTTCAGACACAATCGTGCAACTTACATTTATACAAGTATGGGATAGGATATGCAGTACATATAGGTATTCCCGCTGAAGTTGTTAACAAAAAAAACAAAACAAAAAAAAGTACAAAATATTTGTCCGTACATGACGCTCCGCAGCCTTGTTCCCCGATCCCCATTTATCCCAAAAGGTTTTATGCTTGCGCAACACGGTTTTGCCACAAGCGCCATTTTCCAGGAACCTAACCACCGTGTGGGACGAGGGATGAGGGTTTAATGTACGTCAATTCTAAACTGCATATTCAAGACAGCATCGTCACTGCAGCACAATTCCAAACCAAACATTACATTATCCTTCCTGAAATTGGCATATTTTTCACCAGCATTTCAAAATGACAAAGAAGAAAATATATATACATAAATAAATATGTATATATAAACTACCCTCACAAACCCCCACCCAACATAGACTATGAGACAAAATTCCTCTGTGCCTGGTACAAGAACAATCGTTTGACATTGTGCTCACACAAGTTAAAATAAAGATATTTAAGATGTTCAGGTACCCTGTCACTTGCAATTCTAATGCAAATGTTAATGATGGTATTTTCCTCAATCTGTGCGACTGAAAACATTCTTCCAGTGAAATTTGTTTGCATATCCAAAATAATGCATCTCTTACTCAAAGGCATGGTCGATGTCAAAATCAATAAATTTATTTTTGGGCCGAGTATAGAAAGTATATGTGTGCAAGTTGCTGGCTCTTCTTATTCCAATGCATCGGTGCACGTATAACTGACGCATCTCATCCTTCAAAATTTCTACAGCAATGCCGAAACTCGTGCGTGTGCACACATGTGCACAATCCAAGACAAGGTCACTATATTTGGGTTAAACTGCTCGTAAATTTGCCATGCTGGTCGGTTCCTCTAATTCAGCACTTTCGTACACTGCACTCAATGCATTAAATACAGGTCTAATTTCTTTATCCATGATGATATGGTGGCAAAATGTTTCACAAATGTCAACGCAGACTTCATACTAGTCTGCCTTTTCAAGCTCACAAACTTATAACACCTACTTCCTCTCACAACCTTGTTGTCTCTTGCCCCTCAAAGAAAAAATAGTGGCAGAAAGGATGATTACATAATACACGTTTCACTGCATTTTAGTGAGGGAATGAAAGATGTCCCACCGGTTGGGGTCATAGCCTTCTGTAGGGCGTGCTGCGTTTGGTTGTTCATTCATTTTGCGGACACTCGGTGCATCAGTATCAGAGGTATCTGAAAACTGTGCAGGACGTTCATGACTCCCATTGCGACTCTGAGAACTTGAACCACCTCCTGCCACTCCTGTAAATCACAGAAAGGGCAAACGAGATGAGTGAAGGGAACTTTGTGTCTGAGAGGGAGTCAATGAATCAAGGTACTTCTGGTAAATTACGCAAGACTGTCGGGATTCAAATCCATTATCTTCAAATATCAAGCTGAATTAAATAAATGCACAAAACCGATAATTGAAAATGAAGGGCAACTACGTAACAATTCTACTTCAGTTTAGTTGCTGTTGTGGTGAAAAATACTGGGTTATATTCCACCATTGGTAAAATTAAAAGGGGAGCATGGTAATAACTCTCGGAGATTTAATCTATTTCTGCCAAAAGGTTATAAACGTAATTTGACAGCAGTTTAATGAAATCATTATAGCAAAAGGAATGAAGGGCTAACACTCATGTCAGCCAAACATCACTTTTCATTCAGTTGACAAAATCCGTTGTTTAACTTGTCTGCCGAGCAAATCCAACATGAGTATTACATACAGGGTGGGGCATTTATATCAGACACATTAGCAATCTTTTTAGCCGGAAGCAGTCTTGGCATACGTAACTAATTGTTTTCTTTGTTTTACAGATAATACTTGAACGTTTTTAATGATGGAGCACTTTAAATGCAATGAGCATTTTTTTTTTTCATGCAATGAGCATGCCAATTTCACAAGCAAGGTCATCATGACAGATGAGGCACACTTTGATTTGGCAGATTTAACTCCACCAGATTTCTTCCTATGGATTCTGAAGGGCAAAGTTATAAGGAACATCCAACATCGATCGATGAATTGAAGGCAAACATCACTGCAACCATCCGCTCCATTGATCAAAAGACATTGCTTGCGGTAATGAACAATATGATGATCCGCTGTCGTGAATATGCACGAATTTGAAAGGGGCCCATTTGTCTGATGTAATTTTTAAGAAATAAAGAATCAAAACTGATTTTTAAAAAACGAAGTTATGTGCCTATGTTGTTATAGAAATTTATTTTATTTGGTTTAGAAACAAAAAAGTTACAAGGATAATAAAACCGTCAGATATAAATGCCCCACGCTGTATTAAAACTAGAAGGGCACTTGGTAGAGCGCATACCTCCACCCCGTAATGCCTGATCCACGAGAACATATCTGGCCCAATACATTTTTGAAA
>CM068953.1:175158351-175172845 GCA_035128595.1 Eptatretus atami | reverse complement strand
ATGGTGGTCACTTTAAAAAAAATTCTCGTTGGCGGATCTTCACCAAAATCGAATCAATTTGTAGTGGTCACACACCCAACCTGTCCACCAAGTTTTATCCGAATCCGTCCACAAGTTTTTGAGATATCGTGCTATATAATCAGTTTAGCCCCATCTCTCAATGGTGAAGAATCACTTAAAAAACTAGAGTATCCAGATCTGGATCTTCACTAAAATCTCATTAGTTCCTCCTTGTCACACACCCAACCTGTCTACAAAATTTCATCTGGATCCGTCCACAACTTTTTGAGATATCCTGCACACAAACAAACAGACAGAGAGGTGAAAACATAACCTCCTTCACCTTCGGTGGCAGAGGTAAAAATTAAGAACAGCTTAACAGTAGGCTTAATGCCAATAGTCCTTTTTTCTGCTCCCGACCTACTGGGGGTGGGGAGGGGGGGAGGGGATACTTTTTAAAATAAAAAAAAGGATAAAATAAAATTTAAAAAGATCGTGGGAAACGGACGTGGTTGCTACGCGACTCACCAAGTTCGGACTGGAGTTATCCGGACCGAGCTGTGCACCGTAACATTGGTGTCATCGAGTGGGATTGGACCTGAAGTATGAGAGATTTTGCCTCAAAGCAAAATTGCAGTGCGCAGCAGTGAAAAATCTTGTTGGGAGCCCACCACTATGTCAGGTCAGGGTGAGCAGGACCAAGAGGGCACGTGCTGGCTTGACGCCTCCACGACCCAAACAGACATTGTAGTGGACCTCTGGAGGGCCTGGTGAAATTATCCAGACCACCTGGTAGTCTTTTTCATTCCCCACCAGCTAACCCGATGTCCCCAATCAAACCAACGCCATGAGACAGTGGGCCAGCATCACTGGCACAGCTCGACGAGTCGATAATTTGAAGCCATAATGGCTAAGATGGGCAGGCTGAGTACCGATATGAGGACAGACGAGGGTAATTGGCGACAAGGCAGGGCAGGCCGAGTGAAAGAACTGACGCTGTTCCAGGGGAGCAACAGCAAATGGCGGAGAGAATGGAGACTGTGGTGGGAGATGTGGCAGGTGTGAGGCGTGAAAAGTAGTGGGGATTACAGGCACAGCGAGGGGAGTAACAAAGGAGAGGATAGTTATGAGTGGAGGGAGGCCGGCCAACAGCATCTGCCGACCCCACTTACCAGTCTTTGCTTTGACTATGCCTTGCCAGACATTTTATGCCATACCTTGCCAGCCAGTTGATGTGTCATCTGCCATCCATTGTCACCTGCTGTGTTCTTTCTTGTGGGCCGTAAAAGCCAAAGACTCTTTTGAAGGCCACGTGGGCCATTGTGTCAACACCAAGTTTAATTTCTTGCTGGGCCACAAGGGCCATCGCTTGTTCATTGTGGGCCCTCCAGGTCATGATGAACTTCTCTGTGGAGAGGCAATAATAGGCCATGGTAAGAACCAGGTCCTGGGAAGGACCTGTGGTCACCGAAGCACATTGTGGTGCTGGGACCCAGGATCCTGATAGACAGCGGTGGGGAAGGGGGGTCTGATACCAGGCAGAAAGGGCCATAAACTCAAAAGACTTTGGTAGACTCTCAGAGAAAGAAGAAGAGGCCCTCTATATGGAGTTATTCCCTCTCACCCACATGTTAATTAAATTACATCTAGATGTAGTGCTGTACAAGTTGCGTGTATTCATGGATCAGTCAGTAGCCGGAGTGGAGCGACGCATTAGCATAGGAATTGAACCGTTTGATCTTTGAATATAATGATGTAAATGCAAGATTTTTAGGCTATGTTGGGAATTAGTTGTACTGTTCATTAAATGGGTCATGCTCGGCATTACCCCTCCACCTTCTTGGTGCAGCCTGGGAAGAGGCTTAAGGAGGAAGGTGGAAGTAGTGTTGCGGATATGAATAAGAAAGAGGGAGTGGAGGACAGAGAGTTGGAGTTGGGAAAGGGGGTTGAGGTTGGGGGGGGAGGTGAGGACATGAAGAAAGGGTGAGCTGCAGACATGGGGTGAGGAGGGGTTGAGGACTTGAAGAAGAAAGGGGAGTGGAGGAGAAGGATTGGAGTGGGGGGGGGCAGAGAAAGGACACAGTTAGGAAAGGGAGTTGAGGCTTTGGGGTTGGGTGGGGATTTGCAGACTTGAACACAAAGGGTGTAGGAGAGGGGAGAGGTGAGTGGGGGGAGGAGAGGAGGGTGGGAGGAACAGAGCACGGAGAGGAGTTTGAGGACTTGGGGTTGGGAGGGGGCTTGAAGACTGGGTTGAGGACTTCAAGTCACATTTTACATTGCACGGAATTTGCACGGGTCCCTGCCATTATGCTGTCAAAGGACATTCCTAGCAAACGCCCTAAATATTCCAACCTCTAATGGAAACAAATTCCCTTAAAACAGCCTTATGGAAACGGGTTATCTGGTAGTGTGTGTTCATGAGGTGCACCAACACACACCACACACACTTTTCTTTTTTTTACATTTGAACTTCGGATGGGAAAAAATATTTATTTTTAAAAAGATTCAAACCAAACATTTTATACCTCCCCATCTCCACTTTTTCCCCCCTATTGCTTTGCATGCTGAAACTGGAAAGAGCAATCAGATTGCAGAACCTCTCCAGGACTTGCTTTGTGGGGTTTTATAGTACTGTATGTTCGTTCTCTATAGACATATTCACCATTCTAATTATACATACCTTATAGAGGTACTCGGTTGGGGGGGGGGAGAGATAACGTGTAATACCGACATACCACCAGGTGGCATTTATGGCCTACGTCAGAACATTATATGCGGACAAACAGACAAACAAACCAACCAACCCAAAAACAATGCCCTCTCCTCCATCGAGGGCAGTAAAGGTTTTATTGGTCTTTTTGGCCCTCATGGTGTCCATTTTAAAGATTTCTTACATTTTAGTCTGTGAATAATGTCTCAACAATGACCGGGATAATCCACAGCAAGAAGAGTGTCCAAATGTGTGTAATCGGGTTTGTGTTTCATCATTAATCTGGATCTCTTTACAAGCTTCGCTGCTGCTGAAAAACATTGCATTTTCAGTGCTTTTAAAATCATCTCCATGACAGAAGCTCGCATTTCTGATCAAATGGCCGCTTCGCTGACACGCGGCTTTCGTGAAAGCGAGCTTGGCGTGGGCATGGAGGTCGGACATACAGTCCTATTATTTTCTCGACAGCATGCCGGTTTTTCCACCATCTACACAGTCACGTCATTGTGTGATAATCTGTGCACGGATCAACGGAACAACTTAGCTTATAAACTCATAAATCATCATCGGTACCCAATGGAGAATTATCAGGGCTTTGCTTACCAAGTTGAAGCTCTGCTTTCCAAAGTAACCAGGCAACTTACCTCTCTTCCTCTCCCGTTTATCCTGGAGCTGCTTCTTCTTCTGTTTGATACTAAACGGTTTCTTCCTCGGCATTTTCAGGCTCGTTGTGTCTCCGAACTCGGCTGCGATTCAGAGAAAGTAAATACAATAAGTATGGTAAATGAGAGAACGCATAAACCATAAACCAAGCTATTTCACTCCACTGCAGGATGAAGGCCTCCTTCAGCTCACGTTGCAGGGTGTCTTGTACACTCACTTCATTTTACTAGTGTGGGTTGGCGGATGAGCAAAGGGGCCATTTACTTATTAGGTATGCAAAGGTGGGGATGAGGTACGATGAAGAAAAAGTGAATCACATTAAAGGAAGGAGACAAAGAGGAGAGAGAGGAAAAAGAGAGGGAAGTGATTGGGAGGTTGTGGGGGATGAAGGGGTGGGAAATAAAGTTGATGAGAATGACACTAAAGGAGGAAAGAAGGTACGACATCAAAAAGTCAGGCTGGCAGGATGGCCGAAAAGTATGCACACTCCTCTCTAAGCTGTCTAGCCTGGGTTTGAATCCCTACCCGGATGTAAACTGTCATCCCAATGTTTCACAGGCAGGGAGATTCATTAATGTGCGTGTCGTCCCTCGGATAGATGTTAAACTGGGCGTCACGTCTACCAATATTAGTTAGTGTACATTAAAGATCACATAGCTTCCTTTGCAGAGAATAGGAGAGCTATCGCCGGCACCATGAACAAATTCCTGCTCGAACCTACAGAGGGCACTGGATCAGTGGGATACAATGCCCTCAGCCAATGATGCTACCCCATGGCCTTGTGCTGCATAGGAAAGAACGTCAAAAGTGAAGTTAGACACAGCGATGGAGAGAAAAAAAAAAAGATTGGAAAACTGAATATTATAGTTGAATGCAAGTAATAAACATGCAAGAATAATAAGTTTTTAATAATCCAAAGACTGGGACAAATGGAGCTTTGGTGCGAGTGTGAGAGATGTGCAAGTGCAACAAATGTTGACAGGTATGCTAACCAGTGAGGACGAAAGGGTAAAATCACGTTTCGGGTACGAGTCCATGTCCAAAGCAGGCTGACCACGAGTCCATGTCCAAAACAGGCTGAATTTATCAACATTTGGTGGAGAATCTGAACATATTTTTCCATCAACATCAAACCCTTATAAAGACTAGTTTCCCATTATGTGCAAGTGAATGCGTTGGTGACCAAGATGTTTGCATAGCAGTCACCACAGAAATTCACCTTTTTGCAATTTCTAACAGCCAAAGTAAAGTAGTTAGCAAACTCCTTTTCTTTTCTTTTTTCCCCCTCAACCTTTTGCGTGAAGCCTGGGCAGAAATCTCACAAGAGAAAATTTCAGAACTTGTTAGTTTGCTGCCCGAAAGAGTAAAAGCGTTGAAATCTGCAAATGGCAAGTCTACCAAATACCAATGTATGTATTACCAGAGAGTTGGTGTCAAAGCCACCCAATGCTCGCCTGTTTATAAATTTATCGTTTTTAAAAGACTAGTCCAATAATATTTTTTATAAAGCATTGCAGTGAAATCTGATCCAAATAATTTTAAAGCAATATATGTATTTGTATATTGTAATCAGTAACCAGAGAGTTGGTGTCAAAGCCACCCAATGCTCGCCTGTTTATACATTTATCGTTTTTAAAAGACTAGTCTAATAATATTTTTTATAAAGCATTGCAGTGAAGTCTGATCCAAATAATTTTAAAGCAATATATGTATTTGTATATTGTAATCAGTAAAAAATAGTGTGGTAGATAAAAACATTAGAAAGGAAATAACTTGCACCAAAAACTTTAACATTTTCACGCTCACGCTGACGCTCATGCCGGGGGTATCGCTATAGCTCTCTGTTCTTCGAACAGGCGAGCTAAAAATGGATCAAATATACTTCAAATGTCAAATAAATAAATTCTTTAAAAATCATGGTGTCTATTTACTTCTGTCATGTCTCTGTACTCTTTACAGAGCATCACTGTTCTGCCAAAGTAGACCTTGAGCAAGCAGATCAATCCGGGATGAGTCGCCACTCCGATGCGGGACAACTGATGGTGCAGGGATTTAGGAATTGGTCCAGGGTGTCAGTGATGACTTGCTGCTTCTTCTTCTTCTTCTTCACACAAGATACCGTGGAATCTTTAACGTCCACCAACAGATGCAATCAGATGGGACATGCAATTTAATGCCCGTCCATGGGAGGGCACACAGATTAACGAATCGCCCGACGTGTAAAACACCAGGGCAGCAGTTTATAGCTGGTATGGGTTGAGATTCTAAACCCAAGCAAGGCAGCTCAGAGGTGAGTGCACATACCACTCGGCTATTCTTCAAGCCCCAAACCCCTTTCCACCTATCTTTCACAAGGTGTGCTTGGGAGGTGCTTCATGTGCAGACATTTATTTGGATGTGAAACCATGATATCACAACAAATATAGAAAAGAACAAACACTGCTGGAATCTTGCGGAAGGATAGCTGGAGAGCTGGATATGATTATGGTGAAGCAAAATGGCAGTATCAGCAACCAAGTCACGTGATCAAGAATGAGTATGTACACGTATGCTAACAATCCCTGTGGTCCAAGTTCAGCTTACTTAATATCTGTCAAGATGAACATAAAATTCATAATTAACAACAGAAATGAAATAAAATGTAAACAGTTAAAAATCTCGAGATTATCTTATCTCTTTCTTCTTTTCATCTATCAATATATTACTAAAACTCTCATCATGTATGTATGTATGATTGTATGTATATATGTATGTATGTATATTCCCGAAATACAGCTAAAACGGTACACGATAGTGCAAAAATTTTCGGGCCACCTTACTCACCGTTCTCCTGCGGTGTGCAGTATCAAGTCTCATTCAAATCGGGCAACGAAAAAAACTATTAAAAAATTCCCGATTCAGTCAAGCACTCTTCGGGAGAATTTGATCAATGCAAACATCAGCGGTATAGTTGGCTGGAGCTAGCTTTTCTTTTTTTTTTTTAAATGTTTTTTTATCAACCGCTGTCACAATGGGAACCCAATGGGTTCACGGGTCGTCTAGTTTATAAATAAAAACGAAAGTGTGTCTGAATGTCTTTATGTCCGGTAACTACTCCGACACCGACCCTTGGGCCGACCAACACCAAATTTTCAGGTACACTCAGGGGATCCTTACTTGGTTTTCTGCAAAATATTTTTTTTAAATAGGTTTCGAAAATTTTTGTTTTTTAAAAAAAAATTCTTCAGATTTCTCAGAGGTGTTATTATTTGGGTTATTCTACATTGTGACGGACCAGACCCATCACTTTGTCCGGTAACTACTCCGAGTCCAAGGACTATAGATAGATATTTAGGACAGGAAACTCATCTTACGAATGGGTGAGCCAAATGAGAATCGTCTCCATTTCATTAGAGGTCTCATCCATCCATCCATCGGGACCATACTCTGCGCAGAGCGTTGGTCTCCTTGGCTATTGGGCACAACCCTGGATGGGTCGCCCCTCTGACACAGTATCCCAGCATGCTGGCACTCATTTTGCTGACCTCAGAAGGATGATGACAGGCAGTCAACCCCACCTGGTATTAATTCAACAGCCAAGAGGGATTTGAACTCAGGATCCTCGGATCCCAAGCCCACCACCCTAACCATTAAGCCAACACCAGGCATAGAGGTCCCATGAATAACCAGATTACATGCCATTTCAATGGAAACAATCATAGAATCTGAAAATAAATAAATTAATAAAAGTCAAATAAAGAGCATTTTAGATCCCCTCAGACAATTTTGACCCCTTGCATCCTTTAGAGTTAGACCATCAAGATCTTTAGACCCCTCACACCCCTAAACCCCCTCGGTCCATTAAGACACATACCACACAAACACCTGTAGCGTCTTTTTGCAATATACAAACTATGCTTTTTTCAGCAAATAATGCGCAATCTCCAGCCACCTGGAGGGTGGGTACTCTGCTAGTAATAATATTATACAAAGGACGTGTTTCAAGGAATAATCAAATCAAAACAATGAAATTTAATGCAGTACATAAAGGACAGTTATCGTTGTTGTGGAAATTCCATATACAGTATATATATAATCACACACAAGTAGTGGATTTTAAAAAAAATGTAAAAAAAATGGTAACACCAATGTAAAGTCACTTAATAGGACGTTGGGCCACCACGTGCGGCCTGTATGCGCCGTGGCATAGAGTCCACCAGCATCTGGAACTCTGCAGGAGGGATGCGGCACCATTATTCTACAAGAAAGTAAACCGACTCACACCTGTTTGATAGAGGTGGAAAACACTGTCTAATGTGTCATTCCAGGATATCCAATAAATGCTTGATTGGGTTCAGATCTGGTGACGGCCATGACATTTGGATAACATCAGCGTCATGCTTATCAAACCAATGGGCAACCACACGTGCTCTCTGGATGGGGGCATTGGAGGGTCTCCTCTTGCAGCCATAATTATAGGCAACCAGGCCTGTGCAGCATTTATATACAGGATCCTAAGCATGCTGGGATGTTAGTTGCTTAAAATTAACATATCAATCTGACACCTGTGTGGAAAAAAAGAAAAAAGAAAAAAGAAAGACACCTGTGTGGAAGCCCTGGCTTGGTGTCCCTCATTGACTTGTTTCCTTTTCTTTTTTTGTCCACTACATATATATACAGTGCCTTCAGAAAGCATTCACATCCCTTGACTTTTGTCACATTTTGTTGTTTCAGCCTGAATTTAAGATGAATTAAAAAAAAATTAAATTTCACCAATCTACACAAAATATCTTCCTTGCATATTTGCTCAAGCTCTGTCAAGTTGGATGGGGAACGTCGGTAAACAGCAATCTTCAAGTCTTTCCACAGATTTTCAATGGGATTCAAGTCTGGGCTTTGCCAGGGTCACTCAAGGACTTTCACGTTCTTGTTCTGAAGCCATTCCAGTGTTGCTTTGGCTGTATGCTTGAGGTCATTGTCCTGTTGGAACATAAATATTCACCGGAGTCTAAGGTCTTTTGCACTCTGAAGCAGGTTCTCCTCAGGGATTTGTCTGTATTTGCCTCCATTCATTGTTCCCTCTATCCTTACAAGCCTCCCAGTCCCTCCCGCTGAAAAGCATCCCCATAGCATGATGCTGCCACCACCATGCTTCATGGCAGGGATGGTGTAAGATGGGTGATGAGCTGTGTTCGGTTTTCACTAGACGTAGCACTTTGCATTCAGGACAAAGAGTTCAATTTTCATCTCATCAGACCACAGAATCTTTTGCCTCATACACTCAGTCTTTCGCGTGCCTTTTTGCAAACTCCAGGCATGCCGTCATGTACCTTTTTCTCAGCAGTGGCTTCCATCTGTTGACTCTCCCATCAAGCCTAGATTTGTGAAGTGCTGCAGAGATTGTTGTCCTTCTGGCAGGTTCTCCCGTCTCAGCCAAGGAACTCTGTTCTGTAGTTCTGTCAGTGGTCATTGGGTTCTTGATCACCTCCCTGACCAAGGTCCTTCTTGCCCAGTTTGGTTGGACGGCCAGCTTGAGGAAGAGTCTGGGTCATTCCATATTCTTTCCATTTCCTAATGATGGACCTCACTGTGCTTTTGGGAACTTTCAACACTCTAAAAATTGTTTTATTTCCTTCCTTAGATCGTTGCCTCCTCACAATTCTACCTTGGAGTTTCATGGACAGTTCCTTGGACTTCATGGTGGAGTTTCTTCTCTGACATACACTGTCAACTGTGGGACCTTATGTAGAAAGGTGTGTTTCTTTCTAAATCATGTCCAATCAATTGAATTGGCCACAGGTGGACTCCAATCAAGTTGTAGAGACATCTCAAGGATGATCAAAGGAAATCAGGATGCACTTGAGCTCAATTTGGAGTGTCATCGCAAAGGGGTTGAATACTTGTTAAAATACATAGCAATTCAGCTTTCATTTTAATTAAGTTGTACGAAAACTTCTGAAAATGCGTTTTCACTTTGTCATCATGGGCACCGATCTATTTTGTGTAGATGGTGCCCAAACAAATTTTTTTTTAATCTCAATTTAATCCATTTTAAATTAGGCTTTAACACAACAAAATGTACAAGTTGAGGATGTGAGTACTTTCCAAAAACGACATAAAGTTTGGTGGTGGTCTTGGGGAGGGGGGGGGGGGGTGGGAGTGTGGTGGAGGAAAAGACACAAATTCTCCCTGTGAATGTGCATCATGTAGCGCCACCTCAGGTGGAGAGAGTATTCAAAGCACCCACCTTTAAGTACAGTATTCCTGTCCCCACGTTTTCCAGTGCAGCAAGGTTGTTTGAATTACAAGTTCGAATAAGGATAACAAACCCCCCTGACCACTCGCATAGGGAGCGGGTGCTTCCAGTTTATATAAACAAACAAAAAAATAAAAAATAAAAACAAAACAAAAGTGCAATTTTACGAGACGAGAAACACCACCTCTCTTCGAGATCAACCAGTGGGGGGGGGGGAGGGTATTGGGGCAAATTATTATTGTCAGGTCAGGCCAGATATATCTGCGACAGGTATCATTTTAGCCTGTATGAACCAGTCATGGTCGGGTTGTCGACGGCTAAACAGTCTCCCCCCAACCGCGTTACCTGGTGAGGAGAGTATATGATTATGAACACCCAGCAGTATTTTTTAAAAAGAAGAAAAAAAAACCTGTCAAAGGGCGGAGGAGCTCTTGCAAGCCAACGGCTATCAATATCGAGTGCCAAACTGTCTGCGGATGTCCTCCTGCAGTAGGGTTACTTATTTTTTTTATGAGGTTGGTGGCAGATTTGCACTCCAGCCACCATCAAACCCTTCACTCCACAAACAGAAAAATGCAAAGAAATCTGAAAACCCACTCCGTGGGAGTACCTCCTGTGCAGCTGCCTTCCGCAGGGCAGCTCACCGGATGACGGGATGAAGGCAAAGCCTTCGGGACCTCCACTCTTTGATGATAGGAGGAAAACCACGGGGAACCTTCCGGGTCAGATTGCGGTTGTGTGTGTCAGTGTAGTGCTAAGGTGTCGTCCACCAGACGGCGGTCTGCTTGGGTTAACCTGAGGCGTTCCCTTTGGGTGGGTGCCTGGAATGTCCTATCCCTAAGAGAGAGGATGATCACCTGTCTCTGTTATCATCTAAGCTCAAGCGTATGAACTTCGGTATTGCAGCACTCTCTGAGGTTCGGAGCCCGGATTGCGGAAGATCATGGCAGGTGGTTACACCTCTGTCGCTCTGATGGTTACCATGCCAAGGAGATGCTGTCGGTGTGTCCAATGATAATTGAGGTAACACAGGTCAATGAGTGTATTTTTGAGACCAAGGATTCATCACTCCTTGGGTGTCATTTCCCTGGTCTCTGGATATGCTACGACTGAGGCGAGTGATCTCACCATGAAGGACGCATTCTATGCCGCGCTCGAGTCTGTGGTTGATCAGTACCCAAGCGAGATACACTTCTGTCTTAGGGGATTTCAATGCATCGACTGGAACTGATAGGGATGGTTATGAACATGAGACAGGTGTTGGTCCCAATGGGTCTGGAACTGTGAACCAGAAAAGCACCAAGTCCCTGACTTTGCAAGAAGTCATGGACTTAGGGTGGCTGGTTCATGGTTTCAGCACCTACAGCTCATCGCTGGACTTGGTATTCCAACGCTGGTTGGAGACAAAAGAGATCGACCATGTGCTCGTTGATGGTCACTGGAGGATGATCCAGAACTGCAGGGTCTACCGGAGTGCTTCGTTCTCAATACCGACCACGGGTTTTGTAGCAACTCTGAATTGCAGCTCAAATCAGGAGAATGGTACCATCCCAGCCGAGGCTGGATGTTGACAAGCTCAAGGATGAGAGGGTAGCTGAGGAGTTTGTGAACAGGCTGAGTGGGGATTTGGGGGGCTGGGTGCTTTGGGAAATCCTGAAGAGATGTGGAATCCCTCAAGACCACCGTCCTTGATGTTGCCAGGATGTCTTGGAACTCACCGGAGGGCGAAGAAGAATTTGGTCTCGCAAGGGAACTGGATACCATTGACCAGAGTTGCAGGCCAGGCGAATGGCAGAGCTGAGCTGTTCAGGAGTTGAGGCGTAAAACTGTACGTGCGCTAAGGGTGGACAAGGAGCCTATGTGCGAATTTCAGGGGTAGAGCATCACCTGTGGTCAAAGATTCTCGTCCTGCTTACAGGGGGAATTGACGCATTGCGTTCATCCAAGCCATCCCTCTGAGTACTGCAGTTAGAGCGGAGGGTGTAGGCCTCAACAGAGGAGTCCGAAGTGAAGGCCCATTGGGCCAGTTACTTTGAGCGGCTGCACCAGGCTGATTTGGATGTCAGGGGTGTCCTATCCCTTTTGCTGACCCTCCAATCAACTGTGATACACCTTCGTTTGTGGAAACACAGGCTGCGGTGAACCGGCTGAAATGGGGTAAAGCTCCTGGGATCTGTGGCATCCATGCTGAACTTCTCAAGGCTGATGGAAATGCTGTACTCGTGTCGTTGCGTGCAGTTCTGTGCTCTGCTGGAACACAGGCATCATCCCAACTGACTGGAAGAGGGGACTTGTTGACCCTCTCTGGAAAGGGAAGGGTGATCGCCAGGACTGCAACAACTACTGAGGGGTGGCACTGCTCTCAGTGCCGGGCAAGGTGTTTGCTCAGAGAATTCTTGACAGAGTTTGCCACTATCTGCTTGAGTACGAGCACCCAGAGAAGTCAGGCTTTACACCAAAGAGGTCAACGATTGACGGTATCCTTGCTCTTCGGGTCCTCATCAAATGTAGATGAAAGTCTCGGCAGGGGCTGCTTGCAGGCTATGTTGATCTCTGCAAAGCGTTTGATTAAGTGAATTGGGATGCCCTATGGAGAATTCTTGGTCTTTGTGGGGTGCCACCAAAACTGATCAATCTGATGTCTGAACTCTACTCTGGTACTGAGAGTGCTGTGAGATGTGGTGAGATCTCCGACTTATTTCCAGTCGTTACTGGAGTTCATCAGGGGTGTGTACTGGACCCCACACTTTTCAGCACTTGTATGGACTGGATTTCTGGGAGGATTTGGAGAGATCAAGCTGCGGTGCCATCGTTGCGGAATGTCAAGATCTCGACCTTGATTTCACAGATGATGCAGTATTCTTTGCGGAGAATCTGGATATTCCTTCTGGGCCCTCGAGGTTGCTGAATGAGGAGCGAGCCGCTGGGATTATGGGTTTCCTGGATCAAGACTATGATCCAGCTTTCAATGACATCTTGGAAGCTGCTATCTTGTCTGTACCTGTTTGTAGTGAGGATGTTGAGGTCACTGAGAGATTCACTTCCCTTGGCAGTGATATTCATTCCTCTGCTGACTGTGAGCCAGAGGTCAAGAGACATCTGGGTCGGGCCTGGGGAATCATGGATTCACTGGATCATGGGGATATGCGCCGTCGTACCGGAGGCCCAAAGAATCAGCCTCATCACGGGAGATACCAATGATCCGAAATGCCTTGGTTTCCTACGCATCGAAGCCGAGAAAGTGGGAGGCAGGAGCACCAGCCCAGAGGGGAGACAGTACTCCATGAGGCTGCAGACGAAAGGTTTGTATGTGATCAGCGAGCTCAGGTGGCCGAGGAAGACTTTGCACGACGGAGGATTCCCAGTCGGCGACACTGGCTTTGGAGGCCAGGTGGAAATGTGGCTTTCCCAGAAAGATCATGGCAGATATGAGACCCAGAAGCTTGAAAGAAAGGACTTCTTCCAGTTTATATTTAAAAATTATATAAAATTATAGTTTATATTAATTTAAAAAAGTGCAATTTTAAAAAATTGGGAAACAACCACTTCCTTCGAGATCAGCCTGGGGGGGGGGAGGGTTGAGGATTGCGGCAAATATATTTGTGCCATGGCTAACAATTCCCTGTGCTCGCAGGGTTAGTAAACCACTTGCACTTTGCTGGCACATGTACATGAAAACCGGAAGGTGTTCCCCACCTTTCGGGCAGGATGGGGGGCGGGGGTGTTGTTGCCCATGACCTGAGCCTGGTCCATCATTCAACAGCATTGCAAAATTTGGTTGGAGTTCAAGCCGCCCTGAGTTTTTATTTCTGTGACTTTCAGCAATGCAATGCAATGCAATCCCAACACCCACCTCATTTAATATGAGCAGGATGTGCAGGTCACCCTAAAACATATCCTGGTTGGAGCCTTTGGCATTTCCATCTGAACCATGTTTCGTGATGCTGCTGACCCCCCCCCCTCCCTCCTACCGGGTATAAAATAAAATACACCTTGTCGATTTGTCCACCATTGTCCTTCTAGTTCATGTAAAAGTACTTTGGTGTCACCAGTCTTTGATATAAAAGCAGCACTGAGATCATAATAATAATAATAATGATAAAATAATAATAATAATAATAATAAATACTATATAAATAAGGCAAATCTTTTGCGTGCATGTACATCTGATGATTATAGAATAAAAAAATAGCACCGCAAAGCAGGCGTAACCCCTCAGCCCCTTGACGCAAACCAATTTCAAGATGTGGCGATATTGAAATCGCAGCACGCCACATTTTCGAAAAGGACCTTCCTCTACTCAACCCCAACACAACCCAGCAAAAATGGATTTAATCGACAAGGCGTTCTCCTCAAAAATTGACGGAAAACCAATTTCAGAATGGCTGCCGTGGCGGCACCAGTGAAAATCGCACATGCCCATTTGGAAAGGAACCTTCCTCTACTCAACCCCTATACCTCGCCAGACATAAAAATCAATGTGTGAAGCCTTCTTCAAGTTATTGTCCGGAAACAATTCATCCAAGCATGCTGCCCTAAGCCGCATATTGATATTGGATGTGTACAATCGCAAAAAGAACCTCCTCTAACCACCCCCATTACACCTGAAATAAAACAATCTTCAAGCCGTTCTCAAGTATTGTCCGGAAACAATATTCAAGATGGCGCCTGCCCGACCATATGGATATCACATCGGCACTATTATCGAAGTAACCTCCCTACCCAGCCCCAAAACACTGCAAATGGATTTAACGGACAAGAGCGTCTCCTCTGAAATCGACGGAAACCAATTTCAGATGCGCCATGAGCCACATTTGAAAATCGCAGCGCGCCCATTTTCGAAAGAAACCTTCCTCTACATCAACCTCCAACATATCTCTCTCTGG
>CM068953.1:175139642-175150665 GCA_035128595.1 Eptatretus atami | reverse complement strand
GTCTGCGACCGCTGTTTCTCGACAACCACTGGCCCGATCTAATTGAAACTTGCAAGGTATATTGCTGGGGACCTGTGGATGTGCCTTTTCAAGGTTTGATATTAATCGGGAAAGTGGTTCCCAAGTTATGGCCATTTATTTACCAAACCAATGACAGACAAGGTGCTATGGACATCACCGATTGACTTCACTAATGCTTCTTCTTTTTTTTTTTGCACGTATGGGCACGCACTAGTTTTGGCAAAAAAGGAAAAGAAAGCTGGAAGTTAATCTTATATATTTATCATGTTGACTGAAACCAAACTACGTATAAGGACCCCCTCAAAAGATCTTCGGTAATTAAAACAAGTACTGTATGACGTATTGCCTGAAATCAAATCATGATGCATGGATCAGGTAAGAATATGCAAGAATAATAATCTGAATATTCAGTTTCCTCCGCAGCACCATGTTTGATTTTTGTTCGAGTAACTGTATCCATACGAATGAGTTTTGTTTTTATTCCAGTCACCGTATTATATCCCAGCGAGGTACCCGTGCTGGATACACAGAAGGGGCTGGACATCCGGTTCGTGAAGGACTTGGGCAAAAAAAAATGGCGAAACTACAATGCCGAATCCGCGAAAGTCACAAGTGGAACCCCTCACTTGATTTCCTCATTCTCCTTTAAACTCAATCTCCCTATATTTTCATTCCAATCACAAATTAATACGACATCATTAACATAACAAAATACAATTTTACAAACACTCGTGAGGTAAATGAAGTACTGTATTTCGAGGATGTCATGGCGAATCTGCAAATACCGAATCTGCTAATATCACGGGCGGAACCCCTCACTTGATTTCCTCATTCTGCTTGAAAACTCAATCTCTATATTTTCATTCAAACAGCATCTTTCCAATCACAAATTAACACTACATCATTAATATAACAAAATACGACGTCACAAACACTCGTGAGGTAAACGAATATAAATGCCATTGTGACGTCACATCCGGATCGGGAGCAGCTTTTCGTATTGATCGAAACTGAAAATCATCATTGTATTGAGGAATTTATGAAACCTACAACCTACCTCATGACACCGGCTGGGACCCTAAAACGTTCCACAGAAGATTTGGCGGGGCTATTCCCAAAACTGAGGGAGTAGTTCGGGGACAGACGGACACTCGGACTTTTATAACAGATTAATCAACTCAAGTGAGATTCACTGGAAAGGTCGGTATAGTGGTGAAGAAGAAATAATAATTTATTACTGCCTTTGAACATATTGCAGCAAATACCGACATTAAGGCGCTGTCACACCTTGACGTTTTAGCCAGCAATGGCAACGTATAAAAAATGTATGTAAAACGTTGGCGTACGCTGAACTTTTGAGGTTTTTTTTTTTTAAGTTTTGTCGTATTCATAACGTGTTGGTGCGTTATGCAAAACAATTAGTAACGGGCACAGAACGTTTCGTTGTGTTATAGATAACTTATACCAACAAATGCTTAGCCTGTTGTCGACGTTCTCAACCTATGCCCAACGATAGTTTAACTTAGGCATAGCGCGCTGCACGTATCGCCGACGAACTCATGTCGTAGCCTGTTAAAAACCTGCCGCACGCCGATTTAAATCATAACAGCCTGAAAAATGGAAGTGTCAACATCGCAGTCACACCTTGACGATTTAGCCAGCGTATGCCAACCTATGAAAAATGTGTGTAAAACGCTGCACACGTCGAATACGGTATGGGTAAGTTGTGTATACGTTAGGAGCACGCTGAAAAAACGAGGAAGTACGCTGTCATATTCTGTGGTACGTCTAGTACGTCGTGAAATTTCAAGCATGCTGAAAATTTTACGACGTACTCGACGTATGGCTCACAAGTTCCGCATACGCTGGCATAAGTTCTCTGCATGCTCCGCGATCGTTGACACACGTCGGACACACGTTACTTGTAAGTTACTCATAAGTCGAAACACGTCGAGGTAATGTTTAGCATACCTAAAACTTAATTTTTAACCTATGAGTAACGTGCTTTGAACCTATGAGTAGCGTGCTTTGAACCTATGTGTAACGTATCTCAAACGCACATTGTCGTATGTAGACGATTTGATTGACGTCTTCGGACGACCACAGAACTTACTGAACGTGTTTCTAACTTACATCTACCGTATAATGGCGTATTGGCAGCGTTTAGGGGAATTGGTATATACAAATGGCTTCACAAGAGGAACCCGTCAGTGTTCCAGACTCCATGTTGAGTAGATGTCAATGTCAGTAGTACTAGTAGTGTAGTAGTAGTAGTAATCGTAGTAGTAGTAGGTGAGCAGTCAGTAGTAGTAGTAGTAGTAGTAGTATTGGTAGTAGTAGTATGTCCATGTCAGTAGTAGTAGCTGAGCGTGATGGGGAGGGTGTGGGTGATGATGGATCCTTGTTGCGTCCACGAATAGGAGACTACTTTGCACCATTGTTCGATGTTCTTTTCGGCCTATTTTTTTTTTTCTCATTCCACCGATGAACTTTTTTTGTTTTCAGTTTTTAAAGTATTCAAAACGACTTGGAAAAATGCATAATGTACTAGTAATGAACACAGAACGCTTCGATAACTTGTAGATAAGTTATACCAACGATTGATCAGCGTGTTTTAGGCGTCCACAACCTATGCCCAACGATAGTCTAACGTATGCATAGCGTGGCAGCGTATCGTCGACGATTACGTGAGGTTTTCTATTCATAGGCTGCAACTTCACTTTAATAAATGGCTGTCACTCGCCTATTGTTTTTGGACGCTGTTGCTCGGCAATTGAAATCGTTTCCATTGAACAGTTAAATCGCTTCCACTGGACTATTGAAATGATTTAATAATAATGCTTGGTTATCCTTGGACCACTCTGGCTAGCAGCTCGTCGAACATCGCTGGGGCATTCGCAGGAAGTTGATGAAGGATGCATGGTCCTCGTTCCGGAGTTCCACCATGAGCTGGTCATATATGCCGTAATGGCGTCGTCCCGATCCATGGTCTGACCCAGTTCCTTCTCCTCCGTTACGTCTTCTTCTCCCGGCTCTATTGGCACGCAACTGGTGCAGTGTCAACTCGATGAGGTCATGTTGATGTTCGAGGACAGGTAGGTATTGTCTCAGCCTTGCCGTATCCTCCATCTCTCGGAAATGACATGGACATGTACTCACCACGAAGTCTAAAAAAAAGACGGGTTCCTCCTGCGAAGGCCCTTTTTATATACCAATTCCCCTAATCGCTGCCAATACGCCATTATACGTTATCTGTAAGTTAGAAACGCGTTCAGTAAGTTCTGTGGTCGTCCTGAAGACGTCAAATACGTCTACATACGTATTTGTGCGTAGGACATGCTTTACAAATAATTCCAAGCACGTTACTCATAGGTTATAAATAAGTCACGGGTACCCTAAACATTACTTTGACGTGTTTCGACGTATGAGGAACTTTCAAGTAAGGTGTTGCGAAGTGTGAACAACGTTCGTGTAGCGTGCTTACAAAACGTTACTCATAGGTTAGAAATAAGTTTCGGGTACGCTAAACATTACCTCGACGTGTTTTGACTTATGAGTAACCTACAAGTAACGTGTGTCGACGTGTGTCAACGATCGCATAATGTGCCTACAACTTATGGCCAGCGTAGCGGAACGTGTGAGTCATACGCGGCATACGTCGTAAAATTTCAAGCATGCTAAATTTGACACCCAAAGTACAACGTTTAAAGCCAGCGTACTACACTTATGGCAGTGTTTTTCAGCGTGGTCTTAACGTATACAAAACGTACCCATAACGTATTCAACGTGTGCCAGCGTTTTAGGACAAATTTTTCATAAATCGGCATATGCTGGCTAAATCGTCAAGGTGTGACAGCGGCTTTACGGGCGATCTTGTTCCAAACGTGCAACACGGTCTTCTGACTCGTACCTTTATTTGGGCGGTGTATGAGCAGCTGACGGCTGCCTCAATCGCTCCCCGAAAATAAAATAAATAACCCGGGTTACATGCATGAAGCGAAAACATACCTCGTGCTGATAATTCAAAACACGTCACCGCACTGAAAAACGTGCTGTACATGGTGAATAATTGTAATACCCTCGCACACCTGTAGGTGGTGCGACCAACAAACACACACACACACACAAACACCGGTCCGTGAATTATTGGAAAGGATTCATCTCCAAGCTGTCAAGCCTGGGTTAGAATCCCGGCCCGGCTGTGGAGGGTTTTCAGAACTGTCCCATAATGCCGTGCGCGTCGCCATGTTGGTTGCATACGTTTCCATGGCAACGACAGCATCAGTAGCTCGACAATCTATCACGTTCATCTCGTTATTCTGATTTACTGTGACGGAAGGTTACGTGGATTTACATTTGGCCTTGTTGTGGGTTTTGTTTACCTTGCCAACCAATATGGCGCCCGAGCACCGCGTCACGAGCACTGAAACCCCTCTACAAACCGCCGTCCTGCTGTTTCACAGGCAGGGCGACTCCTCAATGCGTGTGCCGTCCCTCGGCCGGACGTGAAACTTGGCGTCTCGTCTGCCAGCATTAGTTTGTGGACGTTAAAGATCGCACGGTGTCCTTCGCGAAGAGTGGGCGAGCCATCTCCGGCACATTAAAGCAAATTCCCGCTTTGGTGCTGCCGAAGCAGTTTTGTTGGCACAAGGGTTATCCTAGGTGCTTTGCCATGGCCTTCCCAGAATCCCAGCGTTGTTTGTTCGTGCTCTGTCATTTTAAATGTTGAAATGTCTCGGCCTTGGGTTTCCACAGCAACCTCCCAGGCCGTGACTCCACCGAGTCTGGCTATTGTTCCACTTTCCATCTATGCGATTAATGTTGACGCCCTTAAACCAGGATTAGCCAATCACAGCGCAAAATGGAGTAGATCGAGCGACGTGATTGGCTAATTGCTGGAGCGATCCATCGCGCGCGTGTGACGAGGGGGTTTTATCGAGATCGTTTCTCGACGGCAGAAACAGCCGCGCTGCTGACGGTGCAGGTTTGTCGGCGGTTCTCCGGTGTACTGTGGAATCCTTCCTGATACCCCCCCTCCTTCCCTCTCTTCCGGAGTACCCCACGATATGGAGTTTCCATGTAAGGTGAACCATGTGCTGGAAGATGTGCTCAGCACGCTCACCGCATTTGGACGAGCCGGGTGAGTTGCCGGGTATTCATTGATGTTTATTTTCTTCAGGGTTGAGCTGTGTGATAAAAAAGTGAGGCTTTCGAGTATTGCTTTGAGAATTGTTCTCGGAAGATACCTCGTTGTGGTGGTATACCTGGTAAATATGCAGCGTCTAACCGTTGAATTAACACCAGGTGGGTTGACTCAGCCTGTCATCCTTCCTTGTGCAAAATGAGTGTCAGGTGACTGGTAACGGGGGCACTGCATCAGCGGCACAGCCGTGCTCCCAGAAAACGATGCAGCCAAGCAGCCACACGTTACACACAAAATAAATAAATAAACTCGTTTGTAAACTCACACTTATAGTAGCATTATTTAATTATTGTGCTCAAAACTCTTACCATCGGTTTACCCTCAGCTTCCCATCCACTTCTGCGATAGCACTCACATCACCAGGGGGTGATATTTTGTATACACACATACATACATCACACCTATACATATACATACATGCCAGAGACTTGACAGAAGTGAATAGACATGATTTTTAAATTATTTATTTATTAACATTTGAAGTACATTTGATCCATTTAATACATACACGAGTATTTTGTCGACTTGCCATTTACAGATTTCAACGCTTTTACTCTTTCAGGCAGAGAACTAATGAGTTCTGAAATCTTGTGGGATTTCTGCCCAGCTTCACGCAAAGGTTAGCAATTCTGCCCATGATGTTGGTTTCCTGGACGATTTCCGCACAGCTCGGTCCAATATGGCCCAGAGTGTTCAATGGGATTCATCTCCAGAGACCACTTGGCCATGGAGTCACTTGATCCCATTTCTACCTGCCATTTCTTTGTTTTTTGCAGTGTGGCATGAGCAACATCTTCCATGAAGAGAGTGTTGTTTTTAATATCTGGCCAGTGGAGAAAACGGGAGAAGCTCATCCTCAAGGATAGAAATGTGTATCGTAGAGTTGATGTTGCCACACACTCCCACAAACTCTGACCGACCAGTGTCCAGTTGCTCCCCACACCATCACTGAAGAACCACCGTTGTTTATGAGTTGGCTGCAATCGGTTCAAAGAGAACTCTTGACTGGGAAGTCTCCAGACCCATACGCGTCCACCGTCAAAAAATTGAGTAAATTGGGACTCACCTGAAAAAAATGACAGCTTGCCAAAACTCCAAGGGTCTGGTGGCCATCTCGTCAGCCCACTTTTTTCTCCTTTGAATGTTGGCTGGTCTAAGAAGAGGTTTTCTCCGAGCTGCTCTCCCATTGCAGCCCAGTTGATGAGGTACCACACTGCAGTTCTTGAGCTAACTTGGACCTCCTCTGCAACATCTGCTGCCTTGCAACGGAGAGTTGTCTCAATGGACCGCTTGACAGCTCGAAGACACCTTTCCGAGGGCCCAGGTCGACCAGAACGGGAAGCTGTGGATTCCTTACCTTCGCTGGTGAATTGCACAATCACCGGATTGACCAAAGAAAGTGGAATGCCAACGTTCTGAGGTATCTGACGCTGGCTGACTACACCTTCCGATTGGCCAACAATTAGTGTGCTCTCTGGGTTCGATGCATAGTTGATTGTCGTACACGACCCAGGAACTCGTTTCTGCAAATAAATTGTCGAATATTAGTTCAAATCACTCAGTAAAAATTGCTTTATACAGATAAAAAGAATAAATTTAAGGTGTCTATTTACTTCTGCCATGTCTCTGAACCACATACACAATGGCTGCATTATAGTATGAAATGTGTTCTCTTACAAGGAAATTCAATGCAGAAGGAAGCTTAGGTAGGCCCATAAAAGCCAATGATTTTTACCAACTTATGGTTGCTTATAGGTACTGTATCCTCTAAATGCTAAGCATCAAAAACAAGGAAGCGCCACATACCATTTTAAAAATGCTGAGCCTCAAAATCAAGGAAGCGGCACGTACCATTTTTAAAATGCTTATAATCAAAAGGAAGGAAGCAGCAAGTATCATTTTTAAAATGCTAAGATTCAAAAGCAAGGAAGCAGCACGTACCATATTAAAAATGCTGAGAGTCAAAAGAAGCAACACATACCATTTTTAAAATGCTGGGAATCAAAAGCAAGGAAGCAGCACGTATCATTTTAAAAATGCCTTGATTCATAAACAAGGAAGTAGCATGTACCTTTTTTGAAAATGCAGAGATTCAAAAGAAGGAAGCAGCACGCACCATTTAAAAAATGCAGAGCGTCAAAAGCAAGGAAGCAGCACGTACCATTTTTAAAATGCTGAGCGTCAAAAGCAAGGAAGCAGCATGTACCATTTTTAAAATTCTGACATTCAAAAGCAAGGAAGCGGCACATATCATTTTTAAAATGCTGAGCGTCAAAAGCAAGGAAGCAGCACATACCATTTTTAAAATGTTGAGTCAAAAGTAAGCAGCATGCACCATTTTTAAAATGCTGAGAATTAAAAGCAAAGAAACAGCATGTACCTTTTTTAAATGCTGAGAGTCAAAAGTAAGCAGCATGCACCATTTTTAAAATGCTGAGAATTAAAAGCAAAGAAACAGCATGTACCATTTTTATAATGTTGAGAGTCAAAAGTAAGCAGCATGCACCATTTTTAATATGCTGAGAATTAAAAGCAAAGAAACAGCATGTACCTTTTTAAAAAATGCTGAGATTCAAAAGAAGGAAGCAGCACGTACCATTTGCTCATTTCAGTGCTCCAACACTGGTGCTCATTTCACAGACCTCAGAAGGATGACAGGCTGAGTCAACCTCACCTGGTGTTAATTCAGTGGCCAACAGGGCTCAAACTCAGGACCCTAAGATGCCAAGGCAGCCACCCTAACAACGAAACCAACACCAGGCTTAGAGGGGAGAGGAGATGGGAATTGTAAATGAGGCTTTTGGGGAGGTATGAATGCAAAAGTAGGAGAAGTGAGCAGGATGTCAGATATTTTTGTATGTACATGAAATGTAGACAGTCTTTTTATGCCAAGCTGATGTACTGTTGACCGATTTTGAGCCATGGCATCCTATAAAATGTGGGGAAATGGTTGAGAATATGACACGCTTAACTGTAACCAGAGGAGCAGAAGCAGTAAAATGTTCATACGAGATCTAACAACCGCACACAAGATAAAAAGCAGAGATTTGTACACAAAGCTTGAGGATTCGAAGGGCACAAGCAGAGAGGTGGACCTGGTTCTGCTTTTGATTTTCTTTCTGTTCAATAAATAGGATGTTCTTGTTTGATCATTGTCGTCCCTCGGAAAAACAAAACAACTAAGATTGAAACTGTTTAACCCGTCCGCTGCACAGTTTGAGATGGAGTTTTGCAATCATTTCTGGTGTATGTGTATGTGCATGCGTCTGTCCAGGCCATAACTTTTTTTCCCCATTTGAGCTTTTGTCATCAAATTTTCAACAAACCTTAAAGATGAGAATAGGGAGAAGACTAATTCTTGGGTCAAAATGTCAAAGGGCAAAGTCAGAGTAAGTACAAATATGCCTTATTAACCCATCCGCCACGCAGTCCGAAACGGCCGGGTATTGAACTTTTGTAATTGCTTCCGTGTTTCTTTATTTACCATTTGAGCTTCTGTCATCATACTTTAAACAAACTTTTATTATGAGAATATGAAGAACACTGCTTAATAAATTTTACTTAAAAAAAAAAAATAAAAACTTTCAAGAAGTTTGACCAAAGATGTTGCTAAACATAATTAGTGAAATTACAACACAAATAATTCGAGTACAAGGAGGACGTGGACGGGCTTTGTGTTTTAAGATGCTTTCTAGTTTATTCTGTGGTCAGATTGATGCTCCAAAATCTAAAGGAAGTGTAATGTGGCGTATTCCGTGTTGAGATAGAACAATCTATTGTAATTTCACGAATTATGTTTAGCAACATCCTTGGTCAAACTTGTTGAAAGTTTATTGTTTTGTACTTGTAATGGTATACTATTCTTGGAATGGCTTTGATAGAATGGCTTCCAATAAATACTTGGTAGTCTGTAAGCTTTGTACCAAAAAACAACAAACAAAACAAAACATTTTTATTTTTAAATAAAAAAGTTGGTCGGATAATGGAATTCTTCCATATGGATCTGTCATTGTTTTGTGCAAACCCAAATGTTCCATATCTTTTTTGACAGTTTAAATTCATAACTTTGTCGGACAACCTCTTGGCTTTCTTCCTTCCACCACGACTCCACAAACTTTATTGCTTTCTTTGCGGCTTAATCTTCTGACCTTTGTTGCACATGACCATACCAACCAGGTCTTCCCGTCCTAAATTCTCCTTCACTTCTGATTCTCATCCTGATGTACCATATTCTGTGAGAGTGCCGGTGCTGCCAAACCAATTTCTTACCAAGGGTAATACTGGGTGGTTTGCCATTGCTTTCCCAGCAGTTGTTAGGACAGTAATTTATAATTTATTCAGGGTGCCGGTGATGGCTTGCCTACTCTTCGCAAAGGATACCGTGGGATCTTTAACATCCACCAACTAATGCTGCAGACGGGATGCCCAGTTTGATGTCCATCCGAGGGACGGCACACCGATTGATGAATCTCTCTGCCTGTGAAACACCAGGATGGCATTTTATAGCTGGAATGACATTTTAACCCACGATAGCTCAGAGATGAGTGTGCATAATTCCTCTAGTCTAGGCTATCTTTCCACCCATGACAAATGTGAGATTCAAATTAGATGTTCTTAACACACCCCCTTTTACTTGGAAGACAGGAAAAGAGGATTTCACAAAATTTGTTTTCTGCACTATCTTGCCCCCGACCACATGCCTCTTGCAAACTAGATTTGTTGGCGAATTGGTTAGAGTGTCTGCGGTTCGGACGCCAGCTGAGTCATACCAAAGACAAAGACACTGCTTTATTGTTTGACCCTCACTATTTAAATTGAATAGAGCACAGACAAATAACCATCAGTTGGATATCAATGCATTGTCTGTAATGGGCCCGATGGCCTCCTCTTGCATTGAAGTTCCTTGTAAGTAACTCAAATTTTAACCTGAGTAATTAACCTGTAAGAAGGGATGCTTTGAGTACTTTCTATTGCATCCTAAGCCTGGTATTGGCTTAGCGGTTAAGGTGGCTGGCTTGGGACTTTAGGGTTCTGAGTTTGAGCCCCTGTTAACCGTTGAATTAACACCAGGTGGGGTTGACTCGGCCTGTCATCCTTCCTAGGTCGGTGAAATGAGTACCAGTGTACTGGGATGATAACCATTCAGGGTAACCTGCGTCAGAGTGGTGATCCGTCGAGGACTGTACTTCTTGCCAATGAAACTGCCTTGGCAGCCCTATGTGCCTTTAAGGCACGAAAGGAATTGTATTATTATATTATTATTACATCCTAATGTTTCCCTCTTTATGTTAATTTAGTATGGCAAACCAGCTAATTTCACTGTTACTTTATTTGTTTATTTTTGTTAATTATTTACATTTAACTGCATTTACCATGCACTTTAGTATCAACTTGTAAAACACTGGTGCCACGTGCAGGACAGGCCCCTCTCTCTGAAGGGTCATGAGTGAGACACCTGGCTTTTTATTAACTATCTTTGAGTGACAAGTTAATTATCTTGGGACCATTTTGTTTCTTCCAGAAACTTAGAATCCAAATCCTTAATACCTGGAGTCCGAAGAGCCTTTAATCAGATTTCAAGGAAAAACTTCTGGGGTGGTGGTTCATTGTCCAGAGTACTTGCTTCTGTATCAATTTCAAGTTACCATTCATTTCTAGGATGTTCCAAAGAATGTATTGGTCAAGCTGGCCATTGTAATTTGCATTGCAATGTTAGTGTGTGCGTGTGAAATTGGTGAACGAGCTAATGGAATGAATTTGTCTGCAGCTTGCAATGGAGCAAAGAGCTGGAACACATTG
>CM068953.1:175129456-175139632 GCA_035128595.1 Eptatretus atami | reverse complement strand
GGGGAAAGCTTCAGCCAAGGTAAAAAAAAACCCACAGAAAACAGTATCGGCTTTTTCTTTTAAAATGAAGTCAAACGACAATATTTTATTTCGCTTCGTACACGCTTGGCAAGCAATACATCTATCTACAATGGAGCGGATGCGGAAATGGCTGTATGTACAGTGCCTTCAGAAAGTATTCACATCCCTTGACTTTTGTCACATTTTGTTGTTACAGCCTGAATTTAAAATGAATTAAATAATGAATAAAAAATTGTCACCGATCTCCACAAAATACCCCACAATGACGAAGTGAAAACTTGTTTTGAGAATTTTTTACAAATCCATTAAAAATGAAAAGCTGAAATGTCTTGCATCAATTAGTATTCAACCCCCTGAGTCAATACTTTGTAGAAGCGCCTTTGGCAGTGATTACAGCTTCGAGTCTTCTTGGGTATGTGTGTATCGGCTTTACACATCTGGATTTGGGGATTTTCTCCCATTCTTCCTTGCAGATTTACTCAAGCTCTGTCAAGTTGGATGGGGAGTGTTGGTGAACAGCAATCTTCAAGTCTTACCACAGATTCTCAATGGGATTCAAGTCTGGGCCACTCAAGGACTTTCACGTTCTTGTTCTGAAGCCATTCCAGTGTTGCTTTCGCTGTATGCTTGGGGTCATCGTCCTGCTGGAATGTAATTCTTCGCTGCAGTCGAAGGTCTTTTGCACTCTGAAGCAGGTTCTCCTCAAGGATTTGCCTGTAATTTGGTTCCATTCATTGTTCCCTCTATCCTTACAAGTCTCCCAGTCCCTGCCGCTGAAAATCATCCCCATAGCATGATGCTGCCGCCACCATGCTTCACGGTAGGGATGGTGTGAGATTGGTGTTGAGCTGTGCTCGGTTTCCACCAGACGTAGTGCTTTGTATTCAGGCCAAAGAGTTCAATTTTCATCTCGTCAGACAACATAATCTTTTGCCTCGTGCTCTCAATCTTTCACGTGTCTTTTTGCAAACTCCAGGCGTGCTGTCATGTACCTTTTTTCTCAGGAATGGTTTCCGTCTGGCCACTCTCCCATCAAGCCGAGATTTGTGAAGTGGTGCAGAGATTGTTGTCCTTCTGGCATATTCTCCCATCTCAGCCAAGGAACTCTGTGGTTCTGGCCGATAAATGGATGATGCAGAGATCAATATAAAATGAGCAACACGGGTTTTAAATGAAACCGCCATGATGATAATTTACAATGACCTCCAACAGCTGTGGTTGTAGAGAGGGCTGCTGCTCAGAAATCTGACAAATCTGACTTTAGGGAACTAAGATAAGTTCATGAAGTAGCAATCTAGGTTCTAACTGCATATGTTGGACATTCTATAATTGATGGTAAACGTCTTGAATTATTATCACTTCATTCTCGCGACATGACAATTCTGGAAGAGAGAGGCTTCGATGATTTCACATCGGAAGCATTCACACTGAGAGTCTTTTGATCCACTTCCAGGGGGCTATTAGCATGAAGAGGCAAAGCAAAAATCAGGGGAATATAAGTGTCCTGGGTTTACATCCACCTTGTAGGCTAGTTCTTGTTTAAAAGGTAAAGCCCACACACGATGCGGCTTCAATGAGGAAAATGGCCATAATTGTGCTCCAGCCAGGTATAACGGACGGAAGCTTCACGAAGGTTGTCTCCAGATTTCATGCTATGGAGGGGATTTGATCCCGCACGGCATTTGTCAATGCATGGACGACAATCTCATGGCCGTTGATGAAGCAGAAGAGGAACCAACATACAGCTCTTCATCCAACAATGCAGAGTGGGACTCCGACTAATCGATTATCATTTCATTGAACTGTCGATAAACAGGTATCTGTACTGATGGTATTGGTTCCCATCATGTGCTGCCTTTTTGGCTGCTGGTTGCATCATTGGTTAGGGGCGCAGCTATGCCGCTGATGCAGTGCATATGATGCGCTGATGCAGACCAGTACAGGGTGAGTCAACCCCCTGGTGTTAATTCAGTGGTAAACGGGACTCAAACTCAGGACCCGAGGATCCCGTCACCACCCTAACCACTAAGCCAACACCAGGCTACATGGTATTGATGAAATAAGAAATATGAACAATGACAACACAGGAAGAATATCTAATGTTGATGTACCATACTCTTTACAGCGTGTTGTTGTTGCCGGAGCAGTTTCTTTTGCAAGGGTTATATTGGGTAGTTTGCCATTGCCTTCTCAGCATTGTTTGTCCATGCTCTAGGTCTAGACTATCTTTTTAAATGCTGTACATCAAGCAAGAAAGCAGCACGTTTTTAAGTCTTAGGTATGACTCTGCCAGGGTTTGAACCACCGACCTAGCACCCAGACTCGGAGCGGACACTCCATCTATTCCACCACCGTGTCTGGTAGAAGTATATGTAATAAGCATTTTAAATACCTTGCATTAAAACAGTTAAAGAATTAAAATTTTGACTTGTTCGGTATTAAACTATTTTTCATCGAAAGCGATGGCTATGATGTGTGAAGTGGGAAAGATGCTGATGTTGATAGATTTCAGCTTCCTTCGGTGTGTTCCGGTTTTCACCCAAAATGTGAGACGGACATGAACTTTAACCCCGTGCTGTGGGACTCTGGCCAGGACGGTGCCCACAAGAAATCGCCTTATGTAAACTCATTTGAAAGCCCTATCAGAAATTACCATTTAACGTAATAGCCCCAGACACGAGATAAACTCCCACTAGCTCTTGCTCCATATGGTAATATGTTCCTTGTGTACCTGTAGGCACAGAACCTCACCTGTGCTGTTACAAGTGCGGCTCGGCTCATGGCAAGCAATCACACCTTGTACATCCTGAAGGATCCCTCTGCTTATGGGTGAGCAGACCAAGCTCGGGGGGAGAGGGAGTGGTGGGAAGGGGAGGCAAACAATGTGCAGTTTGTGGATTTTTATCAGTCTAGACCAACGTGATACAATTGTCCTATTTTTATTATAACTGTGATATCTCATTTGGTTTAACCGATGGGAAGGGATTTATTGTTGGTCGTTATTTGCAGAAAAAGGATCATTGTTCTGCAAGATACCCTTTTTGAACTTCGACTCGTGCGTCCAGATTATTGCATGATGATGATGTTGGTTAGTTTTATTATTCCAACGGTTTAAGGTTTTCTTCGGAGGATGGCAACCACATCGGGGTGGAGGGACAAAATAGGAGATCTGGAGGAAGAAAGGACAACGGGGAGAATGAGAGGAGGTGAACAAGCTGCATCCAGGTGCAAATTCTCAATCACAGAAGGGGAAGGGGAAGCATGGGGAATAGAAGAATAAAGCAAAACAAAACTGAGGGTGAATGAGCAGGGAGCGGGGGGGGAGGGGTGCGAGGTGGGAGGACATGGAAAAAGATAGTGTTGAAGAGGATGAGTAAAGGTAGAAAATATCATGGGTATGGATGGGGAATGACCTGAAATGGTCGTGAACAGCTGTCTTGACGTCCTGAAAGGGAGAATGAGATTCAACTGGCTGAGGAAGTTGGTTCCACCGGCAAGAGAAATGAGGAACAAATGAGTGGTGAGCAATGAGTCTGGATTTTGGGAGTTTCACCAGAAGGAGCTTATTTGCAGACCATGGGTGCAGGACCAGAAAGAGGGCAGTAGAAGACAGGGAGACCACGGACCTTTTTGCAATGTGAAAGTGATGGGCCCAGAGACACAAGTTCATCGTGGGAGATTCCAATGATCTTGAAGGCCTTGGTTTTCGCGGTGTCAAGCTGAGAAACGTGTGACGTAGGGGTGCCAGCCCAGAAGGGAGAGCAGTACTCCATCAAACGCTTCCAGAATGCCTTTTCATCGATTCATCTCCAATGGAGATAAACCCAAAATGAGATACCTGGCTGAAGAGCATGCTACCAACTGAGATATTCTGTTCGTAATTTAATCACCAAGACCATCATTATTAGTCCCCGACCGGTCTCACCGGAGGGGACAACAGGTTTGCTCTCCGTCCGTCCCACCTGTGGTTTTTCAGACTTTTCCCCAATACCCTTTAACATATTGAACTGAAACTTGGTACATGGCTTTACTATGATAAGTTACAGAACAAGTTCAGGTTTCAGGGTGTTTCATCAATTTTTCACGGAGTTATGCCCTTTTTGGACTTAGAAAATATCACATCGGAAAGGGTCACGTATTGCAAAGCAATTCTCGCTCTTGTTCATTCTGGCTTAGTTTGTGTAGGCATTTTAAAGCTAAGCTACCACTACCAACTACCTTTTTACACATTTGCTTTTAATTGTTGATATTTACCTTTTCAGGGGCAAAGGAAGTGTCATTGGCTTTTTGAAAGTCGGAAGAAAAGCGTTATTTATTTTGGTGAGTGTGCTGTGAATGGAGGGTATTTCATCCTGACATCGGGGAATGAGAGTTAAAAAAAATTGTTCATCATCAGTCAATGGGTTTTTTTATGTTGTTTATGTAGTGTCGGAGAACTTGATGTGGTGCTGGAAATCACAGCAGTTCTCAGATCTGTCGTTTCCAATAATTGTGCGTTTACCTGCATGGACAGGATGAGCTGGGGAATCACAAGGAGTTGGAGCCGCTGTGTGTTCTGGATTTGTACGTGCACGAGTCCCAGCAGAGGCGGGGTCATGGACGGCGACTCTTCCAGCACATGCTGCAGGTGTCAAAGATGTCGTGACAGCTGAGCAGGCTGACTTTAACCTGTGATGTTGTTCAATTTTGTTGGTGGCATTCCCAAACCACCCCACATCGTTTTCAAATCAACTTTTTCGTTTTGACACACATTTGTCTTTATGAAATGGGTCTACTTTGATGCTCTTCTTTTTCTATGATGCAAAGCAAAATGTGAAAAAGTGATTATTCTGTTGTTTGTTTGTTTTTATGGTTCCGTTGATGAACGGAGGCATTATGTTTTCGGGTTGTCCGTACGCATGTAGCAAGCACTACGTCTGGTCCGTATGCATCCGTGCTAATTTTCTATTTTCTCTGCAACTGCTTATCCGATTGACACATTTTTTACTATTGGTGTGCCTACTCATGTAGGTTTTAATGATATTTATGACATAAGTCATGTAGTTTGGCAGCCATGTTAAAAAGGAAAAACTTTGGACCTCTGTATCTCCGAAACTGCTCCATGGAAAAAAATTGAAACTTAGCACGTGTCAAGTACTCCCCATTAATCCATGACCTGGGGGGTCCCCGTGTGCAAGTGATGTGCCCTAAGTTTCTCTTCATTTCTTAAAACTAGGCACCTAGGCACATCGGAAAAATGAGGGTGGACATTCTGAATCCTGGCACTAACTCCACAATTGACGTTGAAATTTGGTCCTGAGCGCCAAATCTGAGGCTGTAATTTGGGGGTAAGGGAAACATAAAAGCTGATTTCTCCGGCAATATTGAAGATATCACAACAAATTACCAATCAAAATGTTTGTTTTTAATTGCTCTTTCAGATCCAATACAGTAATTTGACAATTTTTGGCTAATTGGGTCACCAGAGGTCAAAGGTCACGAAAAATGACCTATGCTTAAAATTTGACCTTGGCTACAGAAAATGCCATTTGAAGCTATGTGGATCAATTTTTTGGAATAAATTGGCAGATTCTGATAGCCAAGGGACTCAGCATCAAAATGATATGCATATATTGTGTATTAACCCTTTAGGACCATGATGATATAAATGGTATGTAACACTATTTTCGATAGTGACAATTTTCATGATTTTCATAGCCTGTAAATATAGGATGCAGTCAGGTAATACCTGCATGTACATGTACATCAATGAAAAAGGTTATAGGGCTCACACATGCACTTTTCATTTATTTTCAGATTATCCCTCAGGGCTTGAAATGCAAGGCCAAGGTGTACAATCCAGTGAAACGTTCAAGTTCTGGGACACATTCATCAATTTTGCTTCAAATGTGGAGAACTTGATCAGAAGCGACCGTGAGGCCAATTGGGAGCTACATCTGCAGGCAGTGCAGGCATTGCTACCAATGTTTGCTGCGTTTGACTCTACCAACTATTTGAGATGGTCCAGCTTGTATCTAGAGGACATGAGAAAACTCCCTGAAAACTACCCACAAGTTCACCAAGCATTCAAAGATGGGGAATTTGCAATGAAGCGATCGGTTGGTAATTCAAAGCTGTTGGGGCAGACATGGCCTGGAGCAAACTATCAATAGGTCAAAGAAGAGTAGCTCAGGGATAATTGGTAGCACACAGAAGAAACAGTATGTAGCAATGTGGGACATCATCTATCATGAAATGTTAGGTGTTAGTAATCTCCATCGTGATCTGAGTGGAGTGAGACAGCTACTATCAGCAGGATGTCAACTCTTCCTTCAGCAAATCAGAGACTGAATTTGGGAAAAGAACATCCAAGCTATTCTCACTGTGATCGAGAACAAGGAGAACCCTTTCAGAACTGACGTTCCTGAACCCAAGCTCCACAACATCATGGCCCAGGAAGTTATGACGGACGTGATTCGTGACCAGTTGCTCCATGTGGAAACAACAGGGACAGAACGCTATGAAAAGTTCCGGCAAGAACGGCTGGTTGAGAAGTCTGTCAGGTTCTTCAAAACCATTCACCGAATGAACCTGAAGACTTTTTCAAGCATTCATGAGAAATCGGTGGCAAGGAAAGGTGGCAAGGTTTCCCAAAAAACAAAGCCTGAAGATAACTCAAGAATCGAGTGGCGGAAATTTCAAGGGCACGGGGCAGTCTATGAGAGAGTTAATAGAGTATGATTTGTCAGCTTCTTACTATCTATTTGATGAAGAAGGTCTGATGTTCAAGTCGATCAAGAGTGGATTGATGAATGAACTGGAAAGTAATCTAAAGGATGAAGACCAAAAGGAGCCGAATTTCACCGAACCCTCAGTAAGAACAGCCTACATTGTAGATGCCATGGCAAATGTCAGGAAGATCAGTCCAAAAGAACACAACACCTTTGGAGAATACTGCAGTGCCATTCTGGACTATGTTTCCAATTCATCAAAGCATGCCCAGAGAATTGATTTAGTCTTTGACTCATATATAGATCTGTCAGTAAAGGACTCTGAAAGAAAGAGGTGGGAAGGACATCAGCCCATTGAATTGAATCTAGTCAGCGAGGATACCCCTTTGCCAGTGGAGATGGATAGATTCTGGCCAAGCAATGAGAACAAGCACAAGCTTCAACTCTTGCTTGCCCAGCAAGCCATATCAAGGGCAAAGGGAAAACCAACTGATCAGGAGATAGTAGTGAGCGGGTTTTCTGATGAACCTTGCATGTCTTGCTGTTCTGGCTCTTCTGATGAGGTTTCTGAGCTCTGCCTTGACATTGAAGAGGCTGACAGTCGCATCATACCTCATGCACTGCATGCTGTAAAGCATGGAGTAGAGAGAATAGTTGTGCTTTCGGCAGACACTGATATCTTCGTCCTCCTTCTGTACTATTGGCAAACTTTCCAAGTCCAAGGTTTACTTGAGTTATGGATGAAAGCCGGTGTCCGTGATTCGACAAGACACATTCCCATTCATTTGCTGGCCTCGCGCATAGGTCTTGATCTTTGCAAGGTGCTTCCTGCAGTTCACACCCTGACAGGATGTGACTACACTAGTAAAGTTGGCACCAAACCTGCAGCAATCAAAGCCAATCCTTTGGTTTTGGAACACTTTGGGATCAGCAGAAATGGGCCAACTGAGGAGATATGGTAAAGGCGGAAAGCTATCTGGTCCAAGTGATGAAAAAGGGGACAACGCTAACCAGTATGGACAGCCTCCGTGACCAGCAATACCATCATAGCAAGGGCTATCCCTGCACGAGTTGCCCCCTACTAGTCACGCCATTCAGTATCATATCAAAAGGGCATATTATGCCACACATGAGATGACGAATATTCTCAGTCTCAATGAAGACCCACTCAATCCTCTCTCCTATGGCTTTGAGGAAGATGATGAAACGCTAGTGCGGTTAGAGGTGTCAGGCCAATACCAGAGGAATTCGCTATCCATTGTAATTGTGGCAAATGTGCGACTGAAAGATGGTGTTCTTGTCGCCAAAAGAAATTGCCCTGTTGCACATTTTGCAAGTGTCACGTTACATATGGTGAAATATGTTGCAAAAATCCAATTGGGTTCATGTAATTCTTAGATTGTAATATTTTTGACCATTTTTGGACTGATTTCAGAAATATCTCAGTGTTTTGGCGAAGCACACTCTATTCTAAATTTAGGACTTGATTTACCATGTTTGCATGAGGTAACTGTGAAGTCACTCAAGGTAGAATGTCCAAAAAAGTTCAGATGCAATGTTACCAATTTGCGGCATTAGAAAACGCATTTTGAAGTAACAGTCATTTTCCGTTTGTTTTTACTGAGATTGTATATGGTTAATTCATAATATATGCATATCATTTTGATGCTGAGTCCCTTGGCTATCAGAAATCTGCCAATTTATTCCAAAAAAATTGATCCACGTAGCTTCAAATGGCATTTTCTGTAGCCAAGGTCAAATTTTAAGCATAGGTCATTTTTCGTGACCTTTTGACCTCTGGTGACCTAATTAGCCAAAAATTGTCAAATTACTGTATTGGATCTGAAAGAGCAATTAAAAACAAACATTTTGATTGGTAATTTGTTGTGATATCTTCAATATTGCTGGAGAAATCAGCTTTTATGTTTCCCCGACCCCCAAATTACAGCCTCAGATTTGGCGCTCAGGACCAAATTTCAAACGTCAATTGTGGAGTTAGTGCCAGGATTCAGAATGTCCACCCTCATTTTTCCGATGTGCCTAGGTGCCTAGTTTGAAGAAATGAAGAGAAACTTAGGGCACATCACTTGCACACGGGGACCCCCCAGGCAATAGACT
This sequence comes from Eptatretus atami, assembly GCA_035128595.1. NCBI lineage: Eukaryota > Metazoa > Chordata > Myxini > Myxiniformes > Myxinidae > Eptatretus > Eptatretus atami. The sequence goes on along the minus strand of CM068953.1, from coordinate 175,130,783 downwards.
ACATGGGAAACAAGTGTGATTTTTTTTGATGTCATACGTGGTTTCGTTATGATGTCATAATTGCATATATCAAGCGGTTTATCCGATCAGTATGAAAATTTGAGGATCATCGAGGGCTAATTGTTTGGGAGGGGGGGGGGAGTTTACAAGGATATTATGCACAGGAGGAGACCGTTTGGCCCATCATGCCTGCGCCACACCAATACCAGATTTAATAAATCCGTCAATACCCCTTACCTTTGTGTGCAGCCTTTTGGCTGCTACATTGGTCCTCATTTTGCCGACCTCGGAAGGATGACAGGCTGAGTCAATCCCCTGGTGTTAATTCAGCAGCAACGGGGCTTGAACTCAGGATCCTAGGATCCCAAGTCACCACCCTAACCGCTAAGCCAACACCAGGCTCCAAAGTTGATGCCAACCAGAGTTGATGATGTCATCGGTCACGTGATTTGGCAGCTATGATTTTTTGAAGAATAAACTTTAAAATTATTCTTCTCCAGAACGGCTTGACAGATCGAGGGGAACTTCACCCACATGTTCCCCAAGCCTTCGGGATATCAGGGTGTTCATGAATAATTAATAGGTCACATGGTCTGGCAGCCATTGTTCGATTGAACGAAAATCTTAAATAAAAATTTTTTTTTTATCTTGAACCGCTTCATCAATCGACGTGAAACGTCACAATTATGATCTCGTGGTGATGGGGAATATACGTTTTAAATTTGAACCTGATTATTTAATATTTTGAAGCCAGAATTATTTAATATTTTGAATCTGGGTTGAAGGATTTAAATCAAACTTGGTACAAGTATTATATGTATAATGATGTAATAATGTGGGCAGAGGCATATCTGGCGACTTTGAAGAGTGTCCTTCTAGTTCCTTTTAAAAATCCCAAAGTTTTTTTTTGACCTTTTGCACCAACTCATTCCATCCATCAGGCGCAGAGTGTGTTGCCAAAGCATCTCGCTATTGATCGCCCTTCAAGCAAGTTTCTTTCATTTCTTTGGCAGCACTACGACCTCCACAAAACCATCCCTCAGGTAAGTCATAAAGCAAGGTGCAGGAAAGCTGTACAAGGTGCATTGAATAAGGGGTAGTGTCAGAATTTGATGTTGCACTGTATACTGCAATTGCAACGTTGTGTGCTTGTGGAGGTACAGTGTACTGTACTTCTTTACAGTGTGTGGTGCACTTGTGGGGTACGATTTAGAGTGTTCACTTTCAGGAGGTGGTGTTCGTAAGCCTGCTGAGTGTTCATAAATGCACCATGTTCTCACCTCTTCTGCCCTCAGACAAACAATTTTGTCGTGTTTGAAGGTTTTTT
>CM068953.1:175098321-175111237 GCA_035128595.1 Eptatretus atami | reverse complement strand
TCACTTAAGCAGGTTTACTTAAGGACACGGCGCCACACACATACACATAAGCCCAAAAGAAAATAAAGAAAGGAAGGAAAAATGTGACCAGGTGGTGGATCCTCGAGCTCGAGTCCTCCTCGATCCGACACAGAGAGGCCGACTCGCACACGATCCTGAGTGACTTCGCCACAGACCACTGACCCCCTCAAAGTGCCTTCGATCCAGAGAGCCCAGAGCGATCCAGCTAGCACGATCCAGCGAGCGAGCCTCGAGGCCTTAGCGTCCGCACACACACAGCGCTCAAGACCTTCTCTTCAGCACTCGCGTTTCTGCCACCTCCAGAGACTCTCCTACAACGGCGCCAAGAGCGACCACTGCGCGACTACGTCACGAACTCCCCACTCTTCTTCTCCGCGCTCTCGTTCCTCCGCTTTACCACACCCTGCCCCTTCTCAACCTCCCACCCTTCCTTACAGAACATGGGGAAACTTCCAGAAGGAAGCGTTTTCCCGCCAAATTAGGGACGCGCGCCGCCGCGGTAGTTGTCTTTGTTCTTCTCTTTTGTCCCTCAACAGGGTGAAATCCACCGCGGAGACGCCATTCGTTCGGGGAGGGGGACGGGGGCCGCCTGCTTTACCTAAGACGAAGGCCAGGCCTCTGGCAACCGTGTGCCGAGGTAGAAAACGCGGTGGTGGTTGAAGCAGCATGGTTGTTGTGGTTGAGGTGATCGTGGTTGTTGTAATGGTGGCGTGGTTGGCATTGTGTCGTGTTGGTCGTTGAGGGTGGTGTGGTTGGGCGCTTGTGGTTAAGGTGGTTGTGTGAATGCGGTGGTGGAGAAGGTGTTGGTGTGGCGGTGGTTGTTGTGAAGCGGTTGATGAGAGCGATGTTGGTGGTGGAGGTGGTGAAGGGTTGGTCAAAATAACGATAGCAAAAGAAAAACGGCTAACTGAAGATTCACAGCCCTGCACACGAATAAATTGCCCGTTAAACAACGGTGGGGAAATCTATCTGAACACAACTTACGGCATAACTGATCTAAGGACCTATATGGTGCTCTGCGAATTTCCACAGCCATAACAATATCATGGATGTGAAACTGGGCGTCCTGTTTGCTGGCATGAGTGGGTGGACGTTAAAGATCCCACGGTGTCCTTCGTGAAGAGTAGGCGAGCTATCGCCGGCACCATGGTCAAATTATAAATTCCTGCCATAATTTTAGTCGAACGTCTGCCTGACTAGCCGGTTCGTGAATGACTTTGGTGAAGGGAATAACCCCCGGCCAACCACACAATAATGTGGGAATAATTGCAGCCGTTAAAGAAGAAGAAGAAGAAGAAGAAGAAGTAAAATACCAATGTTCAAATCACCAGATTAGAATCATCATCATTGCATGTATAAACCAAAACAATTCCAATTTTAAGCTTAACCTGAGCATCAATTCAATCGATGTCCAAAACACAACTTTCAAAATGAGGAATGAATGCCAAATGAGGCCTTTTGCGCGTGCGCTGTGTGTGAGATTACAGTGACTCGCTTGTGCTCACCGGGAACTTTTAACCTGCCATTGCTAGCGCGAAATCTGTGAGTCAAATGGTTTTTTTAAAACACAATTTTCAGGATTTATACGAATAATTGGCAATTTCACAATGGTTCACCATAATTGTTCTCCTCTCGAATGCAAATCAGACTCGGCGAAATACAGAAATACGAGAAATATCCGTGGATGAAAGGAATCGGGTTCGTACCACTATCTGTTCATACAATTAGCTAGCAGCGTCAGTGGTTATAACACACACCACACACCACACACACACACACACACACACACACACACACAAACTTCTACTTTCACCAATAGATGCAAAAATCTGGCATAATTTCTCTTGTCGGCCCAGGATAAAAAAATAAATTTATATTTATGACAGCACCCCCCGCCCTCCTCCCAAACATGATTAATCGTAAATATTATTATTTTAAACTTGTGCAGCGACAAACCGCAGATATGACCTTACCATCGGTGTTAAGAAGCAACCAAACCAGGTACGGTGTCTCCCTCTGGGAAATCTACCTGAATATTGGGAAAGACGCCATCGTCTTTCCGATTGCAGACTCGCAATCTATCACCAAGCCTGTCATGTTCACGCAAGGTAATCCTGCAAGGTTCAAAGCCCACTTACTGGCAACAGTGGTCAAAGGTTTAGGTAGAATGCGCCAGTCGACGAACCTTCGGGCCTTGCACCAATCCACGCAGCCTCGGGAGTTTGCAATACTGGAAGCTGCAAGCTATCGGCTTTTTGGGTGAGTTAAGAAAGTTCTCCAACTCTTTCCTTGTGCAGAGGCAAACCCCTTTCTCACAGGTACATTTCCAAGTATTTTTGGTAACAGTCCTCATCTCGCACATATGATATACATTCGGCTGCCCTGATGACCGCCGTTGCTGGGGGTTTCTGCGTATACACTATACTCACCATGCATTCTGTGGTGAATTTTGTCGTTTTGAAAGTCACATATTAAGGAGGAAATTTTTCAAAAAAAATTCTCCCTTCAAGAAATGTTTCAGAAGCAAAAACATTATTTTATTCCAATAGCATCAGGAAATTCACTCACACATAGAAATGGATAAATATCTGGAACTAGCATCGAAATTGATTTCAATTCCAGGATGGTTAACCATAACTGATAATTCCTGGATGCAAATTCGACTCACAAAAATATGGGAAATCTGAGAAATATCCATGGATGGATGAGGTGTTGCGTTCCTACCGTTTCCTGTCAATACCAACAAGCAGCTGCAGCAGATAAGGAGAGTACGACGATGGCCCGACTGGCGGCCTCCCCACAACTTGGGGGTGTGCACCCGTCACTCGTCAGGAACGGAAGTGGGAAGAAAACGCCGCCTTGGAAGCACCAAAATCCTGAACTATTCCCACGGATTGATTGGAGTCTCGGAGATAAACCACCACAAGTTAAACGTGCTCCAAATAAACTTCAAGCCAGCAAAGCAAAAGCGCAAATATCCGGTCAACTCGCCGAAGAACGAGTGAACGTTCACAATGCTTCGCTGCCAGCTGAGTCAACGCCAACGGCGGATCGCCATCATGCTACGCCGACGGGGAGGGATCGCTCTATTTCCATGAATTGCCAGGGACTGCAGTGGATTTGGAGCAGCCCACAAATCCTCAGCGGTTAGAAAATTATCCACATTCTTTTTCTCACTCGATGGAGTAACTTTCCTTTCTATGGTGGTGGTCGTATGGCAGCTTAGCTGCTGGGGTAGCTATCAATTCTTGAAGCGCAACTGTGTCGCTGATGCAGTGCCCCTCTACCAGTGCACACACTGGAACTGGTACTCATTTTGCCGACCTCAGAAGGATGACAGGCTGAGTCAACCCCTGGTGTATTAATTCAGCGGCCGACGGGGCTTGAACTCAGGACCCTTGGATCCCAAGCCTCCACCCTAACCAGAGCCAACACCAGGCTTCCTTTCTATAATTAATATAGGCTGATTGTACTTCTGATTTTTTTTTTTTTGATACAAGAGCTGACGTAGTGAATCACTCAAGGGCTTGTTCCCATCGTGTGCTGCCTTTTTGGCTGCTGGTTGCATCATTGGTTAGGGGCGTGGCTATGCCGCTGATGCAGTGCCCTATTACCAGTATACTGGTGCTCATTCCGCCGACCTCAGAAGGATGGACAGGCTGAGTCAACCCCCTGGTGTTAATTCAGTGGCCAACAGGGCTCGAACTCAGGACCCTAGGATCTCAAGCCACCACCCTAACCGCTAAGCCAACACCAGGCTTGCACTCAAGGGCTTGTGAAGGTTACTTTTACCCTGCGTGCGTAGCGCAAAACGGGGTTCAGCAATAGGTTCAGTCTGTCTGTCTGTCTGTCTGTCTGTCTACATATGTCAGTCAATGATGGAGGAACTACTTAATTTCAACTGAATTTTATTTTTTGAACACTAGAACACGAATCGGAACACGAACCTGCAGTTTAGCAGGACTTTGGCTCTGAATTTGGCAAATTGTACAGCGCCTTGTCCCAAGCACGCGTGTGCGGAGAGGAGTAAGGTTTTACTCTGTCTGCCTGTCTGGCAGCAAACAAAATTGATAAAATCATTCCAAGCAGGAAACCTACTGTTTCTAGAGCCATCACAAAGGAAACAAACAACAGGCATGAATAACTATTTGGCATGTTAAATAGGGTGGTGTAAAAGACTGTGCTCAACGGTCGGAAAGCAGAAAAAATGGATCGTTTTGCTTTTTCTACTATCTTTTTTAACTTTTACTTTATTTCAACTGAATTATATACTTGAACACTGAAGAACACAAATCTGCTTGTTCGCACTTCCAAAAACCTTAGCAGTACTTGGCCAAAATATTACGTCGTTCAAGCAAATTTGTCTCGGTCTCGGTCTCGGTCTCGGTCTCGGTCTCGGTCTCGGTCTCGATCTCGGTCTCTCTCTCTCTCTCTCTCTCTCTCTGGGTGGTGGAATATCAAGATTCAGACAAAATTGCTGCTTGTCATCGGAAACGTGCTCATGCTTGGAAATGCAAAGCAAGAGTTGAAAAGGCTCTTCCCATGTCATTTTTCTCAAGGTTGCACGGGGTAAGGTGTTCTGTGAACTCTCTAATTTCCTTTTCTTTTTTCTTTCTTTTCAACAGTTCTAAGCTACGTTCTTATGGGGCCTGCACTATAATTCTGGCACAATACATATGATGCGTTTTCGAGCTCGGTGAGCCCGAGCTAAAGAAATCGATGATAAATCACGGCGTTGAAGAAAGATCTTGAAGACGAATTCACACAAAACATTTGATACATATTGGCCTACGTATTGATCAGCAACTCTTACGCACCATATATTATGCCCCAATCGCTATTGTTACTGAGGGTTTCTGCGCACGCATGGCGATGCATAATGCGGCGATCACCTTATTTTGAAAGGCCCGAATTAACAAACAGCGTAAATGAGTCTGAATCCAGGCATTCCTAACGGAAAAGCAGATTATGACTACTATGCGAAAGTGGTTACATGACCTTGACCAATATCTGACATCAAACTGCACAGCAAGATTTGTGACATCACCATTTTGTCTCTTGGGTGAAGTTTCCTTACCTTATCCGCGTCGTTCTGCTGGACATGCAGTGGAACCTTGGAACTGTACTCGGGACCTGAACGACGCTGGATAAGGCGCTCCAGAGTCTTTACCACTTGATCCCTCTGCGGTACCAGCTTGGCTATCTCCTTGGTGAAATCCAAAACACCCTGCAACAGTACCAGGACAGCAGGAGTTTGATTATATGAGGCAGACCCCACTATTACTATTAACGGTCCAAATTATTCGCACCTTTTTGTAGCATCAGCCGAGGAAAGTTTTGGGCCCAAATGTTTCACTTTCTGGCTGGCTAGGTCTAGCGTTCAGCTGAAGGTGTCAGGAGTTTGTAATTTGTTCAGGGTGCCGGCGATAACTCGCCTTCCCTTCAAGAATGACGCTGAGATATTTAACTTCCACCTACAAGCACTGCTCACAGACGGGTCCTCCAGCTTAATTTCCATCGAAGGAATGGCACACTTTGTAAGGTAATGCCCTGCCTGCGAAGTACAAATTCAACAGATTATCGTGTGGTCGGGAATGAAGCCCAGATTGAACAACTCAAAGGTAAGTGTGCTAATTCTGCATCATCCTGTGGGACTGCCACCCCTTCCCCTCCCAACCTTCCCACTGACCTTGTTCCCCACCCCTCCAGCTATGGCACACAATTGTACACAAAAAGGAGAACTTTTGGCAAACAAACAGTAAAACTAGAGATAAAATTTATTATTATGTAAGAGTATGACTGGTCACCTGTCATTTATAGAAGATGAGATTTTTGATGCATGTAATGCTCACTGAACTTTGAGAAACTAACTTTTTCAAGCCAGGATACTATCAATAATTATACATTAATAATTAATATCGACAAAACCGAAAGAGATATGAACAAACAGGCCTTGTGATATTTTCATAAAATAAACACTATTATTGTTAGAATCCTATATAACTCGAGCTAGTCACTTTTCATGTTTTTAATTTTTTTTGCTGAAAAGACAAAAACAATGAGCATTTTTACAGTAATAATACGGATAATAATAATAATAATATACTTTGCAAATAACAATCGTTAAAAAATGCTCCTCACATGCTCCAATCACGGCAGCACTGCTTCAAGTTAAGAACACCATTGTAACAATGTTGTTTGGACACACACCTTGAGGAGACCATGATGAGGAGGCCATTGTCCTCCAGGAGAGGAGGCCATTATGCCAGTGGAACAAACTATATATGTTTCTCAAGTCCAACGGCCTCATCTCAGATCATCAATTTGGATTCAGACCAGGCCAGTCTACCTTGGACATGGTTCTCCTACTCTCCTAACAACGAATGGAGGCCCTCAATATCAGACGTGAGATCAGTGCCGTCTCTCTGGCATAACCATATCTCGAGCTTTCAATACAGTCTGGCATCCCACCTTGTTCTCCAAACTCTCTGCCTATGGCATCCAAGGCCAACTCCACTGACTTCCTCCACTCTCGTAGCCAACATGTGGCTCTCAATGGCATCCTCTCCTCTCCCTGTGAAGACTGGAGTGCCCTAAGGCAGTGTGTTCTGGACCCCATCCTATTTCTGATCTTCATCAACGATCTCTCTGACTCTCTGGAAAATCCTCTTTATCTATTTTCTGATACCTCCACCCTTTGCCGTGAAATCTCTCATTCATCAGCTAGACAGGCAGCAGGCTCTTCCCTCTCTTTAGACATTGATAAAATCACAGGTTGGTCAAACACTAGGAATATGTCTTTCAATCCTGACATCTCTATATATCTCTCCCTCTGTCTGTCTGTCTGTCTGTCTGTCTGTCTGTCTGTCTGTCTGTCTCTCTCTCTCTCTCTGAAAAGACTAACTGACAATCCCTCCTATCTACTTTCTTAACAATCCTATTGGGGAAATTCAGTCATTCAAACTCCTGCGTCTCACTATCAGCTATGATCTTTCTTGGGCAAACCACATTTCTAAGTTGCCCTCCAAAGCCAGCCGCCGACTGGGCATCCTCCGTCGTACAAAGTCCTTCCTTGGCATACCTGAACTCAAACCCACCTACAAGGCTTCCATCTGCAGCTTGATGGAGAATCACGCTGTTATTTCATCATGTCGAGGAGAAGCCAGCCAGCGAGACCCTCCATCTCCACCGTGTACCTCACCCAACCATCTGCTCTCCAATCATGCCCTCCTTACTCACGTCACACCGACCAATCCCAAGTCTTGGGGCGTGGCCTGCCGGTTGTTGTTGTTGTTAAAGCGTCATTCCTCTTTATAGCCAGCTTTGTAAATGCAAAAGCATAGAAAAAGGTCACAGGGGGCAATCACATACAGGGAGAAATTAGCCTTAAACCTTACCTGATTAACACAGCACCGCCCCCCGTGTGGCGACACGTAACGATCTTTAGCCGACAGTTTTCCTGACTTAATTTACATTGAGATGTCTCCTGCTTGTCCACGGATCATGCTACTCTGTACAATCCTACCTTTACTACGAAATTCCTCCATCTATCCGACAAACGTAACAATACTTTCATCTTTAAATAAAGGGTGCCGAGAACAAAGTTGTCATTGATGGATTCATTAGCGTTATATAAGGGCACTGGAAACACACCTCCCCCCTGTAACATTCTGCAACGCTTCAACATACATCCCCCCACCTCCTGTTAACACCTCCACCCCCCACCTTAACGCTCAGACATACATGCCCACCCCTCTGTAACACTCTGCAATGCTTGTACATACACCGCAACCCCCCTTAACACCTGGACACACACCTACACCCCTCTTAACGCTTGGACATATACCCCCACCCCCTGTAATGCTTGGATACACACCTCCACCCCCCCCCCCACCCCTTAAGCTGGACATACACTTCCACGCCCCCCTTAATGCTTGGACATATACCCCCCCAACCCCCTGTAGCACTCCGTAATGCTTGGACATACACCCCACACCCCCCATGCGTTATGTAATTTTTGAATAGCCACTTTTCCGCCGCAGCTGTTCCATCCATTTCCTTCTCCATTCAATTAGAACCATCTCTAATCTTCATGGGCATTGTGTCGGCTTTTAATCGCTTCAATCCACTCATCCCATACTGGGAATATAGCCCGGTGTCGTGGGAATTATCTTCAAAATGGACACTGCAAATGACGCTTGAAGCAGTTGGGCCATGCCACTTTCCTCCGGTCAGTTTTACCTTGGCTGTCCAAATTTTCCTTACAGCTCGATATTTTGGGAAAACATACACACACGAACACCATCTTTGGTTGTATTGCTACAACCAGCAACAGTGCATCTAGATGGCATTCTCAGTACTTTTTCAGAGTTCAGAGCATATGTACCCCGCACGTAAACACAAGTCCCGCAGCAAAAGTATCCTCAGGATGACGTGGTGGGTCATGTGATATATAACGTAATCACATCGCCTTTCTGGGGTGGCGGGCCATTCGAGTGCGTACAAGGACACCAAAAAAACATTAAAATCTTAGTTTCAAGATTAAACCAAACAGGAATTTTTGATTCTCTGTAACTTTAAGGTCGTCAATGACCCGGCTGGGTTTTAGTAACAATCTAATACTGACGTGGCAATTTTCCTCAGACTAGCCTGACTTCCGGAATCCTGAATGAGAATCCAAAACATTAAAACTGCTGCTTTCAGCTGGATTTGAATCCACAACCTCCATGATCCCAACCAGCATCCTCACTAACAGGCCACAACGAAGGCCACAATGACAAAAGCTAAGCACCATCATGCTTCTACCCCAAATGACCCCATTCCTACGTACTCCCTTTTTCTTTTCGGGTTGTTGTGATTTTCCCCCTCTCCCTCACCTCTTCCTTCGTTTGTTGTCGGTCGATTTGTTCGTTTTCCGTTTCATTCCCCACTTTCCCCTTCACCTTCTCACCGTGTTTAATTTCACTCGTGTACAGCTCGTTCACCCCCATGTATCCTTCACCCCCTTCCTTTGATCTCACTCTCACTTCTACTCTGCTGTTGGTGTTTCCCCCGTTTCCATTTTCTTCCCTTCCATTCTGCTCTAGCTCTTCCACAAGCTTCGATCGTGTACACAAAAACGAATTAAACAAAATCACAAATTATCACGATTTAACATTCACTCACTTTTAGCTGCAGGTAGACCGAGCTCTGGTCATCCACAATGGCCACAGCACACCCCTGTGGTGGTTGGCTCGCCTGGCCGAGGACGGTCAATGATGGTGCAAGAGTGAGAGTGCAAACGTGCGAAGCCAAGCGTGTTAAATTACTAACTAAGGCTTCGTCCTCACAGCGCACACTCACTGGCAGAGAAAGGAAGGGGACGGCAGGCAAAGAGAGACAATGGCAAAAGTTACATTCAAGCTAAGAAAATCAACATTTCATCTTGGCCTGAGATAACAAACCACTTCATGAACAAGAAGACCGATTTAACACGAAATTAAACTGGTGTTTCTAAAACCGAGAGAGAAAAAAACCAAAGTGGAGACAACCACGTCATCAGGAAATGACCAAAACAGACACTTTATGTGATATCAACAGACACACATGTTCATTTAATGGTTCGTTTGACTGACAGGTAAGGATCAGGACCTCCAAACAACACGTACACAGTGCTTTTGTCTTAACCAGTCCGTAGTCATTGCGGAGGGAACGAGCGGCACGCACAACAGTCAGGGCGTACGCCACCTCTCGCTCCAACTCTTCATTCCTCCAGCACAGCTGAGGGCGAGTGAAGAAGGTCATGATAACCATTACCAAATGGTCAAGAGTCACCGGTAACAAATATGGCACCATCCATAACCTTCAAATACCTCTTGTCCATCCGGGTAGGAAACAACAGAGATCGAGGGTGGGGTCGAACTACTGGGCCTCCTTGGCAGCCTCTGGTAGAGCTCCTCACTGATGTAAGGCATAAAGGGAGCCAGCAAACGTAGGCCAACATCAAAGCACGTGTAGAGTGTCTGGCATGCAGCCGTTGCTGCCTCAGAGCTCTCCTGGCATTTGCTGGAAAAAAGGGGCTTCAGGCACTCCTAAAAGTAGTGAACAAAAGACATATGAAAGTTTAAATAAACAAACAAATAAATAAATAACATGCATGAGAATTAAAAAGGTCTATGATAAAAAAATAAATAAATAAAAGCAACAGAAATCAGGAGAAAAGGTCTACTATTGATTTGAAATTGGTCACCGGCTTTGACACCAATACAAATTTTCATTACGGAACCGAAGCATCAAAAAGCTACAGATATCGGACAAACAGATTCAATTAGAGCATTTAAATTGCATCAGATGTGGCAACGAATGCAAATTGTTGCTCCCAGCTTGCCGGCTCTGACGGAAGATGCCATTTGCATTTTTTCGCCTCCATCCCTACTCCGCTTAGAATCCCGTGCGGGCATGGGCAACTGGCTGGTAAGAATAAAAGCCGAAGCACAAAGAGAAGAAGAAGAAAAGAAAAAAAAACATGACAAATTGAGGTTTGGAGTCTTTTACCAACCAGAAAGACATCACAAAGATCGTAGAGCCAAAAGCTGTAAATGGCAGAGGTAGCAGACGGAAAGTCGTAGGCAGAAAAGGCAGAGTTGCAGGCCTGGCCTGTGAGGGAGAGGCGGCTTCGAATCCAGATATCAATGTCACTCTCAGCACCGCAGAGCTGTTGTGTAAAATGAAGGTGGTGGAGGAATATTAGAAACCATAACCTGATGTGTTATCCGTAGCATTGGTCTTCTCAATTGTGTTGCTTAACTCTTGGCTTTTTCAATTCACGATGTCATGCTGTGTTGCACCTAACTTTTCCAAGATTTCGGTCAAACTTTTAAACCGTTCCATAAGCTTTGCAAAAAAAATATATATATTTCAGAAAGTAAACCACCAGCGGAAGAAGGGAAGGCTCAAACAACTAGGAGAAGATCAGCAGATTCCAAATTATCTTCAATGGCTTATCTGACTTGGGGGCAAGCTCAAAGTGGTAGGTCAATACAGGGAACAATGGAGGCACCTTGCGGCGGTCTTACGCATCGTATAATGCAAAGAGGATTAACCAACCAAATACACCGTGAATGCAGCATGGTGACCGAAAACATACGATACCAGTACACCATTGCATTAAAATATGAGGAAGTGTACAGTTAATACCATGCTCCTCAAAAGCCGAAGTACACCACACACACACACACACACGACGAAGGAAATCTTACACAAGACACTTTGAGCCCTTTCCTATCTGGTCTTATAAACTGAATTGGCAAGAGCCTCTTCCCCCAAGTCAGGTTCAGCTGTGCCAAATGTTGCTGTTCAGGGGTTTGGATCCATCCACTGGGACCATACTCTGTACAGAGCGCCGGTGCTGCCAAAGCAGTCTCCTGGGCTACTGGGCACAATCCTGGACGGGTCGCCGCTCTGACGCAGGATACTCGAATGGCTCAATTAGCCCAGCAAGCTGGCACTCATCTTGCCGATCTCGGAAGGACGACAGGCTGAGTCAACCCCACCTGGTGTTAATTGAACGGCTGAGCAGGATTTGAATTCAGGACCTTCAGATCCCAAGCCCACCACACCTTTCAATATTTGGCACCGATGACATGCACCGACTGGTATTTGCATCGAATATGATTGATAAGGAGAGGGATTTCCGAAGTGAATGAAAGTAACACCACCAACAACCACAACCAACAACAAGAAGGTTCAAAACCACAACAAATGGAATCAAGTCGTTTGTATTTTGGAGTATAACATCACGCAGCACCTGTGCTGAGGGGTTAGGCTGAAAGTCCGGGCCGAGGACACGTAGGGAAAACTTCGCTGCATTCCACAACTTGTTACAGAAATGTCGATATCCCAGAATACGGTTAACATCCAGGTTTATGTCCCGTCCTGCAGCGCACACAAACAGGAAGAAGGTATCACTCACCTTGGAACAGGACACACGGAAGGTTCCCTCTTGTCCAATGTCCAATGAAACTCGGCAACAATCCGCTGATAAGTGATTTTTTGTTTGTTTGTTTCTCCCTCATGGATCATTGTATCTTTGTGCACAAACTATCCAATTGAACTTTAAAAAAAAAAAAAAAGTTCTAAATAACGTGTCGATAAAGTTGTGGGTAAAGTATTCGCAAGAAATTCCAAAGATTGCCGGTTTTAAGTGAGGTGTGAGCGGAATATGCCATAGTGGACAAGATGTCGGGTAAATCGTTGCCTTGTGTAGTGTATGCACAAAGGGCAAAGCGTAAGGCATCTGTTCCACACTCAGGGATGCCATCCGGATAATCTGCTTTCTGCAAGATACAAACAATGCTTTTAAACCAAACGGTAATTATAATTGATAAACAATCAACAGACCTCTTCTGAGCCATCATTGTATCAAGATCAGCGTTTGATTAACCAGCTGAAAATCAAAGCAAATCAAAGACTGGTTCAATTAAAATGCTCAAGCCCTGAAAAAGGATCGAGATCAACGTCTTTCTCAAAATGCTCAATGACCACCACCGCCGCATGGTCCGGCTCATCTTTCACTCGTCCCACTGTGTGCCAGGCCCCGCCAAGACCTGTGTGGATCTTACCTGTCCCTGCTTGGCCCTCTCGACTTCGACCGCGTCCAAATTCCCATCAATAAGCTGAGCATGCAGGTCCTGGAAAGAGAAAGATCAATCAGTTGCTTTATTCGCCCGTGATAATTAACCACCAACCATAATGGTCTATTGATCATTTCATGCATTCATGCAATATTGGTGAGAACTGATAATCATATAAATAAATAATGCTGAGATCATTACGTGGAAAAGGGGGATTGGGGGCTTAAAGGCAGCCAGTTATTAATTTGGATGCAAAATCGAGCTCATGGAAGGAGGAGTTCAGA
>CM068953.1:175066864-175079089 GCA_035128595.1 Eptatretus atami | reverse complement strand
TCTCTCTCTCTCTCTCTCTCTGATGACACGGACCAACTTTTAACCACTTATCCCAACTGTCTTCCTCATATGTGGTGATTTCAATTGTCACCATGCAAATTGTCCTGGTGTTGGTAACTCTCTCACCAACCGTGGCACTTCTGCAAAGGACGGTGAACTCCACACATAGCTTCCTGACTTCGTCCACTCTCGTAGCCAACGCGTGGCTCTCAATGGAAGCCTTTCATCTCCTCTCCCTGTCAAGGCTGGAGTGCCCCAAGGCAGTGTTCTAGGCCCCCCATCCTATTCCTAATCCTAATCTTCATCAACGATCTCACTGACTCTCCGGAAAATCCTCTTTATCTCTTTGCTGATGACTCCATCCTCTGCCGTAACATCCCCTCATCCTTCAGATAGACAGACAGGCAACAGCCTCTTCCCTCTCTTCAGACCATGACAAAAATCACAAGCTTGTCAAACACTTGGAATATGTCTTTTAATCCTGAGAAATCTATCTATCTATCTATCTATCTATATATATCTCTCTCTCTCTCTCTCTCTCTCTCTCTCTCTCTCTCTCTCTCTCTCTCTCTCTCTCTCTCTCTCTTCTCTCTCTCCTCTCTCTCTCTCTCTCTCTCTCCGAAAGTACTGTATGGCAAACCACCCATCTACCTTCATAACAACCCTCTCGAAGAGGTTTAGTCACTCAAATTCATGAGTCTCATTCTTAGCCATGATCTTTCTTGGGGAAGCCACATTTCAAAGTTAGCCTCCAAAGGCAGTCGCCAACTGGGAATCCTCCGTCGTGCAAAGTCCTTCCTTGACACACCTGAGCTCCTATCCGCCTACAAGGCTTTCATCCGTAGCTTGATGGAGTAACTGTCTCCCCTCTGGGCTGGCACCCCTGCATTACACCTTGCTCAGCTTTTCGGCCTTCAAGATCATTTGGAATCTCCTGCGATTAAGCTGAGTCTATGGGCCTATCGCTTTGCCATCGCTGACCGGTCAGTGGTCTCTCTGTTCTTCTACATTCTTTCTGCTCTTGTGCCCTCTGCCCTGTCCGTGCTTAATGCTTCCACCTACCTCTACAGGTATCTGCAGGATGTATGCGGTCCACCAGCAACCCCCTTCTAGTGAAACTCCAAACATCCAGAATCACTGCTCGCTCCACTCATTTGTTCTTTCTCATTTCCCACCTGCGGAATCAACTTCCGCATTCTCTTCAATCTAATTCTTCCCTCCAGGTCTTCAAGACAGCTGTTCACCACCATCTCAGATCATCCTCCATCCAAAACCATGATCTTTTCTCCAGCTGCTAAATCCTCCCTCCCCAAACATTTTCCTTCTGTATTCATCTTATCCATTCTCCCCTACCCCTCAACCTTACCTGCGCATCCCTTGTTGTCCGTCTCTGTCTATTTTGTCTCTTCACCCTGCTCTTGGCAGTTTCCCCTTCTCTTTCTGCTGTTCCTTTTGTTATGTCGTCTCGTGATCTGTTCTGGGTTCTAGCTCTTCAACGAGCCTCGACTCTGTATGCAAAAAAATTAATGTGGATGGAATTAGACCAACTGGCACTTTAATTTTGATATGGCTGTTAAAAGGAAAGTATATCAAGGACAGAACAGCATAAAGTTAAGGTCCGTCTATCTGTCTTGAACTGCTCTATCATGGTTATGCAGTTGGCATCGGTGATGCCAACCTCCTCTTTTCCTGGTGTTGCAAGGACAGGAAATTAGAGTTTGGCCATAGCACGAAACACAACGGTGTACGATTTTTTTTTTTACGCTGTGAGTATGTACTTTGAAGATAAAGTTCTTAATTGTGTGGCAAATGCATCGATCAAGGTAACCAATGTTTACATTCCACGAGTAAAACAAAAACTTTCATTACACTTTTTGACATTATAATAAAATAGATTTAAACTGGTTCTCTCATACTGATTATGAGCAATACAAATACTCGACTGCACACGAAACAGTTTGAACGTAGGGCTCTTCACGGTACATTATTCCCTCCGCCGCACCGAAGGTGCCACGGAGGTTATGTTTTCACCCGTGTGTCTGTCTGTGTACAGGATATCTCAAAAAAGTTACGGACGGATTTGGACAAAACTTGGTGGACAGGTTGGGAGTGTACCAAGGACCAATCGATTAGATTTTGGTGAAGATCCGGATCCTAGAATTTTGAAAGTGATTCTTCACCATAATAATATCAGGCCAAAAAATATAATTTGGCACGGTATCTCAAAAAGTTATGGATGGATTCAGACGAAACCCGGTGGACGAGTTGGGTGTGTCACAATAAAAAAAATATACGCCCGAACAAGAAGGTATATACAGAATTGTGCTACTACATGGAAAACAGCATCCTGGTTGCCATGGCAACCACTTTAGATGACGGACGTATGTCGCGACACACCGTCTCCACAGTCTGTACCTATGTCCAAATATGAAACGTGAAAGTTGAAAACTTTGGGAGTTAGAGTGCGGACAGGAACGGACAGACAGACGTACGGACGGACGGACAGACAACCGGTATCACATAATACGCCCCGATATTATATATATATATCGGGCGTATAAAAATCATTAGATTTTGGTGAAGATCCGATCCAGACACGAGAATTTTATAATTATTTAAGTGATTCTTCATCATTGAGAGATAGAGTCTAAAACGACGCATAGCACGATGTCTCAAACAGTGATGGACGGATTATGACGAAACTTGGCGGATAGGTGGGTCGGTGACAAGAACAAGCCGACTCGATTTTATTTAAGGTCCGGACGCAGATCCGGCCTATCAGTGGGCTACAAAACGGAAACCGTTCAGCCTGGCGGAGGTATGCGCTCCACCGAGTACCGTTCTAGTTCCAGGTGTAAAGTGTGGAAAGAAGTTTTGATGTACGGATTTTTTTGTAAATCACAAAAGAAGGGGAAAAACATCCAGGCCTCTTCACATTCCTTACTGTTCTTTCCACTTCCAGATCTCCTGCACAAATTTCTCTCGCCCGATGTCGTGGCGAGTCAGCCCATTCTCCCTCCAAATCTTCTTCTCCACCACAACCTGTGTGGCAATTCCAGCGTGGTCACAACCTGGGTTCCACAGTGTGGTTTTCCCACACATTCTGTTCCTGAAAGAACGGAGAAAAAGACGAGGGCAGTAAATTTTAACATGAAGAATTCACCGAATAAATAAATCCGCAAAATAGATTAAATATTCCTCGCATGTTCTCAAGTACCAGCGGGTCAGGGAGTCTTCCACGGCATTGGTGAGGGCGTGCCCAAGATGCAGGCTGCCCGTCACATTTGGCGGGGGAATACACATCATGAATACGCCCTTCGGATTGTGCTCAGACACACTGCTTCTCTGTATGGACAACCAGGGAAGCGCCGCAACATCAAATAAAGCACCTCTTGCCCTTAATCCACATTCTCCACCTTTTAAAGTAAGTACCTTCACTGGTAAGATTAGAAACGCGGCTTTAATGGTCGCTTTGAGTGCAGCTCACCCTGTATTCTGGCCTGAAAAAGCCCATCTTTTCCCACCAAGAGTACCAGGCCGCCTCCACGTAGCGTGGGCTGTAAGAATCGGGCATAGGTCCCGACAGATCTGAAAAGGCACGATTGTTTATCATTCCACCAGCATTCCTACAAGTACCACATTTATGGAATAAACATTGATAGTTTTAAATAACTACATTAAATTCGAAACTTGAAGCACTGTTTAAACTTGAAGTTAAACAAACAGAGTGCACAAAGCCATTTTTAGCTCGCCTGTTCGAAGAACAGAGAGCTATAGCGATACCCCCGGCTGAGCGTGAGCGTGAGTGTCAAAATGTTAAAATTTTGGTACAAGTTATTTTTCCTTTCTAATGTTTTTATCTACCACACTATTTTTTATACACCCGATATATATATATATATATATATATATCAGGGCGTATTATGTGTCGTCCGTCCGTCCGTCCGTCCCTGTCTGCACTCTAACTCCCATAGTTTTCAACTTTCACGTTTCATATTTGGTACATAGGTACAGACTGTGGAGACGTGGTGTCGTGACATACGTTCATCATCTAAAGTGGTTGCCCTGGAACCAGATGCTGTTTTCGATCCGTTCCTGTCCGCACTCTAACTCCCAAAGTTTTCAACTTTCACGTTTCATATTCGGTACATAGGTACAGACTGTGGAGACGTGTGTCGTGACATACGTTCGTCATCTAAAGTGGTTGCCATGGCAACCAGGATGCTGTTTTCCACGTAGTAGCACAATTCTGTATATACCTTCTTGTTCGGGCGTATATTGTGCTCACCTGCGCTCTTGTTACTGATTACAATATACAAATACATATATTGCTTTAAAATTATTTGGATCAGACTTCACTGCAATGCTTTATAAAAAATATTAATTATAGACGAGTCTTTTAAAAATGATAAATGTATAAACAGGCGAGCATTGGGTGGCTTTGACACCAACTCTCTGGTTTTAATTCTGGTGAACACCATACAAAAGGAATTTCCGTGTGAAACAAGAAGACGCCTCAAATGTGTTTTCCAATTCATGTTCCGATTAGTGTTCAAAATAGAACATCTGTGATGTAAAAGGAGCTCCATCTCGGCGAGCCTGCGTGCGTCCGGCAACAATTGTCCGATAGGGGGATATAACTAATCAAGCCCAATCCGCAAACAGTACCATATGGTTGAGTAAGGTGAGGACAGATGGGCCAGTTTCGATTTACAGTGAAACAAAAACTCTTCCTCCTTTATAATAATAATGGTGAGTCTCATTCAATCCTGTTTCTCGTATCGATTGGATTCAGAAAACGCTTGCGATATTCAGTACTTTATTCGCACGATTTTTTTTAAAGGGTGAAAGTAAATTTTTCACCAGGTACCTCTTCTAGTTCAATCGAGATGAAGTTGTTCCTCGATCATAAACTGGCGTTGGTAAACAGACAGATAGACAGAAAGACAGAACCAATTGCTTTACCCCTCTTTTCACTTCTCATGCGCGGTTCATCAGAGGGGGTGATGGGGTTCTAAGTTGAGTAAAGGAGAATAATGAAAGATGAGGAATGCAAAGGGCATTGTACGATGCATAGAGGGTTAGGGGTGAGGTATGGTGGAAAAATGTCTCCAATACAGTATTTGCAAACGTAATAAATAGATGGCCCCTTTTGAGGAGCACATCTCAATATCTCCTTTAAAAAAAAAAAAAACATTTGAAGTGTTGATGCGCATCCTGGACATTCCTTTCACAGAAACCCCAATCCCTGGTGGGGACCTTACCTTTCTTTTGACCTGGAGCTGTTGGGATATCGTACGTGATAACTTCCAACTCCTTCTTTTCTTTTTTCTCTGCCTTCGACTTCTGTGAGATGAAAAATGAAATACAGGATTTCACATCACAATGTTGTAACAAAAAAAACCAAAAAAAACAATGCGTTACGGATACAGCACATGAAGAGATGAGCTAAATGGCCTGCTCCTGTGTTTTTGTTTCCTTGGATTAATGTTGCAAATTAAACACACCACACACAACAGCTTTGCAAATTCATGTTCTCAAGTTTCAACCGATCAAAAATTATCCCAAAACACGCATACAGTCAAGGTGATTAACATCAAGCTGAAGGCTGTGTACAAGTCGAAGAATGGAGTTTCATTGAAAAAAAATATATATGGGAGGAGAGGGGTGTGAATAACATTTTAAAAGAATCAATATTTGTTGTGAAATTTCAACAAAATCGTTTCTCAGGAAGCTACATCAACCTCCTTAATTGCCCCCATTATTCCCGCGTATTGTGTGGATATGTCCTGGTGTTGGCTTGATGGTTAGGGTGGTGGGCTTGGGATCCTATGATCCTGAGTTCAAATCCCATTCGCTGTTGAACGAGTACTAGGTAGGGTTGACTCTGCCTGTCATCCTTCCGAGGTCGGCAAAATGAGTGCCAGCTTGCTGGTATCCTGTGTCGGAGTGGCGACCCGTCCAGGATTGGGCCCGATAGCCAAGGAGACTGCTTCGGCAGCACCAACGCTCTGCACAGAGTATAATCCCAATGGATGGATGGATTGTGTGGGTGGCTGCAGACCATTTTTTGCCAATTTTTTTCACAACTGCCCTGCCAGGCCTGAGGATAATAGGAATTTGCAATTTGTTCAGAGTGGCAACGATAACTCGCAAAAACATACCATGGGATTTTTAACGTCCCACAACTAACGCTGGCAGACGGGTCCTGTGGTTGAACGTCATTCTGATGGACGGTGCACACGATGCCACCTCGCCCTGTATACGATGACAGTTTACAGCTGAGTTGAGACAGTTCAGCGGTGAGTGTGCCTACCTCTAGGCCATCCTGTAAGCACAAAGCATTTCTCAATAATATATTTTTTTTAAAGGACCTGGGGAGGGTCTACAGGTGGCAAATTTGATTGGTCAGGATGAGATGAAATGCCAGAATATTTTGAAGTAGGTTACTGCTAAACGGAAGGGTTTTGAAAGTGCCAATAAGGTGATTTGTGTTCTCCAGTGTTCAAGTATCTTACTATAATTCACTGTCTGTCTGTCTGTCTGTCTGTTCCCAGGTACTGCAAAAACGGCTGAACCGATCGCAACCATTTTTTGGGTGCGTAATCCTGGGACCCCTTGGAGTAAAATAGGCATTAACATGACCCCCTTGACGGCTCCCGTCGGGAGCGGCTGCTTCTAGCATAATTCAATTGAAATAACATAGATTATAAAGGTCATAGAATTTATTTATTTTTTACAGTTTACTGCTGTCTTTTACACCACCTTAACACATTAAATTAGTTATTTGTCTCTATTGTTTGTGTCCTTTATGATGTCCCTAAAAACTGTAAGTTTCATGTTTGGAATGATTTTCAATTTTGTTTGACTGCCAGGCAGGCAGAGTAGAAATATTACCGCATCGCATGTGCGCGTGTGCGATCGGGACAAATTCAGATCCAAAATATTGCTGAACTACAGGTCCGTTTTGTGTTTCATTTTCAGAAACAAAAAAACAACAACATTCAATTGAAATTAAGTTGTTCCCCGATCACAAACTGCCATTTGCAGACAGACAGACAGACAAAGTGAACCAACTGCTTAACCCCGCTTTTCGCTTCACGTGTGCGGCAAAACAACTGCTACAACTTTATAATCGGTGAATCCCTTGAAAATGTTTTGAAGCAAAATTAACCCAGAAAGGCTACAGTAACACGAACCTTAAATGGCAAAGCAAATACAAATTATTGAATCAAATTCTTTATTATTTGCCACCAAAAAATGGAAACTTGCACTGTCAAACGAAGCTCACAATCTTCAGATAAAATATTTTGCAATTAATTTCCAAATGTAATTAAAATAATAAAACAATGACAAAAACAGCAGCAATTATAGTAAAACAAAAACCCACTGTCAAACTATTGAAATTGCACAGAGAGAATAATTCAACAGACAACTGGATTATAAATTTTAAAAAAAAACATTCATAAAAGATATAAAAACAGGCATTTCAACTTCAGGCTTCTAAACTTGGTACAATTCATGATAACACAAACAAAGAACGAGAAGGGCACTCGGTAGAGCGCACACCTCCGACACGTAATGCCTGATCCACGAGAACATATCGGGCCCAATACATTTTTGAAATATCATGCTATACATTCACTATATCGTTTGTGACCCCATCTCTCAATGGTGAAGAATCACTTTAAAAGTTAAATAATTCTCGTATCCAGATCTGGATCCTCACCAAAATCGAATCAATTCGTCCTTGCCACACAACCAACCTCTCTACCAAATTACCACATTTCATCCGGATCCGTCCACAAACTTTTTGAGATATCTTGCACACAAACAAACAAACAAACAAACAGACAGAAAGCGATGAAAACATAACCTCTATCATCTTCGGTGGCGGAGGTAAAAATAGGACCACTGGACATGTCGCTTGTCTGGGCCCTGCCCTCATGTTCGAACCCAAATTTACTAGCATTCTGGCTGGTGGGTCTGGAGAAGAAGTTTTTGAAGGAATTTACATGATTTTTCCCAAAAATTTACTAACTCCAGCATTTTGACACATTCCCGGTCACGTGATCGGCAGGACCTCCGGAATTTGTCATCCCTACCCTAAGCCTAATTCTGCAACCCAAATTTGGTATCATTTTGACTGGTGGGTCTGGAGAAGAAGATTTTGGAAGGAATTTACTAAGTCGGCCATTTTGACCTACTTACGGTCAAATGAACAGAACGAGCTTTGCAATCCCCGTTACCAGTCAGGAGCGGAACGTTGCTGCCAAATTCCAGCCGGATCGGCACAGCGGTTTGGCCGGAGAAGTCGAAACAGGAGACGGACGGACAGACGGACGGCGCACGATGACAATACCTCATCTGGAATTCCAACTCCGGATAAGCTAAAACATAAGGTTATTGGCCTGGAGCTTTCCAGTTAAGCAACGATCAGTTACAAACATGGTAATAAGTATGGGATAAAAGTGCAGCAACAGGTGCTGATAATTATTAAACAATGCCAGCAAACCTCGGTTGTTTTTTCCTTCAGCTTGTCCTGCTTTTGAAGGAACTTCTCCATCTTTTCCTTTTTCTTTGCCTCCTTCTTCAATTGTGTGGGGGTCTTTAAAATCACGTTATCGCTCGAAGCCCCTGTGTGGACGTTCAAGGCACAGCGAGGTATTTTAAAGTTTTCAACGGCTCACTTAAATCAATTATTGTTTGGAGCATACACGAGGGTCGGTATGAAGGTAATGCCTCTTAATTTTCAGTTCGTAAGCAAAGCTTCGGAGGAAAGCTACGTGCGATCACAGCGAAAGCTTCGTGTCTCCCGTCCATTGCAAGTTGAGCGGAACTGTGATCGGTCATGTGACAACATCACACCACATTTTCAAAGTGGCTGCCCTCAGGCGAGATGTGCGTACGAAACAGAGAGGTTATTGAATTTTGTTTTTACTGCGGAAGAGGTTCCTCCAGTGGATATTTATCGGCGTTTAAAGAATGTGTAAGACGACTACCATTGATGTGAGCACCGTTAGATGTTGGGCAAAGCGTTTCAAGAGTGGGGGAAACAGATATCGACGAGAAGCCTCAAAGTGGTCGACCTGCAACAGCGGTGACACCGTTAAACAAGAGTCGGGTTGATGCGCTCGTTCACGTGCACCGCAGTTGACGGAGACCATGTGGAAAAATAACTTCATATTTGCCAGGTACGTATGCATATTCC
Organism: Eptatretus atami; assembly: GCA_035128595.1. NCBI lineage: Eukaryota > Metazoa > Chordata > Myxini > Myxiniformes > Myxinidae > Eptatretus > Eptatretus atami. Next base: position 175,069,878 of record CM068953.1, on the reverse strand, counting down.
CAGTAATTAGCCCGTTCCCTGTGCAGCAGAAGACGGGATTTTGCAATCACTTTTGTGTGTCTGTGTGCATGTTTCTCTGTGTGTCTGTCTGCGCCGTAACTTTTTTACCATTTGAGCTTTTGTCATCAAATTTGCAACAAAGCTCTATTATGAGAATATGGAAAAGACAAATTAAGAATTTGGTCAAAAGGTCAAAGGTACCATTTAGCAGACGGAAGAAGAAGTCCGAATTCAAAGTGGACGGGTTTTACATTTTCAGATGCTTTCTAGTCTTCATGGTTATTACCTCCGCCACCGAAGGTGAAGGACGTTATGTTGTCATCTCTTTCTGTTTGTTCGTTTGTATGCAAGCTATCTCAAAAAGTTTGGACGGATCCGGATGAAATTTGGTGGACAGGTTGGATATGTCGCAAAGACGAATTGATTCGATTTGGGTGAAGATACGCATCCGGATCTGGATACGAGAGTTATTTAATTTTTAAAGTGATTCTTCATCATTGAGAGATTGGGCCAAAAAAAACGATAGAAAGCACGATATCTCAAAAATGTATTCGCCACGTAATGCCGGATCCACGAGAACATATCGGGCCTGGGGTATATGCGCTTCTACCGAGTGCCCTTCTAGTTTTAATTGTATTTAGCGAGAAATAAAACAAGAGGCATTACTTTCGTACCGACCCTCGTAGAATAGACCTAAAGAACATCATACCGGATATAAGGTTTGCAAACTCCATTAAATATGATGTGCACATTAAACGGTGGACACAGAGTACAAATGACCGGCAGAATTAGATGGAAACATAATTTATTTATTTTTTAAATACAAGTTTACAAAATGGATGTCAAAACTGAATTTTGTTTTCCTACCACTCGGTTTCACAGCCGGTGCAGTCGTTGTGGAGGGAAGACCCCCGGGTGTGCCGCTTTCTTCCAACAGTGCACGTATGGGTGGGTGACTCGACATGGCGCGGAACCATCGATGTACGTGAGGGAATTTTGCTCGTTCATCCTGCGTCATGACCTGGACACACAAACCGCTTTGTTACACAAAAGATGCTTCGTCACCATCTTGTTAATTTGTGACTTGGTTACACATTTCAAGGTTTTTATTTATTTATTTATTTATTTTCATTGATCGTTATTTATTTCTCGTTTATAGCATCATAAGCTGTATTCACATCAATACAATCCTTGGAAGTAACTGATCCATAGGAATTCCCAAGAATTTTGGGATGAATTAAGAAAAGGGCATCCACAGGAGAATATTTAATATCAGATAGGTGGCAGGTAGCAAACTAGTTGGTGTCACGAGATGGCGTAGCTATCACTTGGATGCTTTTTGCTGTGAGAATTGCCACAGACGGCACCCTCAGTTTCTGAGTCAAGCTGGGTTCACATATATTTAATGTGTAATACCAATTGATGGTCTCGTGACAGATGAAGAGGTCTTAAGCTAAGATGTATTAACTCCTGTTCACACACACACCTCAGCTCAGCTCAGCTCTCGAAACGGAATATTTTAAAGTCCAAGTGAGCTTTTATTCCTGAACATAGTACAACGTGGGTGGGAATTAATGCCAACCTCCATTTTGTTGCAAATGTCACGTCCACAAACACGTCGTCGGGTATTTGGCCTCACGCCACAACCGCTCAACCACAGCCGGACGTGAAACGCCGAAGCAGATAACATCAAGGATGGCTATTGAGCAGCAATTCACCTCCAATTGTGCACACCTGAGGGGTAATTTTGCCCTGAAGTCCGAACGTAGTCGAGAACCCCACCGGTTATCAATGAGTAATTAACAATGCTCTTTTTGGAGTACTGCTGCCCCCTCTGGGCTGGTGCTCCTGCCTCCAACCTTTCTCGGCTTCACGCTGTGGAAACCAAGGCATTTCGGATCATTGGTATCTCCCGCGATGAGGCTGAGTCTTTGCGCCTCTCACTCTCTCACCGCAGGCAGGTCAGTGGTCTTTCTGTCTTCTCCCGTCTCCTCTCCTGTCTCGCCCACCATGCTTTGTGTGCGATATGTCCCCACCATATTTCTCCAGGGCGCTCAAGGTCCGCCAACAACCCCCTTCTGGTGAAACTACCAAATTCACGAATCACTGCTCACCTTCACTCTTTCATTCCTCTTTTTCCCGCCTTTGGAATAAACTCCCTCACTCTGTTCAATTCCATTCTTCCCTCCAGGCCTTCAAAACAGCTGTTCACCACCACCTTTTATCATCCCCAATCCAAATCCTCGATATTTCTACCCCCGTTAATCCACCCCAAACCCACCTCCTTCAAATTCCCTGCTTTCCTTCCTGAAAGTCCCTTTTAATGATCCATTCTTGTATTCCCCATGTTCCCCACCTCATCCCTCTTCCTTCCACAGATCTCCTAATGTCTCTGTTCCCCACTGTTTTGTCCTTCCCTCTCCCACCCTCTTGTCTCATGCCCCCCCTTGCTGTGCATTGTGTGTTAACTCTCATGCGAGCCTCGACAAGGTATACAAAAAAAACACCTTTTTTTCCCCGACTGACACGGATGACCATCCGCTCATCACTCACAGCACCAAATGCCAGTAAAGTTTTTCAGACAACCAATCGGGAGCTCCTGCACACCCCTTCTCTCTGAAACTTCCTGTGCGGCTATCCCAAATTTCAACCCTGTCCCCATGATGGCCGGCACACTCCACAGGACTCAACGCGCATGGCGGAGGTACGTTCCACCCACCTCCCCCCCCCCCCTGCACACGGTAAAGTCACATCCCCCGAGAAGAGTAAGCGAGCAATCACCAGGCACCCTGGACAAGTTCTAAATTCCTGCTCTAACCTCCACGGTGCATTACATCAGCACCACAGCTATGCCCCCAGTAAATCATGCCAACTGTAGACGTGTGCTGACATTTGAAATGATTCCCGTTAGCATTCCCATCTGACCTCGGCAGTGTCATGATTGTGAGGATCTCAGGTTCAAATCCCCTGTACCATAAGTGTTTGCCGATGTTTTTTTTTTGAATGTCCATGAA
>CM068953.1:175048195-175066839 GCA_035128595.1 Eptatretus atami | reverse complement strand
TGAAAATGTTTTGAAGCAAATTAACCCAGAAAGGCTACAGTAACACGAACCTTAAATGGCAAAGCACAATACAAATTTTGAATCAAATTCTTTATTATTTGCCACCAAAAAATGGAAACTTGCACTGTCAACGAAGCTCACAATCTTCAGATAAAATATTTTGCAATTAATTTCCAAATGTAATTAAAATAATAAAACAATGACAAAAACAGCAGCAATTATAGTAAAACAAAAACCCACTGTCAAACTATTGAAAATGCACAGAGAGAATAATTCAACAGCAAACTGGATTATAAATTTTAAAAAAAAACATTCATAAAAGATATAAAAACAGGCATTTCAACTTCAGGCTTCTAAACTTGGTAAATTCATGATAACACAAACAAAGAACGAGAAGGGCACTCGTAGAGCGCACACCTCCGACACGTAATGCCTGATCCACGAGAACATATCGGGCCCAATACATTTTTGAAATATCATGCTATACATTCACTATATCGTTTGTGACCCCATCTCTCAATGTGGAAGAATCACTTTAAAGTTAAATAATTCTCGTATCCAGATCTGGATCCTCACCAAAATCGAATCAATTCGTCCTTGCCACACAACCAACCTCTCTACCAAATTACCACATTTCATCCGGATCCGTCCACAAACTTTTTGAGATATCTTGCACACAAACAAACAAACAAACAAACAGACAGAAAGCGATGAAAACATAACCTCTATCATCTTCGGTGGCAGGTAAAAATAGGACCACTGGACATGTCGCTTGTCTGGGCCCTGCCCTCATGTTCGAACCCAAATTTACTAGCATTCTGGCTGGTGGGTCTGGAGAAGAAGTTTTTGAGGAATTTACATGATTTTTCCCAAAAATTTACTAACTCCAGCATTTTGACACATTCCCGGTCCGTGATCGGCAGGACCTCCGGAATTTGTCATCCCTACCCTAAGCCTAATTCTGCAACCCAAATTTGGTATCATTTTGACTGGTGGTCTGAGAAGAAGATTTTGGAAGGAATTTACTAAGTCGGCCATTTTGACCTACTTACGGTCAAATGAACAGAACGAGCTTTGCAATCCCCGTTACCAGTCAGGAGCGGAACGTTGCTGCCAAATTTCCAGCCGATCGGCACAGCGGTTTGGCCGGAGAAGTCGAAACAGGAGACGGACGGACAGACGGACGGCGCACGATGACAATACCTCATCTGGAATTCCAACTCCGGATAAGCTAAAACATAAGGTTATTTGCTGGAGCTTTCCAGTTAAGCAACGATCAGTTACAAACATGGTAATAAGTATGGGATAAAAGTGCAGCAACAGGTGCTGATAATTATTAAACAATGCCAGCAAACCTCGGTTGTTTTTTTCCTTCAGCTTGTCCTGCTTTTGAAGGAACTTCTCCATCTTTTCCTTTTTCTTTGCCTCCTTCTTCAATTGTGTGGGGGTCTTTAAAATCACGTTATCGCTCGAAGCCCCTGTGTGGACGTTCAAGGCACAGCGAGGTATTTTAAAGTTTTCAACGGCTCACTTAAATCAATTATTGTTTGGAGCATACACGAGGGTCGGTATGAAGGTAATGCCTCTTAATTTTCAGTTCGTAAGCAAAGCTTCGGAGGAAAGCTACGTGCGATCACAGCGAAAGCTTCGTGTCTCCCGTCCATTGCAAGTTGAGCGGAACTGTGATCGGTCATGTGACAACATCACCACACATTTTCAAAGTGGCTGCCCTCAGGCGAGATGTGCGTACGAAACAGAGAGGTTATTGAATTTGTTTTTACTGCGGAAGAGGTTCCTCCAGTGGATATTTATCGGCGTTTAAAGAATGTGTAAGACGACTACCATTGATGTGAGCACCGTTAGATGTTGGGCAAAGCGTTTCAAGAGTGGGGGAAACAGATATCGACGAGAAGCCTCAAAGTGGTCGACCTGCAACAGCGGTGACACCGTTAAACAAGAGTCGGGTTGATGCGCTCGTTCACGTGCACCGCAGTTGACGGAGACCATGTGGAAAAATAACTTCATATTTGCCAGGTACGTATGCATATTCCCAGTAATTAGCCCCTTCCCTGTGCAGCAGAAGACGGGATTTTGCAATCACTTTTGTGTGTCTGTGTGCATGTTTCTCTGTGTGTCTGTCTGCGCCGTAACTTTTTTACCATTTGAGCTTTTGTCATCAAATTTGCAACAAAGCTCTATTATGAGAATATGGAAAGACAAATTAAGAATTTGTGTCAAAAGGTCAAAGGTACCATTTAGCAGACGGAAAGAAGTCCGAATTCAAAGTGGACGGGTTTTACATTTTCAGATGCTTTCTAGTCTTCATGGTTATTACCTCCGCCACCGAAGGTGAAGGACGTTATGTTGTCATCTCTTTCTGTTTGTTCGTTTGTATGCAAGCTATCTCAAAAAGTTTGGACGGATCCGGATGAAATTTGGTGGACAGGTTGGATATGTCGCAAAGACGAATTGATTCGATTTGGGTGAAATACGCATCCGGATCTGGATACGAGAGTTATTTAATTTTTAAGTGATTCTTCATCATTGAGAGATTGGGCCAAAAAAAACGATAGAAAGCACGATATCTCAAAAATGTATTCGCCACGTAATGCCGGATCCACGAGAACATATCGGGCCTGGGGTATATGCGCTTCTACCGAGTGCCCTTCTAGTTTTAATTGTATTTAGCGAGAAATAAAACAAGAGGCATTACTTTCGTACCGACCCTCGTAGAATAGACCTAAAGAACATCATACCGGATATAAGGTTGCAAACTCCATTAAATATGATGTGCACATTAAACGGTGGACACAGAGTACAAATGACCGGCAGAATTAGATGGAAACATAATTTATTTATTTTTTAAATACAAGTTTACAAAATGGATGTCAAAACTGAATTTTGTTTTCCTACCACTCGTTTCACAGCCGGTGCAGTCGTTGTGGAGGAAGACCCCGGGTGTGCCGCTTTCTTCCAACAGTGCACGTATGGGTGGGTGACTCGACATGGCGCGGAACCATCGATGTACGTGAGGGAATTTTGCTCGTTCATCCTGCGTCATGACCTGGACACACAAACCGCTTTGTTACACAAAAGATGCTTCGTCACCATCTTGGTAATTTGTGACTTGGTTACACATTTCAAGGTTTTTATTTATTTATTTATTTATTTTCATTGATCGTTATTTATTTCTCGTTTTATAGCATCATAAGCTGTATTCACATCAATACAATCCTTGGAAGTACTGATCCATAGGAATTCCCAAGAATTTTTGGGATGAATTAAGAAAAGGCATCCACAGGAGAATATTTAATATCAGATAGGTGGCAGGTAGCAAACTAGTTGTGTCACGAGATGGCGTAGCTATCACTTGGATGCTTTTTGTGAGAATTGCCACAGACGGCACCCTCAGTTTCTGAGTCAAGCTGGGTTCACATATATTTAATGTGTAATACCAATTGATGGTCTCGTGACAGATGAAGAGGTCTTAAGCTAAGAGTATTAACTCCTGTTTCCACACACACACCTCAGCTCAGCTCAGCTCTCGAAACGGAATATTTTAAAGTCCAAGTGAGCTTTTATTCCTGAACATAGTACAACGTGGGTGGGAATTAATGCCAACCTCCATTTTGTTGCAAATGTCACGTCCACAAACACGTCGTCGGGTATTTGGCCTCACGCCACAACCGCTCAACCACAGCCGGACGTGAAACGCCGAAGCAGATAACATTCAAGGATGGCTATTGAGCAGCAATTCACCTCCAATTGTGCACACCTGAGGGTAATTTTGCCCTGAAGTCCGAACGTAGTCGAGAACCCCACCGGTTATCAATGAGTAATTAACAATGCTCTTTTTGGAGTACTGCTGCCCCCTCTGGGCTGGTGCTCCTGCCTCCAACCTTTCTCGCGCTTCACGCTGTGGAAACCAAGGCATTTCGATCATTGGTATCTCCCGCGATGAGGCTGAGTCTTTGCGCCTCTCACTCTCTCACCGCAGGCAGGTCAGTGGTCTTTCTGTCTTCTCCCGTCTCCTCTCCTGTCTCGCCCACCATGCTTTGTGTGCGATATGTCCCCACCATATTTCTCCAGGGCGCTCAAGGTCCGCCAACAACCCCCTTCTGGTGAAACTACCAAATTCACGAATCACTGCTCACCTCACTCTTTCATTCCTCTTTTTCCCGCCTTTGGAATAAACTCCCTCACTCTTTCAATTCCATTCTTCCCTCCAGGCCTTCAAAACAGCTGTTCACCACCACCTTTTATCATCCCCAATCCAAATCCTCGATATTTCTACCCCGTTAATCCACCCCAAACCCACCTCCTTCAAATTCCCTGCTTTCCTTCCTGAAAGTCCCTGTAATGTCCATCTTGTATTCCCCATGTTCCCCACCTCATCCCTCTTCCTTCCACAGATCTCCTAATGTCTCTGTTCCCCACTGTTTTGTCCTCCCTCTCCCACCCCTCTTGTTCTATGCCCCCCTTGCTGTGCATTGTGTGTTAACTCTCATGCGAGCCTCGACAAGGTATACAAAAAAACAACCTTTTTTTTCCGACTGACACGGATGACCATCCGCTCATCACTCACAGCACCAAATGCCAGTAAAGTTTTTCAGACAACCAATCGGGAGCTCCTGCACACCCCTTCTCTCTGAAACTTCCTGTGCGGCTATCCCAAATTTCAACCCTGTCCCCATGATGGCCGGCACACTCCACAGGACTCAACGCGCATGGCGGAGGTACGTTCCACCCACCTCCCCCCCCCCCCTGCACACGGTAAAGTCACATCCCCCGAGAAGAGTAAGCGAGCAATCACCAGCACCCTGGACAAGTTCTAAATTCCTGCTCTAACCTCCACGGTGCATTACATCAGCACCACAGCTATGCCCCCAGTAAATCATGCCAACTGTAGACGTGTGCTGACATTTGAAATGATTCCCGTTAGCATTCCCATCTGAACTCGCAGTCTCATGGTGTGAGGATCTCAGTTCAAATCCCCTGTACCATAAGTGTTTGCCGATGTTTTTTTTTTGAATGTCCATGAATTTCAAGTAAAACTAGAATGAGCGGGCACTTGGTAGAGGCCATTACTCTACCACCAGGGTGACCAGTTCACATTTTCAAGTTCACATCCACCAAGTTTTGTCACAAGCCATCCATAACTTTTTGAGATATCGTGCTATACATCGTCTTTTGGCTCCATCACTCAATGGTAAAGAATAACTTGACAAACTATTTTAAAAAACAAAAATTCTCGTATCCGGATCCAGATCTTCACCAAGGTCGAATCAATTCATCCTTGTCACACACACCCAACCCGTCAACCCAAGTTTCGTCCGGATCAGTCGATAAATCTTTGAGAAATCCTGCTCTCAGACAAAAAGAGAAACAAACAGGGGTGAAAGCATTAACCTCCGTTCATCTCCGGCGATGGAGGTAATAAATGGGTGGCCCCAAAATGGTGGATAATCAGAATTTGGAAAGAGGGAAAGGAGATTATAAGGAGGCTTGGGACTGCAGGGAAAGCAGAGGGGAGAGGTTGGATGAAAAAAAAAATGGCACGATTTTTGCATATGCAGTAATACAATTTGTATAAGGCCCCAAAATTGGCAAATCCAAATAAAGCGTGACGTTGCGAGCAGTGTAGACGCCTTGAACTCGTTTCCAAATGGATGATTATAAGGAAAATGACAAAAAGAATGAAAATGGCAGTGCGGTACAAGTTACATCCCAACAGCTTCCGCAAGATAACATTACCTGATTGTATAGTCGGAACAAGATGGAAAAAACAAAAATGTCTGCCAGGCTCAGCTGCGTGCTTCCCAGAAAGGCACTGGAGGCGAGATGCCCATCCAGTACAGCGAGGCTCTTCCATAGCTCGACCAAGGCACGTTCCACTGCCTTCAATCAAGCACAGAAAAACAAGATGGGAAGGAAAGAAGTTTGGAATTGTAAACTAGCTCTAAAAAAAAAAACACAAACAGCAAAGTGTGCTCAAACTGACATCAAAGAAGAGGATACAAAATCTCAATGCCAAGGAATATACCCCAGACACTCGGCACAAAAAGAATCACCAACACAAACTGTTATGCCTGGTGTTGGCTAAATGCCTGGTAGAAAATAACTCGACGAGCCAAAAGAGAGGTTTTGACGAAGGACATGGCTAAGAATATTAAACATAATAACAAGGCTTTCTTTAAGTATATCAGGGGAAAGAACAGGTTAGGACCAGTTGGGCCCATTGAGGAATAGCACCGGGAGAGTGGTTCGTGATGAAGTGAGATGGAGGCTTAATAAACAGGTATTTTTCTTCACCTTTTACACAAGAACAGTCAGGAGAATTGCCAATAGCTGAGAGTATCTCTCGAGGAGTGAGGAAAGCTTTTACAGAAGATCCAGGTTGGAGTGGAGGAAGTAAAGGAACAGCTCGGTAATCTAGAGTAGATAAGGCTCCGGGTCCAAATAATATACAACCTTGAGTATGAATGGAGGTGCTGAGCAGGTGAGGAGAGATGTCAACGGATATTTTCAATAGTTCCCTGAGTCAGACAGGTACGGAGGATTGGAGAGTCGCAAATGTAACACTTATTATAGAAAGGATCCAGAGAAGAATTGGGAACATATAACTGTTAGTTTGACTTCAGTTGTGGGGAAAGTGTTGGAGAAATTAATTAAATACCGGATGAGGAACCATTTAAACAAATACAAACTAATTAAAGGTAGTACGGCATGGGTTACCAAGGTAGTTCCTGTTTAACAAATCTTTTAGAGTTCTATGAGGCAGTGTCTGATTGGGTGGATGGGGAAAGGCAGTGGACATAGTGTATCTGGACTTTAAGAAGGAATTTGATAAGGTACCACATAGAGGTTGTTAGCCAAAGTGAGGGCTTATCAGGTAGCTAATTGGATTGCAAACTGGCTTAGTGTGGGAAGTAAAGAGTGGCTGTGAGTGGGGGATGTCTTGCTGGGAGGATGTAGTGGCGGGTACCTCAGGGAGAGCTACTCGGACCATTACTATTCATTATTTACATCAACGATTTGGATAATGGGGTAAAGAGTAAGCTTTCCAAATTTGCAGATGACAAAGCTTGGAGGTAAGGGTGATAGCAGAGGGGGTGGTGATCAGATACAGGAAAGTATGAACTTGCATAGATTGGGCAAAGGATTGGCAGATGTAATTTAACCTGAGTAAGTGTAAGGTGTTGGGGATGGGAAAGAACAATGAAATAGAGAATTACAGGATGTAAGGGATCATTGTGGAGCGTGTCAACCAGGAGAAGGATCTGGGGGTAGTAATAGATATGGAGGTAAACGAGGTAGCACAGTATCAGGCAGCTATAGGTAAAGCAATTGGGTTTTAGGCGTGTATTCGGAGGGGGATAATTTATAAATCAAAAGAGGTGGTGTGAACATTGTACAGAATTTAGTGAGGGCCATCTAGAATTGTGTGCAGTTCTGGTCACCACCGATCAGTTCCAGAAGGACATCGATGAGATAGAGAAGGTTCAGCACAGGGCGACTAGATTGATTCCGGGCCTAGCTCGACTCAGCTATGAGAGAGCGGCTGACAGGAGACAGGGCTTTATTCATGTAAAGGAGGCGGTTGCGAGGAAATATGATAGAGATGTTTAAGATATGAAAGGTAAAGATAAAATAAGTGCAGATGATTTATTGAACAGAGTAGACAGTGAAGGACAAGGGCAAGCCTGAGAGCAAAGAAGGAGAGATAAGATAGTAGTAAGTCAGGGGACTTTCACTCAGAAAGTAGTTAATGCATGGAATGGTCTCCCTGGAAAGGTAGTGGCACAGAAACAGTCGATAAGTTTAAATTAGAATTAGATCGTACCTGGAAGTATGGAGAGAGAGAGAGGTATGGGATGTTGGCAGGAGTTCGAGGTAGCCTTGAACATATAAGTAACTTTGGGTAATTGTGTGTTTGTGTATGGAGTGCTGTTGGTGGGGGTCTCATCAAGGGGTGTTGTGTGGTTGATGTGTGTTTTTAACCAAGCCCATAACCCCCTCCCCTGAGCAGATAAAAAAGAAAATATTTACAAAAATAAAAAAAAAATTAAAAAAAACTACAAAAACTTAAAATAAATAAATGTTTTATTTTCTTCTTTGGATCTTGTGTTGATAAATTATTGTGGTGTTCATGTCATGCTGGCACGATGGGCTGGATGGCCTCCACCTGTGTCTCATTTCCTTGTGTCCCTAGTATTTACTAAGTCCACCATTTTGACACACTTCCGGTCATGTGATCAGCATGACCTCCACAATATAATTAACACCCCTACCCTGGCCTAATGTTGCAACCCAAATTTGGAAGCATTCTAACTGGTGGGCCTGGAGAGGATTCTGGAAGGAATTTGCGTGACCGCCATTTTGACCAGTATGGCCTCCGCAATTTAACCTCAGGACCCTATTCTAATGTTGCAACCCAAATTTGGTAGCATTCTGACTGGTGGGCCCGGAGAAGGTTTTTGAAGAAATTTACTAAGTCGGCCATTTTTGACCGACTTAAGGTGTCATGTGACCAGAACGAGCTTTGCAATTGCTGGTACCAGTCAGGAGAGAACGTTGCTGCCAAATTTCAGCAGGATCGGCCCAGCAGTTCGGCCGGACAAGTCAAAATAGGAGACGAAGACAGACAGACGGTGCGTGATGACAATACCTTATATGGAATTTAAATTACAGATAAGCTAAAAATCCTCCCCCCCGCATTCCCCCTCCAAATTTTTTTATTTGATTTTATTTTATTTTACAAATTTGTTTGTCGAAAACACTCCCTGGCACTCACTGATGAACCTCTGAAAGCAAGATTTCTATCTATGCAGGAATAAATCTGCAAAGAGGTGCTTTGTATATTGTTGGAAAATGACAGATTTAAGATTCCATCTTTATTCAATGAAAAGGGCAGATAAAACAGGACAAGGCCATCTCATGAACCATGTATAAATAAGAAAACCTATTCGGTCTGACCTTCTCTGTGATGTGCAGCTTCTTGCGGTCTTTGGAGCTCAAAATGCAAGCAGCAGGTGCAAGACCAGCAGCAAAATCTCTCCATTGGTGCACATATGACGCTTCTTTCACATCACCGGCCCTCGCGAGGCTGGGCCCGGCAAGATATTGCGCCACAGCCACAGCGCCGCACACCCTCAGTCCTGTTGCTCCCTCAAGGCACGGCACAGACCGACTTTGTGGTGCTGTGAGGTCGTGAGCGGATGAAGCAAGAGCAGGATTTGAACCACCGCATGCTGCTGCTGCTAATATACAAAGACGAGCTGGGTCATCAGGAACCAAAGGCAGGTAAAGGGTCAGCTGGTTGTCCATGGTCTAAGAAGAGGAAGAACACAGTAACCTTGATTAAAGGGTAGCACAATAAAACAGAAGCATTGTAACAGTCAGACAAGTTTTTCAACTTGAAAAATCCAGTTGAAGCACTCTCATCCTCCAATCACTCTGACACTTTCAGTTCCTCTCAACCATCGGTTCACAAATTACACCTTTGGATTAAATTTTCATTTTTTTAAAGCAACACGAGCCTCAGAGAGGAGGTTTCACTGGCACCACCACATGGAGAATCCCTCCATCAATGTCACCTGCACCGCCACCACCACCACAAGGGGTACCTTCCACTTGCACCACTACAAAGGGTCCCCTTCCACTTGCACCGCCACAAAGGGTCCCCTTCCACTTGCACCACTACAAGGGGTACCCTTCCACTTGCACCGCCACAAAGGGTCCCTTCCACTTGCACACGCCACAAAGGGTCCCCTTCCACTTGCACCACTACAAGGGGTACCCTTCCACTTGCACCACTACAAAGGGTACCCTTCCACTTGCACCACCACAAGGGTACCCTTCCACTTGCACCGCCACAAGAGGTACCCCTTCCACTTGCACCGCCACAAGGGGTACCCTTCCACTTGCACCACTACAAGGGTACCCTTCCACTTGCACCACTCAAAGGGGTACCCTTCCACTTGCACCACTACAAGGGTACCCTTCCACTTGCACCACTACAAGGGGTACCCTTCCACTTGCACCACTACAAGGGTACCCTTCCACTTGCACCACTAAAGGGGTACCCTTCCACTTGCACCACTCCACAAGGGTACCCTTCCACTTGCACCACTACAAGGGTACCCTTTCACTTGCACCACCCAAAGGGTCCCTTCCACTTGCACCGCCACAAGGGGTACCCTTCCACTTGCACCACTACAAAGGGTACCCTTCCACTTGCACCACCACAAAGGGTCCCCTTCCACTTTTGCACCACTACCAAGGGGTACCCTTCCACTTGCACCACTACAAAGGGTACCTTCCACTTGCACCGCCACAAAGGGTACCCTTCCACTTGCACCGCCACAAGGGGTACCCTTCCACTTGCACCACTACAAGGGGTACCCTTCCACTTGCACCACTACAAGGGGTACCCTTCACCTTGCACCACTACAAGGGGTACCCTTCACTTGCACCACTACAAAGGGTACCCTTCCACTTGCACCACTACAAGGGGTACCTTCCACTTGCACACTACAAGGGTACCCTTCCACTTGCACCCACTACAAGGGTACCCTTCCACTTGCACCACCACAAAAGGGTCCCCTTCCACTTGCACCACTACAAGGGTACCCTTCCACTTGCACCACTACAAAGGGTACCCTTCACTTGCACCGCCACAAAGGGTACCCTTCCACTTGCACCGCCACAAGGGTACCCTTCACTTGCACCACTACAAGGGTACCCTTCCACTTGCACCACTACAAGGGTACCCTTCCACTTGCACCGCCACAAGGGTACCCTTCACTTGCACCACTACAAGGGGTACCCTTCCACTTGCACCACTACAAGGGTACCCTTCCACTTGCACCACTACAAGGGTACCCTTCACTTGCACCACTACAAAGGGTACCCTTTCACCTTGCACCGCCACAAGGGTACCCTTCCACTTGCCACACTACAAGGGGTACCCCTTCCACTTGCACCACTACAAGGGGTACCCTTCCACTTGCACCACACAAGGGTACCCTTTCACTTGCACCACACAAGGGGTACCCTTTCACTTGCACCACTACAAGGGTACCCTTTCACTTGCACCACTACAAGGGTACCCTTTCACTTGCACCACACAAGGGGTACCCTTTCACTTGCACCACTACAGGGTACCCTTCACTTGCACCACTACAAGGGTCCCTTCCACTTGCACCACACAAGGGTCCCTTCCACTTGCACCACTACAAGGGTCCCTTTCACTTGCACACTACAAGGGACCCTTCACTTGCACCACTACAAGGGGTACCCTTTCACTTGCCACCACTACAAGGGGTACCCTTTCACTTGCATCCCACAAATGGTACCTGTCCATTGGTGTCACCACGACGGGTACCTGTCCATTGGTGTCACCACGACGGGTACCTGTCCATGGTGTCACCACGACGGGTACTGCTGTCCATTGTGTCACCACGACGGTACCTATCCATTGTTGTCACCACGACGGGTACCTGTCCATTGGTGTCACCACGACGGGTACCTATCCATTGGTGTCACACGGCGGGTACCTGTCCATTGGTGTCATTGTTGGTGTGTTTTACGCTTTTGCAAATTTAAGTGCTTAAAAACGTATAGTTGTGTGAATAGTGTGTTGCCATTGTGGCAACACCAATGATTGGGGTCTGGCTGACACCAATGGACAGGTACCCGTCGTGGTGACACCAATGGGTCGGTATGACCACACAGTACAATATCGTGGAGTGTACCATTGTACAGTCCAGTGTTGTCTTGTCAAGTTAAACAAACCTCTCACAGAATGGTTCCTTCCACCTCTTCCTCACATTTACTTTCCCCGATCGTTTCCACGTGGATTTCGCCCGCTTCGTTTACCAACACTAATGTTGTATTTGTGATTTTCGTGGTGGTTTTGTTGTGGATTTATTGTGTTCGGATTATAAAATACATCCAAAGACATTGTCCTCCCGCGAACAACGTCGAACACGCCGCTCGAACGCCCACCCGCCCGCCACTCGCCGTCTTTACGGGGCGTACTCCGTTAGCAAGCGGCTTGGCAGGCGATCAAGGAAGGTGTTTGACGAGCGATAAGCAAGCCGCTTGCTAACGGAACACACCCCAGATTTCACGCCCAGCCCTTGAGCTTGATCAAAATCACCACACGCATTACACCGACATGGCTCGCCTCGCCTCACTGCGATTTCATGGTCGGTTCGTGTCAATGGTGGCTTTCGACCTCTAATGCCTCGAGTGGAACGGCGACTGCGGCAACATCGGTCGTGAAATTGAGGCGGTGTATGGGCACAGAATCATCAATCCGTTAGTCTATGTTTGTGAGGAGTTGCTTGTCGTTATAATATTCCGGTTAATGTTTAAACGTTAAACGGTTGGAGTGAAAATTGATGCTCATACCGTCCAATCCCCGCACGCGACAATTTGGCGGGAAACGCATCATCGCGATGACATACCGGAAGTGGGGATCGGTTTTTTCCGGCAACCGGAAGTGATTCACATACGTCGGGTTTTTTTTTAGGGGGTTTTCTGGGTTCGTTTTGTTGATTAAAAAAAACAAAGCAAAACGATATTTGGACGCAATGGCGCGAAAGGTAAACGATATTAAATTTATGTACGGTTCGCGTTTACTGGAGCTCGCTTAACTCGGCACGTTTCACGTGTTTACCAAAGGTCACGCTGTGGTTGCTGTGAGAACGTTTCCGGTTGGGTTTTGGTGGTTTTGGTGGTTTTCATCCCCTCCTGAACAAGCCGTGAGTGTCGATGCCGTGAGGTTCATCCCTTATAAAATGATGTAAACCTTTTATTAATCGTTCGAACCTGGGATTTCGAGATCTGTCCGGTTACGTCGATGAACTACCACAATTCGAATGTAAGTATTTACACTATTTTACACCACGAGCGGAGTACCTGTCCGACGGGCGATCTTGTATCTGTTAACAGTAGTCCAGGAGCAATACCCGGGTCCAACATGATGACGGAGCCCATAACAGTACTTATTTGTCTTGGCTTTTTTTTTCAGATTGAAAAATAACTTAGAAACCTACCCAGGTTAATCCAACCTACCAGGTTAATCCAACCTATCGCAGTGTTTAACAATACCCAGGTTAACCAACCTAACCAGGATTAAACAACTACCCAGATTAACCAACCGACCTCCAGTTAACACTACCGTTTTAAACAACCTACCAGGTTAAAAACTACAGGTTTACACTACCAGGTTAATACCACTACAGGTTAAACGCAACTACCCAGGTTAAACCCTCCAGATTAAAACAAACCGGTTAAAACACCACCAGGTTAACAACTACCGGTTAAACACCTACCCAGGTTAAACAACGTACAACAGGTAAACAACCTACCAGGTTAAACCAACCTAACGGTTAAACAACTAACCAGGTTAACAACTACCAGGTTAAACCGAACCTACCAACTGCCCAACTCTACCCAGGTTAAACCAACCACAGGTTAAACCAATCTTCCAACTACCTCAGGTTAACAACCTAACCAGGTTAAACACCTACCGTCCAAACCAACTAACTCCCGACCTACCCAGGTTAACCACGTAACGAAGCTACCTCCCATGCGGTTAACCAACTTAAGCAACAGGTTAACCCACTACCAGGTTAAACAACTACTCATCACGGTTAAAAAACCATACCCAGGTAAACAACCTAGCCCAGGTTAAACCAACCACCGTTAACCACACCTTAACCAGATACCTTAACAACCCTACACCAGTTTAACCAATTCCACTCCAGGTTAAACTTACCAGCCAGTTAACGAATACCAGTTACACCTACCCAGCTACAGGTTGAACCACCTCCCAGCGCTACGCAGGTTAAACAACTAACCAACTACCCAGGTTAAACAACAACAACTACCGTTAAACAACTACCCAGGTTAAACCAACCTACCCAGCCTACCAGGTAAACAACCTACCCAGGTTAACCTAATCTATCCGCCTACCCAGGTTTAAACCAACTCCAGCCTACCACGGTTAAACCAACGTACACGAGCCTAACCCAGGTTAAACCAACCTACCCAGCCTACAGGTTAAACAACTACGCTACTCAGGATTACCACTAACCACCTACAAGTAAATCCAACCTACCGGTTAAACAAAACTACCCAGGTTAAACCAACTACCAGCCTACCCAGGTTAAACCAACTACCAGGTTAAACCACCTAATCCCAGCTACCCAGGTCTAAACACAACCCAGGTTAAACAACCTATCCCAGCCTGTTGTAGTCATGGATTGTGGTGAAAGTAATTTTCAAAATGGTTAAAACATACCAAGTGGAGGTGACAATTGTAGTGCATTTTCGCTAAAGCCAATTTTAGGACTTTTAATGTTTTTATACATGTGTTAGCCGATATATATATATATATATATATATATATAATATATATATATGTATGTATCCATGTGGTTAATATATTGTTACGGATGTGGAATTCGCAAACCACCATTCAGGTCCCGTAGGGAGGTATTTTTAAGTAAAGTATAGTTAGCCAAACATTGTTTAGAGGGATTAATGTGATCATTCGGGCTGCGAACGCTTTGAGTCAGTCGTTTTTCTGTTCTTTCTTTATTTTTGAACAACCACGTACACACAACATGCATCCCACAAGCGCGACCGCGCTGCGGTCAGCGCCGCCTCCGCCATCTGCGCACTGATATATTTCGCCACCGCATTCTTTTCGCGCTATGGTGTGGGGAAGAGAAACGAGAGGCGCAGCTGGCGCCATGATGTGTGGACGCGGGTGTGACGCGGCAGGGAGGAGGAACGCCCTCTTGAGACCTTCTCTGAAGCGCCTCGAAGGGGGGTGAGCAGGGAAGGGGCGAGCAACAGGGGGAGCGTGGGCGTTTTAAGATGGGACGGGTGAAGCAAGTGAGGAGGCTCGAGGAGGCTCGGTGGAGGCTCGTGGATATTCTTGCTCCGCGGTTGTCTCCGTCTCGTTTCGCGTCGCTTTCTGAAGGCGTGGCTGGTCTTTTGGTGGGGGTCGCAGGACCCGCTGGCGGAAGGAGCGTCCGCCATACCCCCCCCCCTCTTATCGCGGCTCTGGATTAGCGCGAACAACTCGGTCCGGGGCGTCGAGTGCTCACAGGGCAGGCGCGAGCACGCAGGAGAGGCGCCTGCCAGCCAGGGACGGAGTCGCGGCCGGCAGGACCACGTCGGCGGATTCGGAGTGGGGTCGACGGGCCACAGGTGAGTCACCCTTTTCTCTTCTTTTGGGTTTTTGGGCAAATGATGTGGGAGGCCGTTGTCTTGTGAGTAGAACTGTTATAAGTGTTGCCGTGTGTACGCGTTATTCGATAGTATCTCTGCGTCACTGTTTCTTTTGTTTCATTGCTATATGTGCATACTGTATGGTCTGTATATGTGTGCTATCCGTGTGTGTGAAATAATGTGCTTTTGTGTTGAATTGTTCCCGTTTCGCTGCGTCCTTTCTTCGTTGAAACTCCATCTTGCTTCACGTAAAAGGGTTCGTAGTGGGGTTGATACGCTGATATTAATTGGACCGTCGAGGCGACGATAACACCCGCTCGGTTATCCCGTGGAGAGGAAGACGGTTAAGCGGCCCGTGAGAGTCGACCTGCGGAGGGTGCGATCGCCCGGTTTACCATCGCGTGGGTACTTAGGTAGGTGAGTTTGGCGAACAACCCTATCCAGCGGGTGGCTGATGTGGCACGATCGTGGTGAGGTGAAAGGCCCCGTGACTGGCTCGGGCGATAGTTCCCGGAGGGTCACGACAGAATTGTTCGTCGGTGGGAGGCGCCGCATTCGAGTCACGTGGCCGTTCGCAAGCTCAGGGCGCGAATTCGCAACAATATAAAATAATAGCATAGAAAAAAACAACCCATTTTCCAATGATTTTCCAACCACAACCATATAATTCATCATGTGCACTTCAACCAGAAAACAGTTTTTGTTGGAATGTTTTTTTCGAAACATGGAAAACTTTGTTGAGAATGACTAAACGGTCATTCTAAAAGCTTCTGGGACCAGTACCGCAGTTGAAATGAAAACTTTGCTAACTTGTTCAGAAGAAGAAGAGAAGAAGATATAAGTTCTCAATGCAGACGGACAGCTTTTTGGACGATTAGTCATAGCAGCAAAATCTAGAGATGTTGATCTGAGAGATGTCCTGACATAATGAATGTCAGTGTTCCATTTGCTTTGGCCCTTTCCGATGGAACTCTCCGAGCAACACCGAGAGTGCATTACTGGAGTTACTAGAGACGGACACAGAGAAGTTTCAAAGATTACCTTTCAGAGCCACAACAAATGACTGCATTTGTAATAGATGCCATGGCAATGGTGAAAATGATCAAGGTTGTTGGAGTGAACATTCGGTGCTTTGGCAGATAAATATTGGGAAGCATTTACAAAAGCACTGAACCAAAATGACTGCAATAGATTGACATCTAGTCTTTGACCGATATGATAAGGATTCGATCAAAGAGCAGACACCTTTGAAACGGGGATCATCCTCATCATTGGAAATAAAAATTGCTGGAGAAAACACTCCAATACCAAGTGGAACAAATTCATGAGTAATCCTGTCATAAGGCACACTTACAAATTTCTTTGTAAGAGTGGACTAAAACATGTATGCTACATTACCACCAGACAAGTTAGTTGTTCTTGTGGGGATTCTGTGATCACTGAGGGTTGTAAGGCTCACATTAGGTCATTCTGAATGTCTAGATGAGCTGAATCTGATCATGAAGAGGCAGTACGCATGATGTTGCATGCTTTATGCCTCTCAGGATCATGATAGAGTGGTTATACAATCACAGATACAATGTGGCAGTATTAAGTGCCCACTTCTTTTCATCGTGCATTGTCCTGAACTGTGGTTCAGAACTGGTACAAAAGACAAGCTACGCTACTTGCAATACATACAATAGCAAATCATCTTGGTCCATCCATGTGTGCTGCTCTTCTGGATTCCACGCTGACTGATGTGACAGCACCAGTGCCTTCTCTGGAATTGGCAAAAAAAGGATTTAATTTGCTCAAGGCATCTGATGAGCATCAACAATGTTTGTCTCTACTTGGAGAGAATCTCAATCTGTCTTCATTGTGTCAAGCTTCATGTGAAAGTTGGTTTGTGCACTGTATTTCAAAAATGGTTACAGTACAAGCGATGATGCAGATTTTCCTATTCTGCCAAAAGCAGAAACAAAATGAGAACTTGCCTCCAACATCAAACAGTCTTGGCATCATATTGAGAGGGCCAATTTTCAAGCATATATTTGGAAGAAATCACTCTGTGCATTTCAGAACTTGCATCACCTGCTGGACACGGTTGGGAGCTTGTCAGTGCATACTAAACACTTCTCATGTAAAAAGCACCTGCACAACTGCATTCTAGAGCTCATTCATGCAAATGCAAAAAGTCTCCATGTAGGCGGAATGATGTGTCCGATGCAAGGCAAAGCAATGGCTTAATTTGTACAGAAGCTTGTTTTTGTATGGCGATGAACAATGTGAAAACATCCACACAAGTATATTCCACTGATGACTTGACACTGATGAATATTGTGAGCAAAACCAGAAATTTTGAGTCTCATGGGATTGACTTTGATTTTATTCAAAACCTCCACCTGAGCTGTTCCACGTTCCAATCTCTCATTCTATGGATACTGAAATGTTTCTATATATATATATATGTAAAATTCATTGAACTTATCCATATAACTAAGAATAACATTGTATTCATATAGCATTGATCTTTTTTTATGCACATGTCTCAGAAGATAAAATAAAAGAGGATCCAATGTTGATACTGTTTCGCATCTGTGTATCAAATAACTTTGGTAACCCTGTTTTCTAGTTGATTTGACATAACAAATTTTGTAGAGCCATTGAAAATGTGTAAAATCAGTTTTTGCTATTAACTGATAATTAATTAACCATTTCTGGCATCCTAAACATGCACTAAAACACTAGAAATCCTAAACTTGCTTTCACAACAAGTTAAATTGCAACCTACCCTGGTATGTTTCACCTACAGCAAATTACTATACACAATCCAGGACTACAACATGCCTGGATATGTTCTTGGTATGTCCCAAGCTGGAAAAAGGTCAAACCAAATAAGTACTAGATGGGCTACGTTTTCATATTTCTAGGCCTTGTATGAGATTTGGCTCCTGGACTACAAGCTGCAACGTGTTCTTCTGACGCATACTTTTTTTAGGCAGTGTATAGGCAACTGACAGCTCTGCATAGGAAAAAAATAAAATAATATAACCCTGAGGTTACGTGCATGAGCAAAAACATACCAACAGTTTTAATATATCAAAATATACGTTGGAGAACGTGGGGACAGGAATACTGTACTGTATGGAGAAGTGGGGACAGGAATACTGTACTGTACTGGAACGTGGGGACAGGAATACTGTACTGTACTGGAGAACGTGGGGACAGGATACTGCACTGTAAATGGTGGAGACTTGTATACCCTCCCCACCTGGGGGTGGTGCTACACGATACACATTTACAATGGAATTAGCGTCCCCACATTCCACCGGCCCTCCGTCCCCGCACGCCTGTAATTAATTGGGTTCATGCTGATCTTATGTCCCATGTCGTGTATACGGCCCCGGCGT
>CM068953.1:175002762-175013130 GCA_035128595.1 Eptatretus atami | reverse complement strand
TAATTTCCCCATTTTTCTTTCCTTCATTCAAAGATAAGTCGATTTGGAGTACAAGACAAAGGTAGATCAACTACGGTAGTTAGCAAACTGTCAGTCAGAACAGTCGAGGTATTTAATTCCTCCCTGACACACACAACACATCACTAGCAACAGTCCTTCAAGGGTCATGAATATTAATGAGCTGTTCTGTGCATATTGTTTGAATTACTTTTTGGGATTTTTTCTTTCCACGAGCCGCGAGCATAACACAGCCTTGTCCCTCCACCTCGACACCACCAGCACACTCTTCTGCCTGTCGTGCCTAGACTGCCTCCCTCTCAGCGCCCTTACCCGTTTGAATTACTTTTTCTGGGATTGTTGACGACCTTTCGGATAATTCGGAATGTAAATAGTTTTTCAACATGTTTGTTGTAGCATAGATGTCCAGAATCGTTATCAGCACTGGCTTATAACGTATTACATTTTGTCGCAATTCACCAATGCTTAATACACATGACCCATCCATCCATCCATTAGGACCATACTCTGTGCACAGCGTTGGTGCTGCTTAAACAGTCTCCTTGGCTATTGGGCACAATCCTGGACGGATCGCCACTCCGACACAGGATACCAGCAAGCTGGCACTCATTTTGCCGACCTCGGAAGGATGACAGACTGAGTCAAACCCACCTGGTATTGATTGAACAGCCAAGCGGGATTTTAACTCAGGACCCTGGGAACCCAAGCCCACCACTCTCGCCATTAAGCCAACACCAGGCGTACACATGAACACCTGACACTTATTGTAATACAAGCACATTTTAATCCATGAAAGAGCTCAATCACTGATCACTGTGTTTTAAATTAACAATTATATAATGTATTAATACAATGTTGCACTTTGCAATTTTTTATCCCCGCCGCGTGGCGGAAGGGGGATATTGTTATCACCCGGGTCGTCCGTCCGGCTGTCCGGCTGTCGTCGTCCGTCCGGCTGGCTGGGCGTCAACATTTATAGCTGTGAGTGCGATAACTCATAAACTGTTCGCCATATCGATTTGAAATTTGGGTCACACATGTACCACCTGAAAAGGAAGAACCCTATTGATTTTGGGCGTGGCCGGATCCAAGATGGCCGACTGGGGCGGCGTCAACATTTATAGCTGTGAGTGCGATAACTCATAAACTGTTCGCCATATCGATTTGAAATTCGGGTCACACATGTACCACCTGAAAAGGAAGAACCCTATTGATTTTGGGCGTGGCCGGCTCCAAGATGGCCGACTGGGGCGGCATCTTGAAAAAATGTTTTTTGTAATAAATGGATAAACGCTTTTATCTGATTTCAATTATTTTTCAATGGCGGGGGATTCCCCATCTCTGATGGTATATTTTTTCATTTATGCAATTCAATGTCTTAATTTGTAGATAAGTACAGGGTGAGTAAATAAGTATCAGGACACGGTTTTAGCTGCTTATACAAGATTTGTTTATGCCAGAAGAACCAGAAGCCCTAGGAGTAACAACTTATTGCAGTGATACATAATAACAGGAGCAATAATAAAATATTACAGTAATACTACTTAATTACAATACCTCCTTAGACATCAAGTGCATCCATATGGTGTCCGCCATTGTCATGGCACAAGATAACTTTTCTCCACGTGCGATGTGAAAACCGACTCAAAATACCATTTGTCATGGTGCCAAATGCTTCCTAAACGCATTGTTTCAGTTCATCAACATATGCCATGCGATGTTCTGCACCCTTTTTTGTAAACATTTTCTGCAAACAAATTTTGTATAAGCAGCTAAGACTGTGTCCTGGGACTTATGACTCGCCCTGTAGATTCTGAGTACAAGTCAAGGCCCAAAAGGACTTCCAGGGGAAAAAGTATCAACTGATACGGTAACCAACGGAGAGGGTCGAGATAAGATGAAAAGTGGCTTGTACTGTATAAACAGCATGTCGTGCAGGACTCGAGTCGAGAGATCTCCTTAAACATATTGGAAGGCAGCATGATGAGAAAAAGGACGAGGGATGTCAAAGATAAATGTTGATGGACAGTATCGGAGATTGGATGATAATCCATAATCGCATTTAAATTAAGAGGATAGCTGAAAATCAGAAGTGCTGTCTCGTCATGAAAGCCAATCTTCATATTATTGAAGAAGGCACATGATTATCAATGCTCGTGCTTGGCGTGGTGTTGCGCCCCGTCAGGAGTATCCTTTCACATAGCCCCCTCACCGAAATCCATATGGAATATTTGTACATCTGTATCGTTCGCCCGTCCCCCGTGCAGCGGGAGACGGGGGTGTGTGTGTGTGTGTGTGTGTGTGTGTGTGTGTGTGTGTGTGTGTGTGTGTGTGTGTGTGTGTGTGTGTGTGTGTGTCTGGGCTGTAACTTTTTTTTAATCATTTGAGCTATTGTCATCAAATCTTCAACAAAGCTTTATTATGATAATACAGAGAAGACAAATTAATGATTTCGTCAAATTCTACAACCGTTAAACCTCACCTCCCCGAAGACCGATTCTTTCCAAGTTTCCAGTTTTGTCCTTCCCAACAGTTTGTGACTGTATCCACCTTCTCCAATCCCTGCGTCCTCCCCTAGACCTCATTCTTCCCCACATCCCTTATTTCTCTCATTTTACCTCTATTTTGTCCCTCAACCCTGCTGTTGGTGTGTTTCCCCTTCCCCCTTCTTTCCCCTATTCCTTTAGTTCTGTTACATTCCGATCCATTCGATGTTCTAACTCCTCCACGAGCCTCGACTTTGTATACAAATAAAGAAAAGAAAAAAAGGGCATCACATAAAATCTTAAATTTTCATACAATTGACCTGAAATTTTAAGAATTTGCATATTGGTTCACTGAATTGATTCACAAATCAAAAGGTAGAAAACAATTTATTTTTATTTTTCCATCAGAAGGTAAAGGCCGCATAAAATCGTCAATTTTCATCCGATCAACTTGACATTTGACCAGGGTTTGCATACCGGGTCATTGAATTGGTTCACTAAAAAAAAATAAAAAAAAATGGTCGTGGTCACAAAATCGTCCATTTCCATTTGATTGACTTGAAATTTGAGCAGGATTTGCATATTATCTCTGTTCGTCATGTTTAGCATACGAAAGAAGAAGTCCAAATACAAAGCGGACACGGATGGGCTTTGCATTTTTTAGATGCTTTCTCGTTCTCTTTGCAGTGCCTCGTCCACGCGTGTGGTTGACTGTGTTTGAGTTTGAAGCACCCTTAACTTTGCTGATTGTGTTTTAGGCCCCCTCATCCAAATTTTACTTGCACTTTATTTTCTTGATCTGTGGTGACTTCAACTGCTGGCTTGACATCGGTCCTCATACCATGCATGCACTGTGAATGGTATTGTTGTCACGGCCTTTTGTGACACTTCAGGTCTTACCTAATCTGTTGTATTTCGCACTTGCATCCCACTTTCAGCTGAACTTAATTATGAACGATTTCCCCTCCAAACGTTCCTGGTGTTCCTTGACTGAAAATTTCTGTATCTTTCATGGTCTTCAGATGAAATCAAAGTGCTGCCATATCTGATAGTTTATTTGGGCACATTTGTCTGACCTGCAGTCTGCCATCTCTTCCAATGATTGATCCACTCATCTGTTCGTCTCTGTACATAAATATTGCTTGGAACTTGTTTTTCCTCCTGCCTCTCACCTTTCTCGGCTTCACGCTGTGGAAACCAAGGCATTTAGGATCAATGGTATCTCCGCGATTTGAGGCTGAGTCTTTGGGTCTCACTCTCTCACCGCACGCAGGTCAGTGGTCTTTCTGTTCTATACCATCTCCTCTCCAGTCTCGCACCCCCCCCCCCGCTCTGTCTGAGATAATGTCCCCCTCCCACCCCCATATTTCCACAGGGTGCTCAAGGTCTGCCAGCAACCCCTTCTAGTAAAACTACCAAAATCAAGAATCACTGCTCACCTTCACTCTTTCATTCCTCTTTTTCCCACCTTTGGAATTAACTCCCACACTCTCTTCAATCCTATTCTTCCCTCCAGGTCTTCAAAGCAGCGTTTCACCACCATCTCTTTATCTTCCCCCATCCAAAACCACAATCTTTTCTACCCCCATTAATCCACCCAAACCCACCTTCTTCATATTCCCTGCTTTCCTTCCTTCCTGTAGTGTCCATATTGTTTACCCCATGTACCCCGTCCCATCCCTCTCCATTCCATGGTTCTCCTAATGTCTCTGTTCCCCACTGTTTTATGCTTTCCTCTCCCACCCCTCTTCTCTCCTGTGCCCCTTGTTATAAGTTTTGTGTGTTGGCTCTCATACGAGCTTCGACATTGTATATTAAAATAGATATATATTACTGCTACAACTATTCATGTGGTAAAGAAATTGCTGGAATGCTGATTGCTTTATCTCTGTCTTTGTGGAAAAGGTCAAGGTCTCTAATCCCTCTCTTCTGATTGGTACCCATCCTTGCTCTTTACTGAAAATTCCATCCAGCATGTGAGCCCCGACCCACTACCCTCCCCTCGGTGTATAATAAAGATCCCATGGCATACTTTGCGAAAGGTAGGCAAGCCTGCTCTAACCTACACGGGGAACGGCATCAATGGCACAGCCACACCCCTAGCAAATGATGCTACCCACAGCCATGTGCTGCATACAAAAGAAGAATGAGCTCTCCCACCTCCTCCTTCCCCTACTACCCCCACAAAAGTAGAGAAATTCCTACTTCGTCTTGACTCATTCACAGCCATTGACTCTGACAATATTGGTGATTTTAACACTCAAGGCTATATATCTGTTCTTTTGAAGATCATTCTGTGGAGGGAACCTGCATGGAGAATTGTCAGGCTCAACCCATCATAAGAATCGTATCAAAGCTGACCCTCTTAGTTTCAGGTAAGCCTTCTGTCCGAACATAAGCTAAGTAATAGAATCAATAATTTCAGCAGATCTCAAAATTCATCTCCAATCATCAGTTTGACCTCTGTCCAGGTCATTCCATCCTGGACTTGCTACTGCTTCAATGTCAAAAATATGCCTGGTGTTGGCTTAATGGTTTGGGTGGTGGGCTTGGGATCCGAGGATCCCGAGTTCAAATCCCACTCGGCTGTTTAATTAATACCAGGTGGGGTTGACTGTCTGTCATCCTTCCGAGGTCAGCAAAATGAGTGCCAGCATGCTGGTATACTGTGTCGGAGTGGCGACCCGTCCAGGATTGTGTCCAATAGCCAAGGAGACTGCTTGGGCAGCACCAACGCTCTGTACAGAGTATGATCCCAATCTATCTATCTCTCTCTATATATCTCTATCTCGACATTCTCCAAGAATTTAATTGTCTTGCACCCCGTCATGATTTCCAAACTGTCAGTTAATGATATCCAGAGTCCTCTTCTGGACTGGCTATTGCATTTCCTGTGTATTTGGAAGCAGTGGGTTGCTTTGGCTGTTCCCATGCTCTTTCGCTTGAGACGACATTGAACAGGAAAAGAGGTTTGGAGGAAACGCAGAAAGCTGCAAGTAAGAAAGTTTGGTTCGGTCGGATTTATGGGGATAGACAAGATCACAGGTCAGGATGTGAGGCCCTCAATTTTTATTAATTTATTTTTACCCCTTTTTTCTCCTCCATATCCTTTCCCTCCCCTTTTGTTGCTCTAATTGATACCCAGTGTTGTTGAAATTTTCTCCTTTCTCCTGGTCAATTCCCATTCTCCTTTTTCATCCTCTGTTTATTTTTATTTTGCTCGTTTGGTTGCATCTGTGCCATGAGGACATGGTTTGTTCATGTTTTTTCTGTGCGTTTTATTTTTTTTTATTATTAACATGCCATTCATGCTCCAGGAAACCTGTCAGCATTACCAAATGGCGGCATGTCTCAGGTTATTCCCGTACAAAGATCTCCTTGCTACCTGGCAGACGAGCCAACTCAACAGTTTTTACCTGTAGAAAAGGTGGGTTTCGATTAACTTCACTTTTGTAGTTGTTCTTAACAGTAGTACCAGGCATTCAAGCAATTCGCTGAAGCAGTTGAGTAAAACCTGGACATAGAAAAGATTTGAACAAGCCGGTAGGCGGCCATGGGTCGCCGAGCATCCGATGACCTTTGACCCCTGATCTGAGTTAATCTAGTACTTAAGAAATTGCAATCGAATCGGTTAACCCGTGTATGAGCAAGGGGGCTTTGAATGGTCATTTTGCCCGAACAATGCACTCATTGACCTTTGACCCCTGACTTAGCTGAGATAGATCAATATTTCCTGAAGCAAAGTTGTAGTACCCATTGAGTACTCTGTACCTATGAACTTTCATTCGTATCGGTTAACCCGTGTAGGAGCAAGGGGGATTTGAATGGTCGTTTTTCCCGAAAAATGCACTCATTGACCTTTGACCCCTGACCTAGCCGGGATAGGTCAATATGTCCTGAAGCAAAGTTGTTGTACTCATTGAGTACTACGTACCTATGAACTTTCATTCGTATCGGTTAATCCGTGTAGGAGCAAGGGTGCCTTGAATGGATTTCCGCCCAAAAAATGCACTTATGACCTTTGACCCTGACCTCTCGGAGATATGGTCATTATTGCAAATGAGCAAAGTTTGTAGTATCATTACGGTCTATAAGCAGTAAAGATTCATTCGATTCGGTTCAACTGTCTTGGAGCTATTGTACTTGAATTTTCAGCGGGAATGCTCAATGCCCTCGGACACCCAAGTTGAGAGGGTACCATTGTGAAACTATAAGATATAGAAAAAATGGATGTCAGTATGCGGATAGAGAACATCTACTCTTAAGATTTATGCCATACCAAATCTCATCGAGTTCCATCTACTGATAACTACTCGTATCATTTGAATGAAAAGTACGGAAAATGCGGTTTGTATACAGAACTCCCAAGTTCGAGGGGGTGCTGTGGGTAAACAAATATATAAATCGAAAATCCGGCTTCGATCGTTTGTGCACAATGCATTCCAGATGATTAGTGTGAATTTTCATGACCATCTGACCATAAGCCTAGGAGGAGTAGCATTTGGCACGAAGGCACCTCCAGCTCTCGCATATTATCGATTTTTGCCCCTTTGACCCGACCTATAGCAATATCGGTCAATATGTCCTGAGCAAAGTTGTTATAGCTCATGCGTTGCTATGAACCTGCAAAGTTTCATTCGGATCGATGCACTCACCTGGTCGCTAGGGGCCTTCAATTTTCGCCAACTTTCGGGCATACCCCATTTGTAGGGGGCGCTGTGGGTAAACTATTCCATATATCACAAAAACGCGGAAATATTATTTGGTAGAGCCATCACCTGTAGATGATGCATGCCAAAATTTCATAAGCCGACGTGGATAATGGCTTTCGGAATTGATTTCGCGTGAACGGTAACCGATTTTGAAGGTTTTTCGGCTGTTGCTAGGAACCAAAGGTCGCCTTTAGCAACCATCACAATTTCCAAAGCACTAGCTCATAAGATGTACCTACCACCTGAGTTTTGGTCAAAAATCGGCCACGTTTACTACCAATTATGCTGATGACAAACGAACAAACATCCAAACAAACAGACAGAATTACTGACAATAAGGGTCACCTATTTCGGCGACCCAATAACAAGCAATGGAGCACAAGCATGCTGCTTCACCTCCTGATAAGCCAAGTGATGAACTATTCAATCTGGAGATTAAATTGCACGTGTAAAATGTTTCTTTCAAAAGTATATGTATGTACACTCACATTTTGAGATAAGTTATCGACAATTTCTTGAGCCATTGTGTTGTTTGGCAGCCTCAAACGACCACGTATGCCTTGGTGTCCGATGAAGCGACACAAAAATATGAACTCGATGA
This sequence comes from Eptatretus atami, assembly GCA_035128595.1. NCBI lineage: Eukaryota > Metazoa > Chordata > Myxini > Myxiniformes > Myxinidae > Eptatretus > Eptatretus atami. Next base: position 175,005,313 of record CM068953.1, on the reverse strand, counting down.
TCTTGAGAACAATGGGTCGGTGCCAGGTGAGTCCAGGGCATTTCAAACACTGGTTGAAAACTTGTCTCAATAGAAATTGTGTGTTGTCCTCATCCCTGTACTTTTATTCACAGTAAACACGTGCAGTACCATCACTTAATTTGTCTCAAAATGTCTGTTTCTCTGTAAAGTGCTGTGTTTTCCCACATTGCAGTCCCTTGTGGCATCTCTGAAGAATATGAAGAACCTCAAGCTCTCATTGCCATTCCTGGGAGTTTAGAAGCAATTGAGTGTCCCGTGGGAAACCAGAATCTCTCAATAGCAGTAATGGGAAACCATGGAATGGATGTTTCAACAACAATTGATAAGGAAACAAACATTGTGATGAATGATGAAGCACAACTATCAGAGACTCATTTTGAAAGGAGCATTGATCCAAACGTAGGAGAAGTAACTGAAACCCAAAAGATTACCATGAAGCGTGAACTGCGTGACATCGGTTGCACAAGTTTGCGAGAATGTAAAAAAGATCACACCGATGAAAGACAAAATCCCCCAAAGTTAATTGATCATTCTGTTGACGAAAGCTTGAGGAACATGGCGGTGCAGCTTCCTCAGGAAAATGGTGTCACCACTGTAGATCCTCCTGAGGTTGACGGTCCCAGACGAGCTGCTGCGTCAGAAACTAAAGATGAGGAGGGGACTGTGGATGGAGCTGGTGTGACGCAAGAAGAGGGAGGTATGCATGTTGAGGAGGTGCAAGTCGAGGAGGGAAATTTGAATGAAGCTGCTGATATTCAAGCTGAAGTGAAGAAAATGGACAGCATCACTGGAAGTCAAAGAAAGGAGGACAGTGCTGTTGGAGGCAGTTGGAGTGGTGGAGAAGAAGGAAGTGGTGGTGGAAACCACCAGGGTGGAGGGATAAAAGTGAGTGGTGATGGAGGCAGTCGGCCCCAAGATGAAAAGAATGTCCATGGGGACTGTGGTTTCCAAGAAGCAGAAAGTGCTTGTGCAAAGGAAATGCAGCAAGTTGGCAGCAAGGAGGCCAAGACCCAATCCAATCGAGGTTGGTACGAGATGTATTAAGAAATGCACATATTTGTATGAAAGATTTCAGTGGTTGTCTCATTTTGTTTTAAACATTTGATGGCTTAACCGACATCTTCTGGTTTCAAACGTCCCATAAAATTTGGCAAATGTTTTTTAAAAAGTGCAACAAACAACAACAGCATGAAGTTAAATTCCACCACACGTTAACGGAATGATTGAATAACATTCTCTAGTCTGTACTGCTAATGTAGTGTGGATGTACTGTGGTGTGGAATTTTAAGTCATCGAGATTCTGTACTGGGAGAGTAGAAAGCTTGTAAAAAATTATACGTGTTATATATGAGGCCCGGCGAGGAGTGATGTAAGCTACATTTTTTAATGATATGATGATGATCGGCTCGGATGATAGGGTAAGGGTTAAAATAGTGCTATATGGCATTAACTCCAAAATGGCCGATGTGGCCCTTACATCACTCCTCGCGGAACCTCATATATATTGTGGTGTTCAACTTGGGAGCACTGAAGGTTCACTACAAACGCTTTGGCTCAGCTGGAAGTATCAATTAAAAAGGTGGAGTGGGAGAGAGTGATAGTGAGGAGTGAATAGATAGCAAATTCTCTCCTTCTTTTTAGGGTACCAAGCCTTTCAGGCTGGGTAACCTATTGTTTTTCTTTTGTTTATTACTTGCAAAATCGAAGATTTTTTAAAAGTATATTGGTCAGTCGATTTTGTTATTTCTTGGCTAAAAAAAAATTTCGCCAAGTTTGTTGGTCTGTCGTGTTTGTCTGTCTGTCTGTTTGTCTATTTGTTTGTCACACAATTTTGGCCACAGTTTTGAAGCAATCATTCTGAATTTTTTTTTGTGTGTGTAGGTGACCAGCCAAGGACAGCAATGCTTAATTTTGGTGAAGATCTGAATCCAGATCTGGATCTGAGAATTTCTTAACTGATTCTTCACCATTGAGAGATGGGGCCAAAAACGACATATAGCACGATATCTCAAAAAGTTAGAGATGGATTCACACTAAACTTGGTGGACCGATTGGGAGTGCCACGAGGAAGAATTGATTCAGTTTTGGTGAAAATCCGAATCTAGATCTGGATACAACAATTATTTAATTTTTAAGTGATTCTTCACCCTTGAGAGATAGGGCTAAAAACGATATTGCATGTAATCTCAAAAAGTTATGGACGGATTCGGATTAAACTTGGTGGACGTGTTGGGTGTGTGACAAGGACTAATTCATTCGATTTTTGTGAAAGTCCGGATCCCGATCCGAGAATTTTTCAAGTGATTCTTCACCATTGAGAGATTGGCCCAAAAACGATATATAGCACGATATCTCTAAAGGTTATAGATGGATTCCGCAGAAACTTGAACAGTTTGGGAATGCCACCAGGAAGAGTTGACTCAATTTTGGTGAAGATCCGAATCCAGATCTTTATACGATAATTATTATCTTGCCAAAACGAAGTTTTTGCAAGATATGTTAGTCAGCTTGTATGTTTTTTTTATTTTTT
>CM068953.1:174961844-174972427 GCA_035128595.1 Eptatretus atami | reverse complement strand
GCGGAAATATGGGCGGGACAGATAGCAGACAGAGTGAGGGGGGGGAGGCCAGAGAGGAGATGGTAGAAGACAGAAAGACCACCGACCTGCCTGGGGAGAGAGAGTGACAGACCCAAAGCCAGCCTCATTGCGGGAGATACCAATGATCTTAAATGGTATTGTTTCCACAGCGTGAAGCCAAGAAAGATGAGAGGTGGGAGCACCAGCCCAGAGGGGAGAACAGTACTCCCACAGGCTGCGGATGAAAGCTTTGTACGTGGTCAGGAGCTCAGGTGTGCCAAGGAAGGACTTTGAAAGAGGGAGGATGCCCAATTGGCAACTGGCTTTGGAGGCCAGCTTGAAGATGTGGCTTTCCTTGGGAAGATCATGACCGATAGTAAGTATCATCTAAAACCAGTTTAATTCCTCCAGGGGTTATCAATATAAACTGTAAATTCAGTTGATGTGGGAGCCAGAGCGGCAAGAAGTCGCTCACACAGGCATAAGGAATACATGAATATTTATGGCAGACCAGACAATGAAAAATGGCCAAGAACAACCATGAGACAGTAAATAAAAATATATAAATATTTATTACTAATAAAAAAAATGAAAAATCTAGTAGTTTCTTAGTTAATCTCCACCCACCAAGGTCAGTGTATGAAAAACACCCTAGGATTTTTTAAACGTATTGATCCTCACCATTGAAGAGATTGGAAAAACGAACAATAAAAAAGAAACGATAATACGAGACCTGATAATTCGCCAGTATCTCAAAAAGAGTGGAAACGGAATTAAGCAGAGACAAAAATATTAATGGTGGAAGGACACAATTTGGATGAAAAAACCAAAACCCGTGACGGATGGAGTGGATATTGAGTTCATATTCTCTGAAACCCCCGTCCGAACCTGAAAGAAACATGCCGAATCATGTCCATGCCACATACAGGAACCGATATATATAATTATCCCCCCTTAATTGAGTTGTTCACCATTGAGAGATGGGCCAAAAGATATATACACGATATCTCAAAAGGTTAAGATGGTAACGAAAACTGGACACATTGGATCGACAGAGGAGAATTGATTCAATTTTGGTGAAGATCCGAATCCGAATCTATGATCGGATAAACAATTATTTAATTTTTTAATGATTCTTCACCGATATAGATTGTGCGCACAAACCAAATTAAAAAATGATATCTAGCAACTGACTATTTCAAAAATGTGTAGATAAGGGCAAATCCAGTTAATATGATTATATTAATGAGTATTATGAAGATTTCTTTACGTCACCCATGAAAATAAATGAGTTTTATAATGTTGGATTACTTTAAATAATGCACGTCAGGTATGTCGCTTCTATCCCGCCCAGGTGCCCCTTACATTACGTTTCGATTATTTAATATGTTTTCAATCTCGCATCCCAACAGCCAATCACTAAGTATCCTACAACGCTAGAATATCAAATCAACTGTCCACTGCATTCCAGTGCAACGAGGAAAACCAATTAAATACAAAACTATGACCCATCAGAGAAACAAGCAATTGGAGTAAATGATCAAGAAGCAGAAAATCTGGTACCTCCAAATGACCCGAAATGAGGTATCGATCTAAGATATCGAATTTATACAATTTTTGACAAAACTACTGGTCCGGTTGTCCTTGACAAAGATGTGCCAGAGAGGTATACATTCACCTTTTAAAGTCCCTGAGTCTCGGGATACCATGCCGAGCGCGTTCCCACATTTCAACCCACCTGCCGCTGAACCACACTGAATATATACAATATAGAACATGGATTAACGGATAATACGCATGCTTCACCGAAGCAGAAATTCAATATCTATCATACCAAACGCCCAAGACCAGAGACTCCGTCAGTATGCTAAAAGTAAATCCCTGAATCATCCACACCGAAATATGGCAGTCACGGCACACCACTCTCGCCTTAAACCGTGGCACCTCCCCCAATCGTTCGCCCACCGGCGTGGATGTTGACCCTGCCCCAAACGCCTCCCCCGGCGCCCGGCGCGCCTCCCAAATCGATACGTTCGACGCATACTCGGAGTAGAGCTAGTCACCAGTCCCCATCAAATCAACACTTTCTGCCGAAATGTACCCTCTGCCAACTGACTCTCTCCTTGGGTGCCCACCCCAATCACTGCATCACGCCAGTCTCTCACTTATCTCCTCCTCTATAAACCAGCGCACTTCATCCGCATGCGCGCCCAACCGCCCTCTCAAGACCTCACTAACTTAATACTCTCCATCCCCGCCCGACTCGATGCCCCCCATATAACTGTACTGATGCCCCCAGGGCCCCCCCTACCCAACCTGCCCCCCGCCCCGACACCGCGGAGCTGGCAACCCAGGAGGTGGTGGTGTCATGTCAATTTGTTGTCCTTTGCGGTTCTGAAGATAAACAACAGCTGCTTTGTGTTCGAAATTCAAAAATCAAAGCAAAGTTGTCATTACCTGCTTCTCTTGTTTGGTTTTCTTTTGGCTAATAACTCCCGTAAGCTGCGAGTTGTCCTGCCATTCTTCACCCTGTTTGAAACCATCTTGAGTTGGTTCCATTTGTATCATCCTGTCGAAGCCGCCCACACGGCTCTCCACCTTCACCCCAAAATGTCAGCGATGTCTCTTCCGCTTGTCCCGTCAACCAATTACATGTCCTGTTCTACCGCCCACAAACGCGCTCGACTACAACCCGAAATCCAGCAAGTCGCTCACCACTCCTCCCTCCGCCCCCCCACCTATCCCCAAACACTAACTACATAGGGCACGGCTTGGGAACTTACTAAAATAAGTTCCTGACCCCAATCACACCTTACGGCCCTATCCCACTCCCAACAGAGGGATACAACCCCCGTCACTCACTCCCCACCCTAGTTGCCACGCCCTGATAACATAATCATTCCTTCAAATCTGTAACTTTTTTGAAAAGTAGGCCAATTTAATCGAAATTGAAGAGTATAAGTCTAATATCGATTATGATTCATCGATAAATCGGAAAATACCCTTTTAAATCGCCCATAAATCGCCGTTCATTGTGGGCTTACCAAATTCAGTTTCGAGCCCAAAAACGGAGTCCCTGAAATATTACTCCACCAACTATACTACTAAAAAAACATGATCTGAGTAACAAAAGAAAAAATAAATTATCAATAATTATCAAAGATTTAGGTGGATATGCGCTGGGTGTCTTGGCTTCTCTCACCCATTGCACCCGCGTCGTCAGAAAGGCAAGACGACTTGGACCCTTCCGAGGGTCTTTAGGGTCCTTGAAGTTTCAGCTAATGGCGTTCGAATCACTCCTGGAATACCGAAATCATCAAATCTAAACGCTGCCAAGGTGATGCTGTTGATGTACTCAGCCCAAGTCATGCCCTCTGTCTCCTCCGAAACATAGAGCCGATACGCACACAACGTCCAACAAAACGAAACGAAAACAATGAGATCACGAAGATTGTCCTGGGTTAAAGCCGCCGAGCAACAATTGAGACCATGAAAATCAGGATGGGGAAAGTTCTAAAAAGTGACCCAACTAAAATGAATACAGCCTGAGCCGGCAACCGAGCTGTCACACTTTAACAGATGGGACTACTGCTATGGACCCTCACAGCCTCACACGAAGGCTATCGGGTCCAGATGTAAATGGTTTGGGATCCTTCGGGTCCTGAATTTCAAGCCATGGGTTTTCCACGTTTTGAATTAACACCAGGTGGGGTTGACTCAGCTGTCATCCTTCCTAAGTGGAGGTCGACGTAACCATTGTTGAAGATGAGCACCAGAAATACTAGATTAAATAGTGTGCTGACCTTTCCGCAAGTTAAGTGATTTAGATAAATGATATTCACCCCATTCTCGCCTCCGTTATTTTTCGAAAGACAATCTTCGTGTGCAAGTAATACCCGAGCGTTAAGATAGAATATAGTTCGTTTGTTTCTTATACGTCCTATATACCGGCCAACTGTACACCCTCATACACTGTAACATTTGATTGTCATCTAGTCAGTTGTGACGCTCCCGATGTTCTCCCCACGCGTCCTTTCTCACCCTACACTTGTATAGTTCCAGGGTATATGCCCCCGCATGCTGCAGATCCCATTGTGCTCCAGCTCTTCCAATGCAGCCTTCAGACCATGTATACGACAATTAATGCCTGATCCACCCTGAACATAATACGGGGGCCCAAATTACATGTTTGAGATATCAGGCTCGACAGATTCGAACGAAAACGCACCACTGCTTTTTGATCCGATCTCTCAATGGTGAAAGAATCAGTTAAATTAAGATATTCTTCGTCTCCAGATCCGAGATCCCGGCATCTTCGCCAAAATCAATCAGTTCCGCTCCGACTCGTCCTCCGTGCACTCGAAACACCACAAACCTGTCCTCCAACACCGTTTCGTACTCCGAATCCTCAAAACTTTTTTTTTGACTGATATCGTGCCTTAACTTCACTAACCTCCTTCCTCTGGTCCTGCGGTGGACCCTCACGACTGGCTCGGACCTACACAACAAAGCCGATCGGTGCTCTCTGGCCAATCTCTCCCTCTCTCGCAACTCACGGCCACGTTCTCACAACCGAGCTGCTGCCCACCCGTCAGCTCGAACGAAGTCGCCGCGCGAACCACTCGCGCCCCCACCGCCCGCTCTATCGCACATGCAGCCCCACCAGCTCTTTCGAATGACGATCCTACACACCACAGACTCCACCTCTCACCGTCCCAGACCGACCCCCTCGAACCAGAGCTCCGCGCAGCGCCTCCCGACCATCACACCTGTCTGAGGCGTCCCTCACCACCCCGCTCTTTGCGCCCCTCACTTCCACACCACTCCTGCTGCAATACTTTCCCTGCTCACCAACCATTAAACCGCGGTAAAAAAAAAGTTCCCACCTCTCCCACCACTCGCCGCACCACTGCCTCACCACTCCACACTCATCTCGATTACAATCTTGCTTCCGACACTTCCTCCTGACCTCTGGTCACAAGCCGTACCACGTCAACCGTTGCTCACACCGCGATTCATTAACTTTCTCATTTACACCTTATCCGAACATGCGCTAGCTTGGCCAATGGATTTCGACACGGCTCGCGCATCATTCACGTCTGCAAACCACCTCCCCTCACGCCCCCCCTCAACCCACCCCCACCAAGCCGGCATGGGTATTTTAGTAAAATATTATTCGCACTTTTTTTTTTAATTTTAATGCGGGACCACAATATCATATTGCCGCGTTCTTGTGGCGGTGAGAGAATGGGCCAGGAGCCTCCACCCATTGGGCGCAGTCTTTACACCGAACCCGGCTGGGCCAGGCCTGACGTTTCAACCAAGGTTTGAAGAATTGGAGAAAAAAAAACCATATTTGTATTTCTCTTTGTCGAGGGTTCGAATGAGAGTAAACCACACATACGCACCAAGCGAGGGGGGGGCATGAGACAAGAGGGGCGGGAGGGAGGACAAAACAGGGGGAACAGAGAATTAGGAGATCTGTTTGGAAAGGGAGGGATGGGGGTGGGGAAACAAGATGGACATTACAGGGACTTTCAGGAAGGAAGCAAGGGAATTTGAAGAGGTGGGTTTGGGTGGATTAACGGGGGTAAAAAAAGATCGGGTTTGGATGCGGGAGATAAGAGATGGTGGTGAAACGGCTGTTGAATGCCTGGAGGGACGAATAGGATTGATAGAGAAGTGGGAGTTTAAAGAGATAAAGAGGATTTTCCAGAGAGTCGGAGAGATCATTGATGAAAAGGAGAAAAAGCACTGGACCCAGAACACTGCCTTGAGGAACTCCAGCCTGGACAGGAAGAGGGGATGAGAGAATTCCATGAAGGGCCACACGTTGACTGCGACAGGAGAATAAGTCTTCGAGCCAAGGGTGGAGATTGCCTTGGATACCATCGGAAGAGAGTTTGGTGAGCAAGACAGGGTGCCATACCGTATCAAAAGCACACGATATGTCTAGGGAGATGGCTCTGATCTCATGTCTGGCATTGAGGACCTCCATCCATTGTTGAGAAAGCAGGAGCAGCAAGTCCAGAGTAGAGTGACCTGGTCTGAAACCAAATTGATGATCGGAAATCAAGCCATTGGAGAAGAGGAAGGATTTAATGTCGGAAGCGATGATCGATTCCATAACTTTGCTGATGATTGGGAGAAGGCTGATTGGTCTCTCATTGCAGGGATCTGTTTTTGCACCTGTTTTATGCAGGGCGGTAATGTTTGCTGATTTCCTTGCAGATGGCAGACGACCTTGAGCAAATTAGAGGGTGAATAGAACAGAGAGAGGGTGAGCAAGAGCAGCAGAGCAGGTTTTTAGGACACGTGGACTGATGCAGTCTGGACCTGTTGCAGAATCTGAGTCGATGTTTGACAGCAAGCTCTCCACCTTGTCAGGAGAAAAGGACACAGAGTCCAGGAACAGCTGGGTGTGACTGGGTAAGGTGGGTACAAAAAGCGATGGGTTTGGGACACAAGATTTAGAAGCAAACATAGAGTTTAGGCATTCAGCCTTTTCACGTGCCATGTCAGCTGTGCGGCCATTTGAGGTAAGGAAGGGATGGAGGGGGCAACATACACCAGAAATAGACTTAACTAGACGCCACCAGGATTTGGAGGAGGTAGAGGTTTGAGAGTTCAGACAAGATGAGAAAGATATTGTTTCCTGACTCTCCTGAGGGTAGACACACACTTCTTCCGAGCTTTGTGGAAGGAACTGTGATTGCCTTCAGTTGGATTTCCTTCCATGAGGCGAGGGCAAGTTGTTTCAGGACAACTGCCTCACCACAAGCTTCAGTGTTCCATGGGCGGAAGGAAGGGTAGGACACCTGAAGACGAGATGGGATAAATCTGTGCATGAGAGAGAGAGCAAGTTTATTTGAAAGAATTCCCAGGATGAGTTGATGTCAGAGGTAGTTGAGATGGGAGACCAGTCTCGGAGTTTGATGGCTGCTTGAAGACACTGCCAGTCGGTATGAGTGAAATGCCAGACTCGACGGCACTGAGGTGGTTCTCTAATCACAGCCAGAGATGTCTACTTTGACAAGCATGTCGTCAGATGAACCAATTGCAGCGGATGAAGTACAGCAGACGTTTTCTGGGAAATTGGTCAAAATGAGGTCGAGAAGAGATGGAGTACCGTTGGTTGAGATGTTTTTCGGGAAGTTGACAGATTGAATCAGTCCCAATGAATCACAGAAGTCTTTTGCTGAAGAGCCATGGCAGGTGAGAGAGATGCCCACACCCAGCAAACTGGCATGATGGCAATTGAAGTCATCACATATGAGGAAGAGAGAGTTGGGATGAGAGGATAGAAGTTGGTCCATCTTTTCGGCAAGCGAGGTCTAAATGGAGTCATCACTGTTTGGTGGGCCTTACAACACACACATAAACACGAGGTGAGAGTGGAGGGGAAGCCGTAGCCAGAGGTATTCCTTGGGGTGTGGGTTCGTGAGGGCAGCGCATGGAGAGTGAGGAATGGAGTTTTTGATGAAGAGAGCAACTCCGCCGCCAGGACGAGGCTCAGGTCTGTCATACCGCAGGAGGGAGTAACCAGGGAGAGATACCATTGCTGCATATCGGGTGAAAATGATGACTTCACAAGTCACATTACCATTGCTGCATATCGGGTGAAAATGATGACTTCACAAGTCACATGGTTTTGTGGCCATCTTGGATAGAAAAACACACCTCATCTGATTAACACGAAACCTCACAAGTGTAATCCCCTCCCAATTTAGAGGCATAATGTAAATTTATGATGTCGTAGGTCACGTGGTTCGGCAGCCATATTGGATTGAAAATTCAAAACTTTTCAAGCTTCTCCTCCAGAATGGCTTTCCAGATCGAAGCGAAACTTTACAGGTATGATCGCGTATCCATGACGAAGAATAAATTCCCTTGTTTTTTTAACGTAGGTCACATAGTTTGGCAGCCAGATTGAATTTACCATTAAACTTTTGAAAACCTTCTCCAGAATGGGAGTACAGATCAACGTGAAACTTCACACACCTGTTCCCCAAGCCATGGGTGTACCAGTTTGTTAATGAATAATTGATAGGTCACATTGTTTGGTGGCCATATTGGATTTACCCTAAAACCTTCAAAAATCTTGTTCTCCACAACGGCTTGACAGATCGAGGTGAAACTTCAAACACCTTCCCCAAGACTTGGGGATAGGAGTTTATTCATGAATAATTAATGTCGCATGGTTTTGCAGCCATATCGGATTGAAAGAAAATATTAAATAATGTTTTCTCTGGAACTACTTCATCAATAAACGTGAAACTTCACAATTATGATCTAGTGCACATGAGGAATGTACATTTTAAATTTCAACCCGATTAGCCACATGGTCTGGCAGCCAGAATTATTTAATTGTTTGAATCTGAGAACTTTTCAAAAAAAACATTTGAATAAGGCTCACTTGGCTACGCATGGATGGGTTTGAGGGTAGAGGAGTAGCAATTCAATTGATACCAACAATGGCCTCGGGAGAAATGGTCAACTGTGTACATAATAAATATATGGACAGTGGCATGTTCCGAGGTCCTTAACATGTCAATCCCGCATTGTAGAGAGACGTGTGGGGGCTCGTTAGACTCATTTGAGTCCCGGTTTACCCTCTGTTGTCAACATTCATTACTTCGTGTTCAGGTTATTTAAACGCCATTTCAGTTGATACTGACAATGTCCCCAGGAAAAAAGGGCTGACTGCGTACGTAATAAATAGATTGGAGAAGGTAAGTGAGAATTATTGGACATATTAAGGGGTACAAATTATTTTACGTACATAATAAATTGATGATCCAAAGCTATAATTGGAATAAAATTTCACGGTAATTTTGTTTCGGGTTGTTTAGCTTTTTTTAAAGTTGATATTGCCTTGTATGATTCTTCTTTGTGTGTTTGTTGCGAATAAAAGGGAAAGATGCAAGCACACTTGGGCTGTTATTCGTGAGTGTAGTATCAGTGACTGCTTTTGATGGTCATGTTAGAGCGAGGGCGAAGGGGTCGAGAACACAAGGGATATGAAGACCAATGCAGACAAGGGCAAAAACAGCCACCCATAACAGATGATGAGGTACGATATCACGTGTTTAATATGTCATAAATGAATTATTATATTCTACTCGGGTGATATCTATATTATTTAGGACAGTACTTGTACACAAAAATGGCATAATTATAATTTGTCCCTTCCCTGTGAGCCATAGCCCCTCTCCCCCTTTCTCATTCTTTCAACCCCCTCCCTCCCTCAGGTTATTCCCGTCCAAAGATCTCCTTGCTACCTGGCAGACGAGCCAACTCAACAGTTTTTACCTGTAGAAAAGGTGGGTTTGGATTAACTTCACTTTTGTTGTTCTTAACAGTAGTACCAGGCATTCAAGCAATTTGGTGAAGCAGTTGAGTCAAACCTGGACATAGAAAAGATTCAAATAACCAGCGATGGAGCGCAAGCATGCTACTTCACCTCCTGATAAGCCAAGCGATGAACTATTCAATCTGGAGATTAAATTGCACGTGTAAAATGGTTCTTTCAAAAGTATATGTATGTACACTCACATTTTGAGATAAGTTATCGACAATTCCTTGAGCCATTGTGTTGCTTGGCAGCCTCAAATGACCACGTACGACTTGGTGTCCGATGAAGCGACACAAAAATATGAACTCGATGATCTTGAGAACAATGGGTCAGTGCCAGGTGAGTCCAGGGTGTTTCAAACGATGGCTGAAAACTTGTCTCAATAGAAATTGTGTGTTGTCCTCATCACTGTACTTTTATTCACAGTAAACACGTGCAGTACCATCATTTAATTTGCCTCAAAATGTCTATTTCTCTGTAAAGTGCTGTCTTTTCCCATGTTGCAGGCCCTCGTGGCATCTCTGAAGAATATGAAGAACCTCAAGCTCTCACTGCCATTCCTGGGAGCTCAGAAGCAATTGAGTGTCCCGTGGGAAACCAGAATCTCTCAATCGCAGCAACAGGAAACCATGGAATGGATGTTTCAACAACAATTGATGAGGAAACAAACTTTGTGATGAATGATGAAGCGCAACTATCAGAGACTCATTTGGAAAGGGGCATTGATCCAAACGTAGGAGAAGTAACTGAAACCCAAAAGATTACCATGAAGCGTGAACTGCGTGATATCGGTTGCACAAGTTTGCGAGAATGTAAAAAAGATCACACCGATGAAAGACAAAATCCCCCAAAGTTTATTGATCATTCTGTTGACGAAAGCTTGAGGAACATGGCGGTGCAGCTTCCTGAGAAAAATGATGTCACAACTGTAGATCCTGCTGAGGTTGACGGTCCCAGACGAGCTGCTGCGTCAGAAACTAAAGATGAGGAAGGGACTGTGGATGGAGCTGGTGTGACACAAGAAGAGGGAGGTATGCATGTTGAGGAGGTGCAAGTCGAGGGAAATTTGAATGAAGCTGCTGATATTCAAGCTGAAGTGAAGAAAATGGACAGCATCACTGGAACTCAAAGAAAGGAGGACAGTGCTGTTGGAGGCAGTTGGAGTGGTGGAGAAGAAGGAAGTGGTGGTGGAAGCCACCAGGGTGGAGGGATAAAAGTGAGCGGCGAT